>JAPXFQ010002623.1:0-595000 GCA_028564705.1 Apricaphanius iberus
CATGCAGGTACAATTGGCTGTGAAGACCTAATTTTCAGTTGTTTTTTTTCTATGACCTATGCCTCCTCAACCTTATTTCACAGTTGACTCATCGCTGTGGCCACGTTGCTTGGCAACGGGAGATATTAAATAGTGCGCTTGACTTGTATAAAGAACCCACGCAATTTTAACTTCAAAACACATTAAAGTATTAATTGATTAAATATTTCTTTATTTCGTAAGTGACCATGGTATTGCCCTTCGAGGTGTCAATTATCAGAAATTAATGGACTTCTTGGAAGAAACCGTCCGACGTGAAGCGGATTATGTAAATTGTAAAATAACGTTGAGTCTCCGTTACCATTTTAGCCTGCACAATAATTTTGAACTGTCATCGGGGAATTTTATGGGACACTTTTCCGACATTATCATTTTTTTAATGTACACCCTCCAGCCAATCATAATTGAGTATTCACTAAAACCATGATATAAATTCTGATTATGGACACCTTGTAGGGCATTATCCCTTGCAGCGGTCATCTGTGGTCTCGGCAGATGACCGCTGTTGAAAGGGAGTTTTTCCTCTCCACTGTCGCTTCATTCTTGCTCAGTGTGAGGGATTGCTGAGAATTACACGGCGCAATCTTCTGTGGTTCTCTAATTCCTAAATTAAACATTGTATTGTAATAACTCTTCTTGTAAAGTGCCTTGAGATGACATCTGTTGTGAAAGTGTGCTATATAAATAAACTGAATTACATGTACCTCTTCAGTCTGTTTCTTTTTATTTATTGAAAGCTTTTCATATTTTTCTTGTCTTTTTCAGGAACTATCAACTCTGGCCATCCGCACAGCTCAAGCTTTATTTGAATTATTGGGCAGCAAGTTATCGGCCCCATCTGCCTCAAAAGGGACTGGCCAGAGTGCAGGACAAAACATCCCGGTGATGGCAGTAAGCAGTGGCCAGAGTACTTTACCCAGTGCTCCTACAATGAAGCAGGCCTTAAAAAGGTGAAGTTTTAATTTAATACTTTAGCCACATTGGATAAAAGGTTGGGTCTGGATTTCCAATAATCATAACCTTGAACACAAATCATGTTCATTTATAGGGTTCAGCGACTGCAGCATTATCTGCATCTGTATCTTTTAACCCATATGAATTATCTGTATCTTAACTGGGACTGGGCAAGGCCAAATCCGCAAGTGCGTGTGGGCGAGAGGAGCGAGGAAAAAAAATTTGTTCACTTGGGTCACAGCGCAACATTAAGTCTGTTGATGATGCTGTAACTTTACCTTTCTGCCGTATCAGCTGTGCTTTTAGGCCAAAAGAGCTGGGGGAAAAATTTCATTGATTTGTTGCCAGATTAGCCATCGCACAGCCGAAATAAAAGGAAACTAGACATGAGGTTGGTTGAAACACTTTTTAATCCTTAATAACTGGGAGGATGTAATTGAAACTGCAGATTATGTCAGTCAGAAAGTCTGTTCAGAAAACTTGCGGCTGGCTGTTGCGTTACAAAATACAGCTGATGGTTTCTCTCATGTGACATAGGCTACACGAATCACGTAGTTAACCTATTTTGGATTCAAAACGACGTAATTCGCCAACGGCTGAGGAATATCAATGACTGGAATGAGGAAATTACCCCATTAGCAATTTCCTTGGCATACTGCAAGTCAAACTTGTTTGATTCTAAATCCTTCTCATAAGAAAAGGGGAGTGTTTATGAAAGGTGACGCCATCACATATCAGGAGAATTTCGAAAGTAGGGTGACTCCCGGAGAACGCAGAAACAGTCAGCTAGCCAATGAGAATTTGAATTCAGTCTGAGCACAGAAATTGACTCTTATTACTCGTATGATACTTTTACTCTACAAAAGTGCTTTATCCGTACCGGATACGTTTCAGCTCAGTATCAGACTCAACTCTATTAATTTATGTCATACATTTTTAGTGGATGCCCCTTTTCCACTAGGTTCGCTTTAGACCTGAACAGTACAGCATGGTACAGTCTAGAGCGGTTAGGTTTTGTTGTCTAGAGCGGTTAGGTTTTGTTTCCATTACCGTCTCAGAAGAACAGTAGTGGGTGAGGACATGGGTGGGCTTATCTTAACAAAAGCTCCAACAAAAATCAGTCAAAGAGTCATTATGACAACACAGATCCTCTCAAAAGTTAAGACTTTTGACTCCCATCTCTCAGGCATTGATCAGTTCATGCCTCCAGCTCCTGATATGTGTTCTTCATGCCACCACTGACCTAACCAGTGATCATCCAGTCTGTGGAGACTCTGAATCTGCCGCCTTGCAGCCCTTTGCTGCTATATCGGCTTCTCCCTCCTTGACACTGCGTGCTTGCTGCTGGCCTCTCTCTCTGACACACATACTCGTCTACCACCGCTATCTGACGGGAGCCTGCTCCAAGCGGCATGTGGAAGAAGATAACAGCCCTGGTCTTGCACCGGCTCTCTCATCACCGCTGAGACCTCCTACTTCTCTGCTACCACAGGCTACAAGCCTTCTGCCTCCCCTCACGAGCTGGTTTTTCTCGCTTTCACACACCGACTTCACTGCTCCAAACCAAGTGTAGAAGGCGATAACGGCCCCGATCGCAGCTCTATTACTCTTGGGGAACTGATAAAGAATCTGCATCAATCGCAGTTTTAGTGTTTAAACTACGTTAGCGACTCCTTTTCAGAAAAAGCCACTAGGGACAAATTAAACTTTTTATGCTGTTATAGGATGCTTCAGAACTCTAACATGAAGCATGTATTATTATCACTGCTTTAACTCAAAAGCAGAGCTGCAGTTGAACCAGAGCGTTTCTAGTCCAGCAAGCTGCAGCTCGACCAGTGCAGGTTCTGCTCATTCGGAGCATATATCAACCACACTGGGTCCAGAATGTTAATAAACCGCTGGCTGGTTCTGTGCTCCGATGTAAATGCAAAATAGGTTTCTAAAATAAGGCTTCACACTAAAATCACTGTTTTCACTCAGCCCACCGTCACTTCCTCATCTGCTCTGTGTGGTCACTTCTCTGAATGTAAACTGGACTGTAACAAATACATAAAGTAGTGGGAGTCGAACCGTGAATTAAAAGGCTTGTAGACGCACAATAGTTCGTTATGTAAAGTTTGCTTCGGGGGGGTATGGTTATCGTCCATTTACCGCAATTGAGGTGAAATACTGAATATACCGCACTACTGCTTTTCGGTCATATCTCCCAGCCATACAACAATGTGATCTATGAATATGTTTAGTCTGCAGGATGGTTTTTTGGATATGTAATTCTGAGTCGCTGTTTCATTTTACAGCAAAGGGTGCTTGAACTGAAAAACGTTGAAGACCCATGTATCTTCAATCTGAAAAAGAAAATGTTTACGATTTGCTAACATAGTTCACTCATTCCCACATCAGGCCATTCCCACACATCTTCAGTAAACCTGAGCAGCCAAGGGGGAAAAGACGATTCTCTGCTCCCGTCACTTCTGTGGTGAAAACAACAAACTTTAATGTGTATGTTCTTCCGAGACCAACTGAATTCACCCCAAAAGGTTCAGCAGAAGAACTACAGCTTGCCACTGCAGGCCTTGGGAAAAAGATTATACGTTTAGCAGAGAATTGGGGACACAGTCAGGTTATAAGTCTATGCTTAATTATGATTACATATTTATAGACTGCTGTATGGCGGGTTGTTTTCTCAATACCTTTATTTTTTATTAAAGATTGAAGCTCAAGTTATGGAGGAATTTCCCAAACTGAAGACCTCGAAAGGAGGGTGGTTGTTTTACAAGTCCACAGGTAGGATTGTAAATCTCCTGTTAATATTTTATTTATTTCATTTTAAAAGCCCAAAATAGGGGCATTAGTGGCTTAGTGTTAGAGCAAGCGCACCATTGACAAGGCTGTTGCCACAGCGGCCTGGGATCAATTCAAGTTTGTGGTTCTTTTTCTTTAATGCATATCCCTCCTCCCCTGTTCATGTTGATCTGTTGTATCAATTAAAGGCATACATTCTTTTTTTTTTTTTAGTACCAGATAAAATCTTTTTCTTTTAAATAAACTATTCACACCACTCATGAAAGGGCAGAGGTACATAAAAAAATTCACTCACTTGCTTGACTATTTATTGATTCATTACTAATGTCTTAATGGAGATAATGTCTGTTTATAAAAGGGGGTAGTGGACGTCGCAAGCTGACATCAATTCTACAAGGCCCTGAAGGGTACACCTTTGAGACAATCAAAGGGGCATCCAGCAATGGCAAGAACACTTTATTTGTAGTTCCACTACAGGAGCAGCTGTCTACTGAACCACTACCCTATGACGCTCCAGAGTTTGCCAGCATGCCAAAGGCAAACTGCATTAAATGTGGAAACCGAATGCCTGTGCAGCTTTTACCTTTACATGTTGAAGGATGCAATGTAAGCTGTGCAATTTACTTCCAATTTCTATTATTTCTATTCTTTATTATGTTATTGCGGGCAAATTACTGGATGCTTCCAACTCTAATTCTTTTTGGTTTTAAGATGGATGATTTTGAAGTTTCTCTTGATGAAGACGGCACAGTCATTGAGGAGCCAGTTGTCTCAGATCTTCCTACCACTGAGGTAGGAGAATCCACAAAGATGGAAGAATCCTGTGAGGTTATTTAGGCAATAATAAATGTTTACTTGTTCTCCAACATAGAAAGCAAGGTAGCATAAAGTCTAGTTCATTATGATGTTTAGATTATACGTTTAAATATGTGGGTTATATCACCAAAAATATTGTTTTTAGGGGACACACAATGTACTCGATTTATTTCATAGACGTGCAATACTTATTAGTTACGGTAGATATAATTCTGAGTTTAAAAAACTGTCAGTTTCATTTTTATTTTCTAAATTCTGTTGCAGGTTTGCCCGATCTGTCAGGCAGCATACCCAATTGATGCCCTTCCATTTCATGCCAGCATGTGTGGTGAAGGGTAAGAAGTTTCTAGCAACTTTTGGCACTTTTTTTCCACGCTTCATACCGGCCTAAAAATGTTCTACTTAAAATACAGGAAAATAATATACTTAATTTGGTAAACTGGAATTTCCTTATTTTACTACACTTCTAAAAGCCTTTTGCGATTTGCTCGGAGGATCGCCCTGCTGCTGCTTGTAATGTCACCCTCTCTGGTTAGTCATTTCTTATCTCTGGGGGGGGGGGGATCCATTTTTTGTTTCTCTTGCTGGTCCAACAGAGAAATATTTTCCTTCATGTGAATTCTTCAAACCCTGTTCTTCTGCTGAAAGGACTTAAACAACATAGATGAACGGCTTAAAAAAGGCTGCAGAAACACCATTCAGTGCGAGAGTGGATTTCACGCAAGGTACGCAATTTTTACATAGGAGAGGAATAGAAGGATAAAAAAACTCAATCTTCCCTTCATGTCTGCAAGGAGCCTGGAATGGATCAGATTCAAAAATAATTTTGAGGTGTAAGAATATTTACACTCAGTTTAATAAAGCGGGAGTATGGATTTGAAATCCATACGCTTTTATGTGCACACAGATTTTGGCATCGTGCTGGACCTTTTCAGGCCTTTAAACTTAAAAATGGGCATTATTCCTTTACCTTGTAAATAAGAAGACTCAGCTATGCTTAATGAAACTCACTCCAGGTCGTTCTCCTTCCAGGTAAAGGCCTTATAATAAGTTCTTCCAACTGAGCATACTCCACTGCCTCAGCTGACAGGTAAACAGCCGATCTCATTTGACCCGCTCAAAGGCAGGTACCGATAACCGCGCAGCCTTGACTCATAGTGCACGTACTGTAAGTTTTTCGGCGCAACCTAGCTCGCTTCTCAAAACAGGTGAAGCGGTAATTATCTGCCTCGCGCTGCCTGTCTGCCGCTGGAGACGTGTGCGAGGTAGAGCGTTAATCGGGCCTCAAAAGCTGGCCCCAAAACGACCTGAACCCTGGAGAGTTAAACCCGAGCCAAAGAGTATATTTTGATTGAAGGCTTATTGAAAGTCCAAACCGATTAAACACGAAATTTTTCCACTAGAAAAAATGAACTGGCACATTGACTGTCACGTTGTCCGGTTTTCAAAATACTGGACAAATGTTTGGAATTCTGGTCTAATAGGTCTGTTAACTAAAGCTTAAAATGAAAAATGAATAACAATAATTTCAAGGCATGTTGATTTAAAACCTTTTGTTTAGTATGCACTTACATAAAGCTTTAACCGCTTGCTTCTGTTGCACAAAAGTATTTATCGCCTGCGTGCGTTTCTGACAGTGCTCTGGACTGCTTGCTTTAAATTTCAGGAGCTTTTACCTGACGCCTGGCCATCAGGGAGCTGCTATTAAAACATTGGAAAGATCTGCAAATTGAAAATTGGGATAATAGGGCATTTATACTTCAGGATTTTTAGTGAGAACGCAGCAAAGCAGTCAGAAACTGCCTCCTCCTGGCTGGAATAACGTGATCCTTCCACGCACCACGTCCGGCTGGGGAAACACCACCCCCTCAGGTGAAAAGAAGGGCCTGCTTTCTCCTCAAGCACGAATGAGGCTTGAGCTTCAGTGGGGCCCTCCCGTGGTTGGTAGAGGGAGAGCAATGCCCAGGACTGGAATTATGTACAAACCCTGGTTGGTGATAATGGTAAAAAAAACGTGGTATAAAAAAAAATATATATAAAAAAGCCTTTATGCCCACCGAGCTGTGTTGGCATCATCCATTGTCAAAGCGCGTTTTGTTTGTTTTTAAAAGCTTTATCACTGCTGCGTGCTGAATATAGAGGATTTTTCGGGTCATTTCTTGACAGAGTGAAGGCATCAAGGGACCTCTGATGTGTCCTTCGTGAGTTAGCTAAACGGCTAACAAACGCAGGACAGATTCCTCGGTAACACATGAATATTTGAACACGCCTTGGCGTTCCCGGATGATTTATCAAGGCAAGGTTCCTTTGCGTCGGGAAACAGTATCTTGTACAGCCTTTAAGGTATAACGTGCCTTTAAGTGGCTGAGAACTGAAAAGAGTGAGAGACGCAGTTTGCAGCAACCGTGAAAGCAAATGTCGAACAGTCATTAAGAGAGCGATACAGTTTTCAACAAAAAAAAAGATTCCTTGCAGAAACACCTTAGAATGGAAAACAGACGACGAAATGTGTGTAATGGCGCTTTAAAGTTATAGGCAGTCGATCTATGATATAGAGCGGCTTCACTTACCCTTGTAAGCAAGGAATCAATGGTGAGACTTTGGCGGGACTGCTGTGAAGGATTGGCTCAATGCAATCAGAGAAAAAAAAAACTTTCAGAGTTGATAAAAGCAGATTGCCTGAACTTGAAGTCTTTCTTGAAGATTTGCTGAACACACTGATAAAGAATGGCCGAGTTGTTGAACCGTTCATAAAGTGGAAGCTTCCCCAAACAGCTTTTTCAGACAATTAACTCTGCATGAAGCCTTAAATATGGTAATTAAACGTTAAAACATGTTTTTAATCGGGTGTGGCTTGTTTATGTACACAGTTGTCTTTTTTTTCTGAAATTGGGTGGTGCGGTTTGAAAATTACAGTAGTAACAGAGGTCTTAATATAGCAAATATTTAGGGTTTAGCTTTTTTTTTACCTTATGTTTAATGGCTTTTGCTTTAGGCAGGAAAAATATGTAACAAATAGTAATTAAAAATCTAGAGGTTTTCTGTTTTCCGTTTCTATAAGTACTTTTCTTTTATTTGTTTCTTAAGAATGGACATTGCTGCTAGTATGCACAAGGAAGCATCCAATGTCACAAGAGTTGAGGAACTGCCAGGGCCTTCATTTGTAAGACTGCCTACACCACCATCTCCTGGTAATTGATTCTGAACAAATAACTGATTTTGTTCATTTTGAAAGTGTACCATTTTCTGGTTATAATTGTTTGGGTTGAACATAGGGATGGGTATCTCCTGTTATCAGGTCTGCATCACATTGATCCTTTTGTAAGACGCTCCAAAGATTTGAGGAACTATTTCACTCTCAGTCTGTGGTGGGGCTGTCGTGTTGATGCACTACTTCTTGCTGCCGGGGAAACTTCCAGTACAGTGAAATGTAAACAAACATGGAGGGGCTGTACCAGTTTTAGGATTGCTCTTTTATGTTTGTCAAATGTACAAGATCAATACTGCTGTAGAAACTCGAGACACAACTTCAACATACAACTTCCAGCACAGAAGTCCCCCTTATAGGCGTTGAGTAGGGTATGTACGCGATCCAGCATTTATCTCTCCAGGATGCTCTGTACAAGTCCATTTCCGAATTTTCGTGCGGCACCGGTTCGCTTACCATTCTCACGTCCAATCAAACTGCAGCCGAGTTTGTTTCAGTTGAACCGAAACCTACGCTTTTTGGCAGACTAGAGTTTGCTTGTTTATATGGTTAGAATCAGAGTAACAAAATAATTTGATTCAAGCAGACTAAACAGCAGCTGCCACCAAACATTATTTGGTTAATTTTCGAACCTTTGGAAAAATTGCAGCATCTATTTCTGTAAACAAAAATCCAAACTTTGGAACTTGCGTTCTGACATATTACCGGTGTTGCTACGTAACTGGTAGATTTTTGAGAGACGAGGCAAACACTTGAGGGCGCAGCAGTTGCCCCTCCTTTCAGTCCCCACAGTGCGTGTGCTTGCTAAATAGGAGTGAGTTGGCAATGCATTGTTTGGGATTACAACCTTTACATACCATTAAGACGACCAATCAGGCTGAAGCTTACTGGTCCGATTGTACTGTCAGACTCAGCCCCGAAGCCTGTTGGATAATGGTTTCGGTACCTATCCCTAGTTTTAAAAACACAAACAGTGATGCACAAAACAAATATTTCTAAATCAACTGAGAAATGGTCATGTAAAAAAGGTGATATACCTACATTTAACACATATAGAAATATTAATGATTGGCAAATAAAACCTTTCAAAACATTTAATTTGCTTGAAAATGCTGGGGTTGACACAAAGTTGTATGACTTTGCAATGGATTATTTTATTTTTTATTAAATTTTCAGCATGGGAGAAGGAGGAAGACCCCATGGGAGCATGTCTGTTGTTCCGACAACTACTACTGGAGAGTAACTCAAAATGTCCTCAACTCTTACTGTCAATCAACATGTTTGATCCTGAAGAAGAGAAAGACAGTTCATTGATTGAATTCTACAAAAGAAATCATGTCAACTGGGCAGCTCCTTTCAAGTGCACGCTGACAGGTATTGCATACTCCATATTGTTTATTTACTGAAATTAAGTTTAGTTTTACTTTTTTAATTTTTTTAACTTTGTGATAGAAGTTGAATGCATGTAACTTCATTCACAAAAGTGTCTATCTAGGAGATGCAGCAATTGGCGAAGGCGTCAAACGACATGTTTTGTCAATGGCTATGCAGAAATTGAGGACTGGCTTCAGAGTGAACTTAGGTTGGTATGTTTGTGCACATGTTGATAAACTTACGGAAAGCTTTAGAATATTGGAATAATCTTGTGTAAAAAAGTGTTAAATTCCACTAGTAATACAAGCACATTACTTAAATATGATAAAGTGAATGTACTGTATGTACTCCAAATGTCTCAACACCACCCCTTACCTTGAAAGTAACTTGACATCTATCACTTACCAATCACGGCTTTACCTTTAGGACAGTATCCGACCCCATCCTGATTAAGCCTGGTTTATACTTCTATCTAAATGGATTGACGCAATTTCATGATCTGTCGATGCAAGGGCTCTCCTCCAATGCAGGCCTGATAGCGCTCCGGCGCCATGCTTGATTTCCAGCTACCGAAGTGTTTGATAAGAAAACAAAATCAGGGTTGCGTGATCTGAAAATTCCAAAGATCTGAGACATGCTTTCACTCTAAACCCTACCACTGTAGACATACCAAAGCCATTTGGTTATAGGGTAGGGGTCGGTGTTGGGTTTTCAATCAATCAGATTGATATATCAGTTACTCCACGTGGAAATGTATTTGTAAGATCTTTGTTGACATATTTGTGCGCATGCCGAGGGGTTGTACGCCAGAAAGCGAAAAATGGCTGCTATAGACGCAACACTTCCAAGACAGTTGGCAGACAAAATACCCGATATATAACCACTTTAACATCTGAATACTGGGAGAGCTAAAGAGAGAATCCTAAAATCTCTATTGATGGAGAAATCTAAGTTATTTAAAGCCTCTTTTACATATGTGAAAGACGTTAGTTTCATTCACCTGTGTCCTGGCCACAAATTCGCTGAGGAGACATTTATCCCTGTTCCTAAAGTCGACCTTTAACTCATAAAAATGTACAGCTTTCAAAAGTCTGGATGCCAGAGTTTATGTTGATTCTAGAGTACTTGGGCCAATTTCTTCGAAACAGACTGCTGTGTTTGTGCTAAAATTGGAGGTCAGACGAGAATAAACAGAATGATTTGCATCAAATGTGGGATTGCAAAGGAGAATGGCGAAATCCTCTATGTGACTGCAAAGCTGGTAATTCCTCATTGATATTTATATTTATTTATGGAAATAGTCGCTGTTGTACAAGTCAAGTTGTCCTGTGACTTTAGTAATTCAGGTGCATCAGGTCTCTGGCTAAGAAAATGAATAATTACAGTTCTTTTTTTTCTTTTTTTTCAGTCTTGGAAAAAAAAAATGTCATGTTGCAGCTGATTAAATTAGAAGCATGTGTCAGGAAAGGATTTACAGCTGCTGCTACAGCAATAATAATCATGTGCTGATAGCGGTTTGGGACATCTGTATCAGAACGCGATAACAGTATTACGCAGAGGATTTTAAAATAGGCGCTCATCACGTTTTTTTAAATAAACCTTCCAAAAATAACAAATACTTGATCCCAATTCAAAATAAATCTTGCTTTATTTTTAAGTAAAATGACTGTCTCTTTGTTCCTGCCCTTTAGTCAATGGTTAGTCTACTAATTAATTCCTAGTTAGTTTTACGCATTATAACTGCCACCTACTGACCTGTCTAAGTATGGCTGTAGTATCCATAGTCTCAGTATGACATACAAGCAATAACTGTGCAGGTAAGTGACTACTTAAAAGCAGGGATGTATTCCTGAACAGACCTACAGATATACTTCTGTAATTAAGGCTTGTATTGGGTTTGTTCATATATCTGAATGATGTCCATTTATATCCACAAAAGTCATCAGAATCTTTTAACACAATGGACTATTTATCAAAATGTTCTCCCAGGGGAGCACACCCCTGAATCTCGCTGAACATTAAATCGATCAGGGCTTATATCTTGGCTCCCAGGGGAAAAGGTTCAGGATCAGGATTTTTTTTTTTTTTTTTTTTTTTGCTATCTCCCTTACCTATGCAGAAATTGACTGAGTAGAGCTCCAATTTTTTAACCATCCCTCTCTGTCAATGGAGAGCGTATACCTGTGATTTGTCAGCTCAGCCAGATCATTTGTATTAGTGATCGGTATCGAATCAAATTTCAACAATTTGTTTTCCAATTCTAAAAAGTTGATTGATTGTCTAAATAAGAACCAATTTGATCTGTTCAAGTTAGATACTGATATGGGTCAGTGCTATTAAAAATGCAAACAAAACACACAAAATCCATACAAATAAATAACACAAATATACAAATATTTTCCACTGAGCAACACATGCTTTAGCATATAGTCGAAATGTTTACAAAGCAGTCCCTGGAAAAGTTTATTTAAACTATAGAACAGGCTATAGGATTAGCGGGTCTGACAGAATGGGGGACGTAGCATCACGATGGTGGCTCTCAATCATTTTCTGTCAGCCAACACGACAGATGATATCGTCCATCCCCACAACCCTTCAATTGGCTTCACTCCTTATAAAAAAACTTGAGCTTAATAAAAGCTTACTTTCTGTCCTTTAATGTTTGGATGTTTTGTTCATAAGCTGAAGAAAATAAACAAACTAGAAAAAGACACTGCTCACGACAATGGTAGGCAGACCCATCATGAAAAGCCAGCACTCTGCTGGTCGGGAATTGCTTTGCAACGCTGACACAAATGGAGAATTATAAAAGTAAAAATGAATGTCTATGTCGGCGTCAGGGTGCAAACTTGCTGACTGAGAAGTATAAACTAAGCTTCACATTAAATGGCTTGCACAGGAAATCTGATCCATTCCTAAAACACCCTTGTGCTAGTTCTCTGCAATTCTTTGACTCTCTCTGTTTTCTGACTCCACCTCACCTTTTTAAAAGGGTTGTTTTGACAGATGCTATGTTGAACAGGTATCTTTTTTAAAATGTATTTTTTATATAAAATTACATTTCATTTTAAGGCTCTGCTAGTCTCACACCCCTTTTTGAAGGGGAAAAAGATCATCAAGTACCCTCAGCTGCCGGTGTGCTTCGGGAATGCAAGCTGTTTGAGATGGCAGGACGGATTCTTGGCCATAACTTCATTCATGGTGGGTCCGGTTTCCCAGGACTCAGTTTGGCTGTCGTGACCCTGTTAACTGGGGGGGAAATTGAAAATGCATCAGCATCTCTGACCCTAGAGGATGTTGCTGATCTTGATCATCGTGAAACTATCGGTTTGGTGAGTACACGGTTACTCAAAAAAAAAGTAAACATTTAAAGTTTAGATTGTTTTCCAGCAATACAACACAACTTAGTCATCAGCCAAGTATCTAAATTCATTGTTTGGTGTTTGGGAACTACAAAAAGAATTTTGTCTCTTTGATTTACACTAGGTTTTAGCTATTTTAAAGTTTAACTTGCCCTTTTTCAATGCACTCCCTCAATGTAACTGTGATACTTAAATATTTCCCATTTTGTGGTATATCCCTGTCTGTAGCTCAAGAAAACAGAACTTACTGCGCAAGAAACAACAAGTGTGACTGATCTTTGCCTGTCCTGGTATCTGCCTACTCCGAACTCCACCAATCATGACTGGCTGTTCCAGTTGCTGCTTTCAAAAGCAGTAAGTATTTACCTTATTCAAAAGGTATACTACTGACATGAGAACAATTTTACAAATTCACTTTGTGTAAACATGACATCCTAACCAATTGTAACAAATACTGGAGGTTAGCAGCTGTTTAACCTATGCTGCATCTGTAATAACTGGACAATTTAACACGAAAATCACACCTTTCCGTGTAATTCTCCATTTGAAATCAAAAGTAGGTAACCGACATGATTAAAATGTATCTGATGAGAAAATATCTTTGGTGTGTATGTATAGGGTGAAGTGGCCTAAACCACACAGACACAGCTGCAAACAGCAGTTTTTTTAATTTAGCTGTTTTTATGTCATTGACAGGAGCTGATGTTTCAATCACCACACTTTGTAATTGTAAGATATATTTGTCATAAAAGCGGATTTAGATGGGAACTGGTTTAGAGATCACGTTTGTGTTATAGTGTTTTTACTAAATACTGTGGCTTGGTTATATAAGGATACACAATCTGCACCTCTGCGCCAGGGGACACAGTTTCTATCAGGAATAACTACCGACACCAGCCTTTAAACAGGAGATGTTGTGATGGTGCTTTCACTCTGCAAAGAAAAAAACAAAAACTTTAGAACTTTTGGTGTTACCACACCCCTAAGATTTCTGACCAGTCATGCAATACTTTTAAGAGCCCCCACAAGAAGACTGTTCTGCACTTATGAAGAGTCAACAAATCACAAGTTGTCCCTGATCAGTTTACGAAAACAAAATTGTCTTCTTATTCTTGTGGCCCCAAGAACGAGAACAAAGCTCTCGCTTCTCATTGAATATGTTATGGCCTTAATTGTTTACTGAGACTAACTTTTGTCCTTTCACTTTTATTTCCAGGTACTTCACCATGGTATGCAGCCTATAAAGCAGATCCGGAAAGGCCTTAAAGAAACTGGAATCTGGCCACTTCTTTCAGCCAGACCAGATGTCCACCCCATACTTTTCCCAAGGGAGTCAAGTGTGGAACTTAGCCATAGGTAAGCGTGCCTTTATTTTACTTATGGGATTTTTACTTAAGTATTTTTTTCCAAAGCTGTATGACAACAGATGCTCGAGAATGATCTAGCAATAGCTTGAATCATACCACATGTTATTTTCTATCTTAAAATTTATGTAGCTTTATATTCTCAACGTAATCAGTAATATTGAGAGTTTGCTCTGTAATAGCTTGGTTAACTTGTCATGAAATACCATTTTCATTCTTTCTGGAGAAATCACTTTGTCTAGATGAAACAAAAAAGACATTTCAAGTAATTACACAGAATGGAGCATAATACATTGAATATTAATATATTTTAAGAAGAGTTATAATTGGATGACATTTTTGATCCTAATGAACATCTGTTTTATAAAAATTTGGAAAGGATTACTGTTAGGCTACTGGACAAAAAACATAGATAAGATGAGCAAGAATATAGAACTGCAACTGTCTTACACAATCACATTCAGAACCTTAACGCGAAACACTTTACTATCTGATAACCTTTAGGCCATGCTTGAGAGCATTCGCTGGCCCCAATCTACATTTGACAGTGATGATGAAGAGGACGAGCCTGTTCCATTAAAAAACATCAGTACAGTCACTGGATTTTTGCGGAAATTCATTGAGGAAGGTAATGGTCTCCTTTTTCCCGATGCATCTAATCTCAATTGCACATTGTGTTAGTGAAAATTGCAGATTTACAAGCTCACTTAACAAACTGACAAGCTTGTAGAATGGTTGTTAATGCTAAAAGTTCACACATTTGTGATTGTACAAGAAATTGTGAGGTGTCACACACTTTTAATGTTATCTTCCGTAGCATCACCAGAGGTACTCGGTGACCTCATGAAGTTCTGGGTTGGGTGGGAGCAGCAAATGAGTTGCCTCTACGTCAAGGTTGTACATGGAACATACCCTGTCGCTCACACCTGCTTGTACACACTGGAGCTTCCAGGCCACTACCAGACCTACACAATGTTCCACCAGGATTTGATAATGGCTCTCCATTCCATCAACTCTGGCTTTGGGAAGGTTTAGTGTTAAAACTATGCATCTTTGAGATAGTGTTCGATTTTAACGGTAGTTGATGCCAGGCCTTCAGTTGTGGCTATGTTTATCAGGTAATACTGTTTAGCACTTGTTAATTATTTTTACAATCTTTAAGGCACTTTTAATTGAGGGTTTTTATGTTTTGAATCAGGTACTAATTTATTTTTGTACTGTATTTTTTTTTTAGTTTGGTAAGACAAATGCTGTTAAAATCTGACACAGACTAATGGGTACCTAATTGTTCATGTCATTGGTTATGGCTTTTGAAGGTAGTAATTTCTTGCACTTGTTAATTTGCCTTAACGGCATTTAAACCTAAAAAAACAATTTACGTTACATCAGTGTACCTTAGTTTAAAAGCAGGTACTGTTAAAATGTCTAGGAGTTTAACACTGCAACTGCGTATGTTTGTTAATATTTGACACCTGCTCATTTCTTTTGTTTGGTACATGGTAAGTTACTGCCATTGTCACTGCACTTTAAATTGGTTACCTATTTTAAAGCATGTACCGAGAAACTTTTTTTCTCAGCATAAAAATCTGTTTAAGAAATGCTGTTTATGTATAAAAATGACAGTACTGGTTATCTATTGTAAAATTTGCGATAAAGTCTTTTAAGACTTTTTCCTGCTAAATATTATTACACTTGACCATCCAAAGAACAAAGTAAATTGACATGTTTTTTTATTACAAAATGGAGAAGCTTACAGGGTAACAGAATGCACATAGTACCCCAGTACTTTTGAGTGAAAATAACTGATTAGCAGAAAAAACAAAAAAAATCAAATAAAATTTAAGCAGATGTAGTCTCTCCCCTGATATGAACTAGGTGTTTCACATGGACATTTTTTTCCTTGAGGTGGAGGGACAGGAAGATACTCGAACTATCAGTGAAGAATATAGACCTTTAAAATTTAATCTTGGTTATTTGACAAAAAAATTAGTGTGAAAAACACTTACAGTACATATTTACCATGTCAAGTGTCCTTAACATTACAGCAGTACCTTAACCTTTAAATTATCCTTTCCTCTTCTTTTCTCCCAATATCACATTTTGCTCCTTCCTTCCCTACTCCCTTAATCCCATGTGTCTCTTCTTCTTTTGTCATGTAATCATCTAACTTCAAGTAGGGTCTGAACATACTGGACAGTATGAAGATATATGTCCACTCCAAAACAGTCTGAATCTTCCATTGGATTGATGTTGTCTTGCAGTTCCAACATTGCAGGATCTGAAAGAGGACTAGCCAGTACAGGAACATTTATCCCAGGATGAGGTTCAGTCATGTATCCACTCTCCTCCCATTCAATGTCAGGTATCTGTAAACATTGTGCATGAATAATCGCAAGCAAATAAAAATGGGTGAGGACTTAATGTGTTCATTGTAATGTAACTATTCTTCATACTCCAATTCAGCATGGGGGGCCAAAAAAAATTTAGGGTAGGGATAGGGGGAAAAAAATACTTTAATCCAAGAGGTAGAGTGAGATTATCAAAACTTTGCCTAAATGATTTAATACTTGGTTTGTATTTAATGATCAACAAGTTGAGATTAGACATTTTCACTGACCATTTATTTACCTCTGGATCAGAAACGGGATTCTGGGCCAGGCCCAACTGCCACAACTGATTTGGTGTCATGTTTTGCTCTGTCCGGATCGGATGGTTGTCCCATGCGTTGCTAAAGGCATCCAAGCTGGCCTGGATGCGTGGCAGGAAAACATAGTGGCAGCAGAACAGGTGAAGGATGTTACTGATGTCAAGCAAGTCCTGGTCCTCAAGAAAGTGCAGGATGTTGTAATATAGACCGGTAACACTCATGAAGACGTCACGCCAGAGGCGCTCAATCCTGTATTTTGAGGACAAATATACATATTATACAGTGTTGGGCATTTTACATTTAAAAAAGAATTGTATTTACAAATACTTTTTCCCCAAAACTTTTTCAATGGAATTCCCTTTTATTTATATAGAACAAATTAACTAAACATGTAATCTCAAGGCACTTATCCAAAAATTCCAATCCGTTACAAGATTTTACTTAAACAAATCCCAACAGATTGTGTTTGATGTGAGGTTGTGCTCGAATGATGCAGACTCCAACCATAGCAATCCCTCATACTTGGGACAGAACTAGAACCTGGCTTAGTACAAGTGCTCATCTTCCACACCCATTTGTGGGTTGAGGACAGAGAAACAACAAAAGAGAAGACGTAAAAGTACTTTATACATTTAATAAAAATATAGATAGCAGGACATGGAGGATGCTTGGTCTCCTGGTAAACACCAAACCCGATAGAAGCGACCAAAAAGACCAGCTTTCTTAGTTAAATGTTCAGCCTGCCCTCAAGCGGCGCTTGGACTGCTCCTAGGAGGGCAGACCCAGTTAAGCAGCGGCGGAAGGATCCAGAACCTGGGAGCAGAGCACCATCTCCCTGGAGCCCAGCATCTGCGATCGCAGCTGCCGGATGGACTATGGTTTCCGAGCTGACTGGGGACTGCGTGGACTATATGTTCGGACTGGGCTCCAGCAGAGCTGGGACAGTGCATTACAGTTTTGGAGAACCAACAGTACATCTGTGGCGGAGGGATTCATAAACATCCTGGCTCCTCGCTCAGTTTGTGCCGCATTGGTCCAAGCTTTGCCCGCCTAAGCACCAACTACAAAGCTAAGCGGCTGTCCATCTGATTACGGTTAGTAAAAGTTTATATGCCAGAGGCGCCGGTCGTGCTGTGGTGGAGATATTACCAAGTCTGGATGAGGAAGCTGGTCATGGCTCACTTCTCGGTGGAGAGAGAGCAGGGCATTTTGTGGCCACAACGGCTCTTGAGAGCCACCCACAAACCTCTTAAGAGCTTTCCTGTATAAATATTTGAACCTCTTTAAAATGTTTATTTTCTTATTCCTGTCTGTATAGAAAAAAGCTGGTGTCATAAAAATATATGTGGCCAATAGAAAGCTGACATAAATTAAGTTCTTTAAAAAATAGTAGCAAGAAAGACTATCTAGGGTGATTATATTTTACCCATTTTTTGTAAGCAGCAGAAACGTAGCAGGTCGCAAGTTGGAAAACGGTCTGTATGAACTAATCAGAACCACGCAGCAAAAAGCAGCTTGAGGAAGATGTCAAATGACAGAATTTGTCTACTACATTCATTTCACCAGTGTGTGTTTAGCTTGCAAGTGCAAATTAAAGCTACCAAAATATTGTTTAACTCACCGTTGATTATGTACACTTTTTCCCGCAATGAAACAGTTTTTGTCAGTTCCATGAACTGAGAACATTAATTCTGCTACGCCCACATTTTCTCCTCCATGATCTCCTCTTACCCTGAAAATATGAAAGTCATACCTCAAAAACATTCAAGACAATCTACATCCATTTAACAGTCTTTGGAAAATTTCCCCATGGTTTTCAAGAAGTAGTTCCATTATAAACCTTCTCCTAAACTGGGGGAAACTAATTTTTTTGGGCGTAACTTTCACTATGACATAAAAGGGCATTATTTTTGACTAGGATGCTTAGATGTATCTAAACTGCTTTGGTCAATAACACAATGCAAGAAAAACAATGACTTAAAGGGTACCACAGTGTTAATCCCATCATAAAAAAGCTATTGTATAAATTAAGACTAATACCTCAGAGGAAAGCCATGCTCATTCACTACTTCACTGAAGAAGGCCAAGTGGGTGTCTGCCCGGTTGTTGTCCGCTACCTTTAGGTACATGATCTATGTAATACAAGCAGAAATAGTCAAGACTAATATTTCTATATGTGCCAAAACGATAAATTCACCAATGACACAACAGTAAAACTAACCTCAAATAGGTTCATAGCTGATAGGGGTTTCACGATCTCGATTTGTAACACTCGAAATTATGTAACAACCCTTTGCATTGAAATCTAAAAGATGATTGTGATCACATCCTCCTATGTTTACATACTGTGGTGTCACTAGCGTCCCACTGGGACTTAATAGCATCGGTTACCAGGGAACTGTCTATTTACTCAGACTACCTCATCACAAGGAACCACACATTGCATTTTCCCCAAGAAGTAATTCTCACCAGTTCTCATATAGCTCACAACACCTGGTAATATTAACCACTATATCACAACATCCCCGTGAACGCAGCACACCTGTACAGAGCATATTAGTTGACGCTAGCAAGTAGCTATTTGCTAAGCAACGGTTAAACCATGGCTAGGAAGGATGAAGCAGCGGGACTGGACCTAAAGCCACTCCTACTCTTAAATCATCAGTGAGAACATTTTTAGCTCCATGTAAATTAAGTCAACCTTCTTGTTGGAAACAAGAGGACCACCCTTTGCTCTACATTAGCAGGTTTCTGTGAGGCAGCTGGAGCTCAGTAGTAAAGCTGCAGTAACTAAAAAGAGTCACTAGATGGCTGCCACCCTCCGTTACTAATTATTTCTGTTACTTATTTAAACACGATTTTTACACTTATAAGTGCAATAATTTATCTTAAAAAATAGGAATGAGGAGGCTCAGAGTAGAGTTGCTGCTCCTCCACATCGAGAGGAGCCAGTTGAGGTGGCTCGGGCATCTAGTCAGGATGCCTCCTGGACGCCTCAGTGGTGAGGTGTTCCGGGGACGAGGTCCAGGGGAAGACCCAGGACTCGCTGGAGGGACTACGTCTCCCAGCTGGCCTGGGAACGCCTTGGGATTCCTCCCGAGGAGCTGGCCCAAGTGGCTGGGGAGAGGGAAGTCTGGGTCTCACTGTTTAAGCTACTGCTCCCACGACACGACCCCTGATAAGCGGAAGAAGATGGATCGAATGTAAATTTATTTCAATTTGACCATTTCATGCCTAATGTTATACATTATAAAGGATAATGAAAATTTGATCACTTATAAGAAAAATGAAATAAGATATACGGTACAAAATTTTATGAAGAACAATGATCAGACAGCTAGAGATAGGCAACAGCCCCCCGCGACCCGTTGAGGATTAAGTGTTTCAGAGAAAAAAATATATATATATTGCCAGGGTGAATATAGTTCTAAGTTAAATCTCACAGAAAGAATAGAAGTGGGGCTGTGCGATGTGGCTAAATTTTTATATCCCAATATAGCTCAGTTTATGTCCTGAAAACAATGTACTTCACGATATAGCAATTCTTATGTTAATTTATTTCATTAATACTTTGTTTAAACGTACAACGTGGAAATGCATTTTTTATGTCAGTTGACAATAACAATTAAATTCACTTCTATTTACACAGCCAATTCACAACAAATATCTCAAGGCACTTTACAACAGAAGTCATTTCAATACAATTATATAAACATACCAATCAGTTAAATTTTTTCAATTTATGGATTCCCAGCAGATTCCGTTCAGTCATCGACGTAAAGTTGTGACCGGATCATGCAGACTCCAACCACAGCAATTCCTCAATAATCCCTCATACTGAGCAAGCGACAGTGGAGAGGAAAAACTCCGCTTTAACAGGAAGAAACCTCCAGCAGAACCAGAACCTGGCTCAGTACAAGCGATCAACTGCCACGACCGTCTGGGGGTCTTAGAAGACAGAAGACACAGTATGGAGGATGCTCGGTCACTTTGAGCATCATCTGGACCGATGTTCCCCATCCAGCAGGGGACTTTATAGTTGAGCAGGGTACCAGACCGTGTGGTTAAGAATACTGATCGAAAACTGGGTCAACAAAAGTTTAAATTTTATAATCACATATCAGGTCATTTACTAATAAGGTCTTTGAGGAGAGGGATCTTGTTTAGATTACACAGTCCGACATTTTTTTTTACAAAACTTGCACACCGAAGCAACACTAATTTTAGTGACCTCTGATTGGCGTACATTACCGCCATGCTGAATAACAATCTTCATGTATTTACGTTTATCCTTAGCCAGGAGTTTCAGGTGAGATTTTATGTTGCCTGTTCTGGCCCCTGGAAAACATTTGTCTATGGTCGATGGTGTCTCTAATGCCATGTTTCTAAAAACTGCCAATTACCAGCATATTTTTATATTATTCACTGTAACATAATGTGGATATGAACAGTCTTGTGTGTAAAAAAGAAACATTTTAATACAGTAGTACCGATAAATCTTTTTTTAATACCGTTTTGTGAAAATGTTGCCATACAACCCACCCCTATCTTTTATCATGTTTGCTGACATGTCTGATGACAGAAAGGTGGAGTAAGCAACATATTGGTATGAAAGCTAACTCAGCGCATATTACTACGTTTATGTAGAAATATGGAAGAAAATAGGCTCATGCATGTTCAAGTCAAAGTTCCTTCATTGAGAGGCTCTACAAATATGCCAAAAATAATTTTTGTATTAATGCTACATCATCTTCCCCTTTTAATTTTTGGAGCCACCTGTTATGGCCTGCAGCAAAGTCCAAACTGCCCGCTAATGGAGGGATACAATCCCAATGCAGACTTTTAATTCAAAAGATTAATTGGTAAAGGTTTGCACCATGTCTCTAAAACATAAGATAGCCATCAAAACATTTGCAGCTGTTTGCTCCTCGACAATGAACAGTTCCTACCTTACGTGAATAGCCGTCTATACCTCCAAAGATAATAAAATTGTACCTGTTAAAACACAGACAAAATAAAATGCAACTCCTGAAATTTGACATAACTCCAACGGTACAAGTCTTTCAAAACAATATCTGTTGCAAGTTTATTTTGCCCTTATTCAGTATGATCTACTACTCTGGTTGTCATGTTCTGTCAATTACACAGACAAACCTGATAAGCTTGTGATTGGTGTCAATGTGCACCATGTACTTTGGGCAAGGAACCATGTATGTCCTCCTCACCACACATCTCAGACGGGTCATCCTGGCAAGTACACCACCACTGTCCACACGATGCATGGATGCATGTAGGCGGTCAAGCGTTCATAAGCATAGACATAATAAAAAGTTGACCCTGCATTGGGAGGTTGGATGCAAGAAAAGCGGCCACCATCTTAGACCAGTATTCCTATCCGCAGACTAACCACAACAGCAGCTGGAACTAGAAGATGCCTGAGTAATCAACGGTCCATTGAGAGCAGAGCTCGGATTACTACTTACCACAACTAAGAATGAAAAATTTTGTTTGAATTTTATAAGTATAAGTTTATTATTCTGTGTTTATTGTTCACCAGTAAAATCTTGCCAGCTAGGCAACATTAGCTACATGTTTACTGCCAGCAATCCCACCTCAACGAAAAGCTAGCTGAGACTTTATCGTATATAAGAAAACACTTACTTAGATTACAACAGACACAGAAAGGCCACTGCAGAAATAAAACTAATATTAATGGTAAAAGACATCTCATAACCCCCCCCCCCCCCGAAAAAGTTTGAAAATAAGTTTACTGATAATCTCATCAGCTTTGGTTAATTAACCACCGAAATAATGAAGTTCTAATAAATCTTAAGTATTTGTAAAATTTTTCAATACATCTCATAAGTATATTAGAATAGTTTTTTGCTGTAAATCTCACCATATATTAAACAAATTTTTGTGTCCTATTTCGTAGCTTAATATGTAAAGGTTGCAGACACAAAACCCGCATGAACATCAGCTCCGCATTCAGTGGGTTATTATATTATGAATCTGCAGACGCTTTATTGAGACTGTTAAACACATTTCACTGTAGAACTGGGGATACTGGACCAAGATGGCGGCCGCAACACCGCTCATCCGCAGCAATAGGCAGTGACGGTCGATGCAGTGTATTCTTTAAACAGGTAAATGGCGCAAAGGGGTTATCACCGACAAATCGGGAAAACGACATTAGAAAATACATTTTAAGTAATGGCAACAGACTCCCGGATCCCTGCGGCATTACCAATGGGGTGGAAGACGTATCTGCGTGGCCAAATATATATACACGCAATTATTTAGAGGAGAAGCCGAGTGTGTACACCCTAGAAAAGCTACAGACAAACATATCCCTGAATGTATAGAATTATTGAAAAATATTTAAAATATCATGAAAAGGACTCTGAGTTTTGCGCTTTGAAGGCAAAATGCCTTCCAAGCCAAGAACAAGGACATAAGAACCAATGTAGGAGGCATCGGTCATAGAAAAAAAACAACTGAAAATTAGGTCTTCACAGCCAATTGTACCTGCATGGCGGGATGACTAAGCGACCCTAATACGATTCCTTCGCTCAATTAAACAATAAAATTATTGCGCAAACATGAAATCACACTTTTGGGAAATAATAGTGATTTTTTTATAAAAAGTTAAAGCTTAATGTTATTAATGTTCCTGTCTTCCCTTGTCATCAGCCCTTTTTGATAGCTTGCAGCCACAGACGCCTACCATAAAAAAAAACAAAAAAAACATTAGGTTCCTTCTGAATTCTGGCCAATTTCAGTTCAAGCGGTACTGGCAGCCAAACAAGCAACAACTTGACTTTTTAATGTTCTCAGAACTTAAAAATATGGGTTTAAAGTTATTGAATGGGGTAGCGCTACACTTACGTTTGCCAGGGTGGGCGGCTATATTTTTTATAACATAGGTGATCTGCGAGTCTCTCTCTTATTATTCCACGCACATTATCCTAAACCATTCAAACAACTTACTTGGCTAAGCAGAACGATTCAACTCGTAATTCTATAAAATTGAAAGAGGAGATAATAAAATAAATGGACTACTTACAGGTTGAGACTGATCCATGTTGTTGCTCCTCTCCGCCATGTGCTTTAGTTGAACTTCACTGCGCATGCGCAAGTAAAAACAGCTGCCAGCATGGAGAAAATGTGAGGAGCCATACCATTGGCTGAAAGCGAACAGTGATTAATTTGATTGACAGATTCTTTAGCCAGTGGTAACATTAGTTGTCAGTCTTCGTTAGGTGAGTCTCAGAACTCACCGCACAGAATTCTCTCACGAATGCAGAGAGGTTCACAAATGAGAAGTGGTGGATTCATGCACATTCAGGAATTTTTATGATCTGTGAGCATATATTTGAAGCTTTTTTCAAAATTATATTTGTGAAACAGCTTGTGTGCATTTCTGAAACTGATTTTTTTGCATTTTTGAAACAGATTGTGTGCATATTTTATAGAGATTGTGTGCATTTGTGAAACAGATTGTGTGCGTTTGGGAAGCAGATTGTGTGTGTTTGTGAAACAGATCGTGTGCATTTGTGAACCTTATTGTGTGCATTTGTGAAGTTATATTACAAGTGTTTATGAAAATTATATTTGTGAACCTCCGCGTGTGCATTTCTGAAACAGACCATGTGCATTTCCGAATGACCATATGCATTCGTGGAAAACCTCGCTTGAGTTTATTACTTATGAGACTTTTCTGCCTCCATACCTAGACTTTTAGAGTTGCTGCAGATAACATTCAGATTTTTTTTTTCCTTTGTCAGAGGTTCTGAGATTGCATATTTAGATTTATATGAAATAGGACTGGATGATATAGAAAAAGAGCGTATTGGTAAAGGGAATAGTCATATTGATCGATAGTGATAATTATCGATAAATATCACAAAATGTACAAAAGGTATTTTAATGCCTCCCTGGTCATTTTATTACTCTTCAATTATCAAATTTGAAGTAAGAATAAATTCAGTCTTTTTTCAAACCCTTTTTTTTAATCATAAATAAGTTTGTAGCAAACAGAAGCAAATCAAGAGACCTGAGTAACACAAGTAATTACAAATAAAAGTAATGTTATGAACCATTATATTATACATATTTTGAATTATGTTAGTAATTTAAATTAAAGGCTTATCCTGACGCTTTTTAATCTTTTACATGTTTTACATATTTTATAACACTCATTAACATTAATGGCTGAAATCTTTGGTTTAGTTTGTCAATAAAGCTTATTCAATTTCAGTTCAGCTGCTAAAGATGGAGCTAACCAGCTACTTACCTATCCCAGGGTGTAGACGGAGCCGAGGAAAATGAAGCCCAGTCCAGTTACTCTGAGCTACAAACCGGCTCGTCTATCCACACCGAGTTGTGTTTTTTAAAGCGTTTTTCGCTTCTGAGGAACAGGTGGGGGACATTTTAAAACCACAAGTCTCATTAGCAGTGCGACCAAGGTAAGTTTCCCTTTATTTAACAGTGTCTTTCTATAACAGTGATTCATTGCAAGCCGCGGGAGGAGAATCCTGTTTAAGACAACTGACCATAGTATTTTATTTGGTTTATTATAGTTACGTTTAGAGTTTAGTGCGATCAGTTCAACTTCCTCATTGCTCTCTTACTGTGACATATAACCGAGGTGATATTAGTTTACGCCGATGGTTCTCTTAAGAAACAAATTCTGTCACTACTTTTTGTGGTATGAAAAGAGAAAGTGATGGGTATTGGAGCTGCCTGGGTCTGTGTTAATGATTGGTTTGGAATAGGTAGTGACTGTTGTATTAAGCTACCTGATAGACTGTAATGAAAAAATGACAGTTTATTTTTTTTTAATCAAACTTTTTTATCAACCCCTTTTTTTTTGATAAATATTGCTCTCAAATTATCGTCCAGCCCTAATTTGAAACCTTGTATAATCTTTAACATTAAAATGATATGAAATTAAAGCTAACATCATATGGTTTCTAATCTTGCCATATATGTTAGTTAGTCTAAAAATCTGTAAAAAAGCAAGGCCTGTCACAAAATTACTTTACGAAACTGTAGTCTTAGACAAGCTGTAGACAAGCTGTTGTTTAACAATGGTTAAAATCTACATATTCAAATATTTTTAGTTGATTTCTCAGTTGAACCTCAGTTGAACACAGAAAACTATTGGACACAACACTTGTACAGATTGAAGGCATTTTCAAAGCTAAAATAATATTTTGTCTATGGAAACCCCTTAACGACTGTGTAAAAATCAATCTTTGCTGCTTATGTGCCTTGATGCAAAAAATACCCTTTTTTTCTGGCATTGTTTTAAAAGACAAATTTGAATTATTGGATAGCCTTTTGCCCCCCTGGTGTGAGACCTTTTTGCTGCAAGTCTCCTAAGTCTAACATATTGGATTAAAGGCTACTTTCTGAGTCCTGTGAGTCCTCCTCTAATATGTCAAATGTATGTGTTTGATTACCTATTAAAATGCAGTGCTACATTTGCTGAGCAACTGGTGTATGCTTCTAGGTGATCCTGGAAAAAAGAAACTGTTATAGGTTCAATCGTCAGTGCATGCATGTGTCCCCGATACTACTGCTGCTTTTCTTCTCCAAATTAAAGTCAGTTTCCCACCTTTGAACCCGACGTTTCAGTATTAAGTGATAAAAAAGCACATAATTTGCAGAATAAGTGGTACCATGTATTAAAAAGTACCTAATAATTGCAATATCAATTAATTTAAATATCTGCTCCCCTCTGGACTGCATATCATTGTCTTCGCTTAATGTCACAGAAGATGATGGTAGTTCATTTTGATGCAGTAAGCTGACAGGGAACAGTGTGTTCTTTAGTGTACGGCAGGAATGTGATACCCATCCCCTGAAAGCACCTGATATACCTGTCAGCAGTAACATGAAAATGTTTCTTCTTTTGACAAGGGCGTGAATGAACTGTTTTCAAAAGTATCCCCTGAGTTTTTGCTTACCACGTGCTTCGATCTGAATTTATACTAAGAAATACCATAAGTGCAAAGAGTTAGTCATTTAGAAAGACAGGAGTGATGGATTCAAAGCTATGTCTTGGCAGTGTTGGAGTGTTCTAGAATGGTGAACTAATGAGCTGTGGCAAAAAGCTTTTCTGCTATGGTAGCTATCATTTCTTAATCAGAACAGAGCCTTTAAAGTCCACCCTTCTGGAAATCCTTTGATCATAAAAGCTTAAATTATCTCTATGGAAAATGAAGGTGTTTAAACAAGTTAACATGAGTGAAAACTTTTTTTTGCTGCTGTTTTTATAAAACAAAAATTATATTTAGTAAATTTGACCTAAAATCAATACAAATGTAACTAGATTTCGCTTAAATAGCCTTTCATTTTTAGCAAGTATCAGTGATTATTTCTAAGTTTAACTGCCCCCACACTTTTTGTGGCAAAGACTTCTAACATTTATATAATATGTCTAAGATCAACAAGTAAATATGATAAATTAAAAGGAAACAAAACCTTCATTTACTTCACTTACACCACCTTTTGTCACATTTCCCTCAAGTCAGGACGTGGAATCATAAATCACAGGTAGACAAAGGATTTTCTTTTTTTCCCCTGAGAGAGTCATACACTAGAATTGGAAATTGCTTCTAAGTGATTTGAAGAGATGCCTCTGGAGGGACAAAGCACAGCTACTGTACATCTCTCCCACACTGAAGAAAAAAGGGTTTTATGTAACATTTCTGTAAATATGAATGGATATAAAAAGAAACTTATGGTAAGAGGCCTTTTTCAGTAAAGTTCCTCTATTATTAATAACAAAGATACCACCATTTTCTTCTTGATTGATTACTTTTTTTTTATTTGAAAATTCCAAACATACAAGTTCCGGTGCTTCTTAGCATGTAATATGTCCTTCTCTTTAGGCTTTTCCAGTCAGGGGTTGCAACAGCAAATTATCTGTCTCCATTTAGTCCTATCCCCTGCATCCTCTGCCCTCACACCAAATAACTTCACCTCTTTCACCACATCCATAAATATAATTTTTGGTCTTCCTCTCTGCCTCCTGCCTGGTGGCTCCATCCTAAGCATCCTTCTACCAACATGATTGTCGTCTCTCTTCTGAACATGTCTAAATCATATCAGTCTGGCCTCCCTGGCTTTATCTCCAAAACATCTAACATGAGGTGTCCCTCGGATGTACTCATTACCGATCCTTTCCATCCTTGTCACTCCCAGAGCGAATCTCAATATCTTGAGTTCTGCAACCTCCTGTTCGGGTTCCTGTCTTTTCCTCATTGATACTGTCTCTAGACCGTACAACATCGCTGGTCTCACTACTGTCTTTTATACGTTTCCCTTCCTTCTTGCTGAAACCCTTTTAGCAAACATTACCCCAGACACTTTTCTCCACCCTTTCCTACCAGCTTGCAGATGTTTCTTCACCTCTTTTCCACACTCCATTGCTTTGGTCCGTTGCCCCTAAGTATACAAAGTCCTCTGCTTTATTCACTTCCACTCACTGTAACTTCACTGTTCAGCTTGCATCTTTTTCATTTTCACATTTATTCTGTCTTGCTGTGACTAATCTTCATTCCTCTCTTTTCCAGTGGGTACCTCCATCTCCCTAGCTTTTCCTCCACCTCCACACAGCTCTCACTGCAGATCACAATGTAATCTGCAAACATCATAATTCATGGAGACTCCTGTCTAACCTCATCCATCAGTCTCTCCATCACCAAAGCAACAAGAAGGAGCTCAAAACCTATGTCACTCCTACTGCACACTTCACTGCTGTCTCAGAGCTCTCCTAAATGTTCTGCACTAGTCTAACATACTTCTCTGCACACAATGCAGCTCCCCCCAACACTCACTGAACTACTCTATCAGCATCTTTAAAGCAAACATTGTATCTATAGTACTTTTTCTTGGCATGAAACCGTACTGCTGCTCGCCAATGCTCATTTCTGACCGAAGCTTAGCTTCCACCACTCTTTCCCACAGCTTCATTGTATGACTCATTAACTTTATTCCTCTATATATTCCACAGTTCTCCACATCTCCCTTGTTCTTAAAGATTGGCACTAGAACACTTTTCCCCATTCCTCAGGCATATTCTCAGTCTTCAAGGTCTTGTTGAAGAACCTAGTCAAAAACTCTACTGCAATCTCTCCTAGACACTTCCATACCTACACAGATATGTAATCAGGACCAACTGCCTTCCCCATCTTCATCCTCTTGAAAGCTTTCCTCACTTCATCCTTACTAATTTCAGTTGCTTCCAGATCCACAACAGTCACCTCTTCTATTCTACATTCTCTCTTATTTTCCTCATTCATCAGCTCTTCATATAAATTATTCCATCTTCCCATCACACTCTTGGCACATGTGAGTACATTTGCTTCCCTATCCTGGATCATCCTTACCGTTACACATCCTTTCTATCTCTGTGTCTCTGCCTCGCCAACCTATATAAATCATTCTCTCCCTTCTTACTACCCAGCATAGCATACAGGTCATCATACGCCCTTTTTGGACATTTGCCACCTCTACCTTCACACTGTGCTGCATCTCTCTGTACTCCTGTCCAATCTCCTCAGTCCTTTCAGTGTTCCACTTCTTCTTAGCTAACTTCTTTCTCTGTATATGTTCCTGAACTTCATTGTTCCACCACCAAGTCTCCTTATCTACTTTCCTCCTTCCAGATGACACAAAATGTCACTAAATGTCCTAAATGTCACTCTAATCACATTAGTTGTAACTGTCCATTCATCAGGGAGCACCTCCTGGCCACCAAGACCCTTTCTCAACTCATCTCTGAAAACCTCACAGCACTCTTTTTTTTCAAGTTCCACTGTTAGGGTAAAAAATAGTGGTTTAACCTAGAAAGAATCACACACAGGGGTCGGAGAGAAATTGAAGTTAATTGAGCTCTGCAGTGGAAGATAGTGGGAAACAAGGAAGATACTTTGGTTGACCGTGTGTCTCTTCTCCTCTAAGCTTGTCTCCTGATAACACAGCTTTGTCTCCTGGTCTTAAAAGGCCCTCCCACTGCAGTCTCTCTTTATTTAGTCAAACTTCATTAGCATCTTAAAAGAACAGGGTGTATACAAAGGAACATATGGTTGAAACCAAATGACATTTAAAAAGTACATTTTGAACTATGTGATAAAGGAAAGACATCCTAAGAAAATAATAATTCAACATTATTATTTTTCCCTAACATCCACCACTTGGTCCTCTGCTCTGTCTTTGTTCTCTTCACCTTCCACAACATCAGTTTCATCCTACAGACCACCTTCCTATGCTGTCTAGTTAGAATCTCACTCACCACTACTTTGCTGTCACTAATTTCCATCAGATCACAACATCTACATAAGATGTAGTCTACCTGAGTGCTCCTACCTCCACTCTTGTAAGTCACCCTATGTTCCTGCCTCTTTTCGAATCAAGTGTTTACAACAGCCATTTCCATCCTTTTTGCAAAGTCTACCGCCATCCGTCCTTCTTCATTCCTATCCTGGATAACAAACCTGCCCATCAGTTCCTCATCACCTCTCTCCCCTTCACCAACATGTCCGTTAAAGTCTGCACCAATCACCACTAGGGCTGGGCAAAACATTTATTTTTGTAATCGATGAATCTAGTGATTGTTTTTGCGATGCATTGATTAATCTAATGATTAATTTTTCAATTTGATTCGATTTTGATACGATTTGATTATTGATTATTTCCCATTATTTGATTTGTATAGAAATTTGACATTTGTTAATTTATGGATTTCCATGAAATAAACAAATGTCTTAATTGAACACATTTTAATTGTAAAAAAAAAAATCCCAAATAAAGTTGTAGTATTAGTACAATCTTATGTTAGACGTTGCATTTAACAAGAACTTAAATGTTGTGCAAAGAAATCATATGAATAAAGGAGGGAAAATACCCCCCAAAATATAAACAAACAAAATTGAACATTCACTTTATGCAGAAAAGTGCTCTTCATTCACAAAAAGCATTTATTTTGCTGCATTTTCGCTTTTTTCTGATATGAGATATGCAAGAAGGAGAGATAGGCACTGTTCATTACAAAAAAATGCTGAACATTTTTCTAGTTTATAGATAGCAACCTCGAATCCGACAAACTGGAGAAGCATGAAATAAAAAAATAGTATTCAAACAGGATGAGGCATTATAAACCTGACAATCAAGACTTTGTCATCGGTTTGCTTTTGCAAGCACTTAAACAATGTTCTATTAATGTCCACAACAGCTAGGTTTAGTGGGTAGGTAGTGCCTTACCATTGTTAACAAACATGTTTACCGCGACCAAATAACACTCTCACATTTCGGCTTTTGCTCATAATCAGTCTGTGCGCATTCTGACTCATTCTGCGAGCACGGGTCACAAATAAAAACCATCAAAACAGATAGCAGTGACATACACCAGACGCAGCTGTGAATGAGTGTATGCCCTCTACGTGGGGGTGTTTGGGTGATTCATAAGGTACAATACATAGCGTTAGTAAAAAAGTTGAAAACCTACGGTGTTTAATCATTTGCTGGAAATGCCCCTGGATGTCGTCGTCTGAGGTGCTGGTGCACAGCCCTCGTGCTTTTATAAGCGTTTCCATTTTGCAAAGCCGGCAGACAACAAAATCGCTCCCTTTTATTTTAAAATAGTTCCATACCTTTGAACTGCGAGTTTGGATGGAGTTATATAGGTCAAATGACTCACTCATTCTGACACAACTTGCTCCCGCCATTTTTGTTTTGAAAGTGACGATGCATCGATGCGCATTTTTTGCGTTGATGTAATTTACGTGTCGACGTAATCGATTACGTTGACATGTCGTCATTGCCCTAAAAACCACCCTCTCAACTGTTGGGATGCCCTGCTTCAAATCATTTAGTTCCCTCCAAAATTGCTCCTTCTCCTCTAATTCCCATCCTACCTGTAGACCATAACCACTAACAACATTTATCATTACTCTTCTATTTCAAGCTTCAGACTCATCAGTCCATCTGACACCCTTTTCACTTACAGAACCTTCCTAGCAAAGTCATCATTCAAGATAACTTCTACTCCATTTCTCTTTTCATCTACACCATGGTATAACCTGAAACCTTCTCATAATATTCTAGCCTTTCTATCTGCTCTCCTATACACATATAATATCAATTTTCCTGCTCTGCATCATGTCCACTAGCTCTCTAGCTTTACCTGTCATAGTCCCAACATTCAAAGTCTGTACTCTTAATTCCACGCTCTTGAATGTCCTTTTCTCTCTCTGCCTACCAACACACCTTCCTCCTCTCCTCTTTCAACCAACAGTAATCAATTTCCCACCAGCACCCTGTAGGTCAAAAGCACCCGTGGCTGTCTTGTTAACCCCTCGACCAATCTGACCGATCCGTTGTGTAGTCCATGTTTCAGGTTTTACGTCTGATGCCCTTCCTGACACAACCCTCTGCATTTTTCCAGATTTGGGACCGGCACAAGAAATCACTGGCTTGTGATTATGATAGCATTACTAAGCAAATCATATAAACTTTATCATTCAGTTTAGCAATCAATCTTTAATTATGAAAAAAATAAAAATTCAAATATATATCAAACAAAGAAAACAGATGGAGCTTACAAAAAATAGCACATCTCATGTTTTGTACTGATTGCCAGAAACAGAGTACAACATCAATTGTTCTTCTTGTTTGCTCTTAGTCTGTTCTTAGGGTCTGTTTGTATTATAAAAATGGGAGTATACATTTTTTGTTGTCCTGGAAAGATAAGACTGCGTATGAAAATAAATTATTCTTTCAACCTCAAAGATCTTGGAAGATTCAGGTTTTTTCCTTGTTGATATTGGTGTATCAGAAGAATACGTTGAACTGTCACTATGCTTCTAATTATGGACAATGCTCAACTCACTAAAAAACATAGAATGAATTATCACAACCCATCTCACTTGGTTATGACACAGAAGGATACATATTGTTGAGCCAATCAAGTTTTTTATTACATTTATTAACCTAAAAGAGAAAACTACCAACGAAATATAGGGGAATCAATACTAATTAACCAAACCAGGCAAAACTTAAAATTACTGATGTCATGATGTGTGCCGAGGCTACGAAGCATGTGCCGAGAAGTGGAGGAGGTGTTTCCACAAAGCGCGTATCGAGGCCTGCTTCATTTAGGAGAGGAGCCGAAAATGATAATGTCTGAAGCCCCGCTGTCCGCCTGTACCACGTGACTGATTCGGGAAGTTGTTCGGCTTGCAGAGTGGTTTGACAGCAAAATAAATCACTCAGGCTACATTCAAATTGGGTTTGTGTAGTAAAGTTGTTTTGGAACTAATTGCCTTACTTAGAACTCTACATTATATAGTTCCAGGCATGTTACTTATTAGAGATGACAGTAGAGGAATCCAGTTATTAAGTTTATTAAACATTACAATTATTCATGTTACATAGCATCTGAGTAGTTCACTCAGACATTCAGCGCAATGAGTCTGAAAAAAAATCAAATATGAACATCAAGTTTGTATAGCTTACAATCATGTTTAACATATCTGGGAGCCTTCTCTTTCACTTTTAGATATAAAAAAGCGTAATTGGTTCATTCAAACTGTTGCTAAATTTTGCCTCCTTACAGTCCTGCATATCTGATTAATCAACTTCTTACTGCCTTATTTGAACCCATGCCTTATAACTAGTTATATCCGAATGTCCCACTTGACTTGCTTTTGGCCAATCTACATGACTCCTTACTGAATTTCTAATTTGACAAATTCTGCACAGAGACAGGAGGTTTGTGCCTCTCTTTTGGTTCACCACTATTGAGTTTACCGCCAGATTGGGAGTAAACTGGTATCCAAGTGCAGGTGTTCAAGTATCTCTCTGTCTCATTACAAGTAATGGCAAGAAAGAGCAGGATACCTTCTGGGCACATCGTCTTTGGAAGCTTTCTGGTCATGTTCCACTGAGAGGACACCCTGGGAAAGAAGAAAAATTTCTTGAAATACTATGTATTTTTCTGGTCAATGAACAAATTAGAATTATTAAGAGTCTGCTGAAGAATTTCCTTGGGGCGTGTTGTGGAAGAATTCCATGGAGATGAAGATAAGGATAAGAATAAGGATGATTCCATCTCCATTTGAGTTTTTTTATGTTCTTTATTATGATGGTACAGGTAGCTCTCTTCGGCTATCAGTCTCTCTTAAAATGGTGCTTCCTTCTGCCAGCTTTTCTATAACTGTGCATACACACCGACGCAATAGACGCGACAAGAGAGTCAGGTTTACATGTTAAGTCAATGGAGGACCACAATGAAGCGCAATTGGGGATCCCGAGACAAATCAGAAGCAGATTTCGAAAAGGGATTTCCTGCCAATTTGCGTAACAAAATAGCGCGGCTGGTGCGTTTCAGGCATGACCGAAAATACACGCTGCATTTTATGTGGTGCATTTTGTGCATTCTGGATAATCGCATCCGCCGCAGAAGTTGGAAAAATCTCAACTCCAGCTTCAAGTCGCGCCACAACAACTAATCAGCTGACGTGTATCAGTAATGCTGTGACTGAGTGAATGGAGTCACAGCATCAGCAGAACATGGATACAGATAAACACCTTGGCTAATCACCCCGAGCTACATGACACCAGCTGTTTTCTATATAGAGACAGGAATAAAAAAATAGAGGTTAAACTATTTACAACAGGAATGCTCTTAAGAGGTCTCTGAGTGGCTCTTAAAAGAGCTCTTGTGGCTTCAAAAGGCCCCGCTCTCTCTGCCGAGAAGTAAGCCATGAACAGCTTCCTTAGCTGGACACCCAGGCCTGGTAATGGCTCCACAACAACACGTGCCGTGCCGCTCACATACTACATTATTGGCTTTTACTAATTGCAGACAGATGGACAGCCGCTCAGATTAGTATTCGGTGTGTCGACAGGCAAAACTTGGACCTTCGCGGCACAAACTGGGTGAGGAGCCGGGGTATTAATGGATCCTTCCACCACCTCAACTGTTAAGTCTTCAAACCCCCACTACAGCAGTCCCAGCTCCGCTTGAGGGCACGCCCAACAGTTATCATGGTCAGCTCAGAGACCAGATTCCACTTGGAGCTCCCAGAGGGTCTGGAGACCGGTCCTGGTCAGGGTCGTACCACAAGTTATGTAAGTCCGCTTCACGCGCGTGAAAAAAAATTGCATCTTTTAAAGCGCAACTAGTTCACTTTGGACACGCTTCAAGGTACAAATGTGCAAGCGACCAGCTAAGGGCGTGTGCCGTTTTTGGTTGCTTCTATCGCTCTCGGTGTGTACACACCGTAAAAGGTGTTTGGCCTTCTGTACAGACATAACATCAGCAACATGAGTCCTTCCCTTAACCAGAGTGGGTGAAATGTTCATAAGTCTTTTCCAACTTCAGTCTCTTCATTGAGTCCCAAGTATTATGTCATATTTTCCCAGATACCTTTACTGATAATTTTCCAATCACTAAATAGGACTAATCTTGAAATAATTTTCCCATAACAGAGAGAAAATGTATTCTCCTGGATTGGTTGGCTCAACTGATTGATGGATGTATATTTCTTAGTTTATATTTGCTTGTTAGATCAAGCTAATTCTTAATTGTCAAAGTAAAATTCTGTTTCCATTGTCTTTTTTTTTTCTTTCGCTTTAGGTTTGAAAGTTCATTTTAAATCTCCCAAGATCATTTCACCAGAAGGGTGCTGCTTATTCTATGTAATGACTGGTCCATTCAGATTTAGGGCACTATATGCTTTATATTGCAAGGTCAGTGTATCTAATATAGTGTTTTGGCAAAACAGATGGCTGGGTTTTTTGTTTACATGAGCTTTTTAGAGTATTCTATGGTCTTCACTTCAAATAAACAGATTTCCATCTTAATTCAAACTCACTCTCTTATATGCGTTAAAAAGCTGCAGTAAATAAACTATCGTCAACCAGCGAAGTCACTGCAATAGTAGACAAAGCTGCCAGAAAAGGTTTACACCCCCTGGTGTTCTGGCGAGGAATTGCTTCGCAAAAACAGGGAAGTATGAAAGAAAATAAATGTCTCTGTCAATACATGTGCATGTGAGTGCAAACTTGCTTAGACCTATGGAGAAGTATAAACCAGGCATTACTGTACTTTTTATTATACATATTATACATAGTAAAGGATAATGTTATTTTACAACATCTGTGCAACAGCAACTTGATACTCTTGTATAACTTGTATAGTCCACTGCTGTACATGTAAGGTTTCCTAGCATTGAGTCCATCATAGGCCCCTGAAGGTGTTATGTGGTATATGACACCAAGATGTTAGCAGCCGGTCCTTTAGCTGAGTGGTGTCCGAAGTTAGCTCTCAGTGGCTGTTATCCTGCATGTTGTCTGGTTCAACACACCTGAATCAAATGATGGCTATTTAGCAGACATCTGCAGATCTTTAGGACATCCTACCTAGGTAGTTGAATTTTAATTACAACTGTTGGAGCAGAGACAAATCAAAAACTGGCAGGAAACCAGCTCTCTAGGATTTGACTTGACGGTCATGAATCAGGTCTTAATAATTTTGAGGTAAGTCCTCAAGGGATTGGATTTATTAATCTACCACATCCTATAGATTCTTGACAGAGTGGAGAATTTTGAAGTCTAGGTCAACACCTCAAACTTGTGCTCTCTTAATGACTGAAGCCGTTTTGGAAGCCGTTTCTTGTCAAAGTCATATCCACATGTTTGGCAGGCCTCAAGGTTTCCCAGCAGATGATTGGCAAAACCATCACACTGCTTCCTCCAACTTTTCATTTCATTTCATTTTTTTTTGACTAAGTCATCTTTTTTTCAATTACATTTAGATTTTTTTCAAGCCCACTCAAATTCTTAATAATGAACATTTTACCTGTTTTCAACATAGTAACTTTGAGGACTCAATGTTCCTTTGCTGCCCAATAAATCCTCACAACTTCAAACTTAACGGTCCTACAAAGAAAAGATAAACCATTTTTTTACCCTCTGTATGTGGAAAGATTACAGCAACGACAAAGTAGTAACTGATATACCCAGGTGGTTTTAAGAGTTACCAGTCCATCATCTGCTATATGGAAGATCCCAAACTTGAGAAAGGAAAAACAATACAAAAAACGTAGGAACATCTGTCACCTTGGTAGTTTAAATATATATTTTAAATGATGTTTTATTTGGCTTTGACGTGGACCTGAATGACATTAGAAATACACAAAAGGCTCTTTACAACTCAAAAAATATATATTGACTATATATAATTTAAATTTGCTGCTAAAATGATAAAGCCCATAAGATACATTTTATATAATATATGACACTTAATAGAAAGGTGAGGTACTTTGGATGGCATCATTAATGTCAAAATACACTAAACCAAAAGTCAGCCCCTCAGACATGAGTGGCAATCGGAGTGTAAACATTGCACCTGTCAGCTCATTATTGGGGCTTCAGTGTTGCACCGAAGCTGTTTGGAGGATGGACAGCAGTTGCTTTGCAACCGGGGTAAAAACCTTGCCCTTCTGCTCTATTCCCTGGATTCATTATATTGAAGAGCAGCACAAAGGAGGATCTATCAGGTGTTAGCATTCCCATTACCTACTAAATCCTTTAACAGGAGCCTTAACTTGTTAAATCAGACTGCTATTGATTCAGGGCGAGAGGTGAGTTTTGGGAACAGAAGATTGGATGATTCAATGCCCTAGTAAGAGTAAATCCTTGAATAGGACCCTTGAAAATCCGATCATTCACAGCTTCTCATGGAGTTTGTCTGCACCAAAATAGTTCGTTTATTTTTACTTTTAAAATTTAACTTGCTTGATGACACCGTAAAATGCTGTATCTTAAATGTGTGAAATAATCCATCAACTAAGAAAGAGTAACGTTTTAACTGGACTTAGATTAACTGGTATATATAGAACATAGACCAGCCTCATGTAAGATTGTTTTCTTTTATTTACTGTCCAAGTAATTTATAGGTTTACAAGACTTCACGATTAACATACTTATAATACAGTTTTTACAGAAAATGTGTCATTGCTTGTTGTAAGATATAGTAGAACTACATGGTAGTACAGTTTACACCATTGCATTGCAGCATGAGGGGCTTCGATTTCAATTATACTTTACATGGGGTTTGCATGTTCTCTCTGTGTGTATGGGGGTTGCCTGTATTATTCAGTTTCCAACCAGAGTTTTAAAACATGAATGTATGGTTAATTGGCCTTTCTAAATTGCTTTTAGCTCCGGCATGCAGTTTAGGCGTTCTCCTTATGCATACAGTTTTTCTCTCTTGGTACAAAACCTTGCTCCCATAGACCAAAAATATGAAGATTCGGTTTATCAGTTTCATCACATTACTGCATGGGTGGGAGTGTGTATGTTGATTGTTGTTTGTCCTATATGTAACTGTGTTGACCTGTAATGGACTGTCAATTTTCCAGTGTTTAGGCAGATATAGACAATGGATGGAAGCTTTGGAAACAGCTGAATCTGAGCAACATGGATGCATTTGTGTTTCTTTTTAACACAAGAAGTAAAGGATTTGTAATCTTGACTTACTTTCACCTCATTTTAGTATATCCTTGACAGGTGCTTGAGTCATAACATCAGTAGAAGCTGAGTGGTAACCTCCCCCAAAAATGTATTTTACTGAGGCTGATTGTCAGATAGAAGCTGCTATCATGAAATTAAAAGCCATTATTTTCAGCAATAAAACTATAAAATGGGATTCTGTCAAAATGACTGCACTTTGGTTACCTTTAGTAACTGAGTTAATTAAAAAGTGTAACTCTAACAACTTTTAAAGGGATTTTTGTACTATTGACCTCCATTGCTCTTTTGCTTCTGAGGTGAGAGAAAAGCAGAACCACCTCTAATTGTGGTGAGGACCTGCTGTTTTGGACATAAACTAGAGATCATTTATTTGCATTTATACTGAGAAAAAGTGTAAAGATATGCAGCAGCTGATTTTTTGAGAATCTGTTAAATGGTAAATAGCCTGTACTTGTATATCACTTAATCAAGTCCAAAGGATCTCAAAGCGCTTCACACTACATTCAGTTAGACACATTCACAAATTAAGGATCCACAGTTGTTTTTTGTGCATAACAGCACAATTGTCTAAACTCTGTAGTATGTTAAAGAAGGAGCTGCTTAAACTTTTACAACAGACATCTTTATACCAGAGTCGATTACTTAAAATGTATTATAGCTGAAGTTAGTAGAAATTATTAGCTTTAGAAGCTTTAAATATAAAAAGTTTAACAAAATGATGATGAATGAAATACAAAAAGTTTAACAAAAGGGTGTTCCAAAATGTCCAAATATACTTAAAAATCACAGTACTTAAGATTGGATCTATAATTAATTAATTCATCAGTTAATTAATTCATTAGAAAATAAATAACAAATATTTATTCACATTTATTTATTTATTCATTTATTTATACAATTTTATATCACATTTATTTACACATTTCTAAATCACATTTGTTTACACATTTCTCGATAACATTTTTTTACAGATTTACAGAAGTGTATTCTAAAAAGGGTGTTTTTCTAACACTGACCTAAAGTCTTATTGATCAGTTTCAAGTCTGTACACTGAAGTGGCTGAGGACGGAGGAGGGTTAGCATCAGCTAGCTACTCTATGTGTCTGTGACAGAGTTGAGCTACCCGGCGGCTGTAATCTCACTGTCAAAGTAATGCTGGTTTATCACCACGTCTGTCCTTGACATTGAGGGCTCCTGTGAGCATCAGACAAAAACAAAGTTGCCTTGGAAGGTGAGGTGCTGGGGTGCAAATGTTAACAATTGAGGGCTAACCCGGTTAGGCTTCTAGCTAAGTTTGCGGATAGACCCCAAGTAACACCTCACAACCTAGTGCTCAGTCCACCTTCACATCTTGTCTTAAGTTTTTGACAACAGTTCACAACCACCTGTCCATGTCTCATGTTGAATTCCCCACTCAGGACTGCGGTCAAAGGAGCCGACACTTGAAAATACGCATTAAAAGCTGCTGACATTAGCTCTTATAAAGATTAGCTTTGCACATAGATCATTAGATGCTGCTGCTTTAGTGTAAATACAGAGACTTAAAGCTGACCAATCAGGCTTTAGGTCAGTGTTAGAAACACTCCTCTTATTAGAATACACTTATGTAAATCTGTAAATAAATGTGATATAGAAATGTGTAAATAAATATGATTTAGGCGTGTGTAAATAAATAAATAAATAAATAAATAAATAAATAAATATAGAAATATAGAAATAAATACATAAATAAATGGGAAATAAATAAATAAATAAATGTGAAGACATATAATAAATAAATGTAGAGATTAATAAATACATATGAAATTAAATAATTCAGTAGATGTGTATATACATAAATTAATAAATGTGCAAATAAATAAAAAAATGGAAATGAGTGAATACATGTTTAAATAAACATTTCAATAAATAAATGTGGACAAATAATGTGAATACATAATTAAATAAATGTGTAAAGAAATAATTAAATGAATCTGGAAATAAACATAGCAATAAATAAATATATACATAAATGTGCATATAAATAAATATGTGAATAAATAAATAACTAAATGTGTAAATAAAAAAATACACATGGAAATAAAAGGTTAAATTTGCAAACATTTAATCAAAATATCTCATCACTAATCAATAGTCAACTATTGATGGGTACCACCTATTGCTACGTTTTAAGAGATATGTCTAAGATATATATCTCAGAAGAACTATTTAAAAACATTGTAGATTACATTACTTCTAAAAAAGTTGGAAGAAAAGTAAAATATTGATAATCGTTGTATATTAGAGTGAGAATGATTTAGTAAAGATAATGTAGTAATGTTTATTTACAGATCAAAAGTACGAGATTACAAGATCATTTATTTTAATTAGTAAACCAAAAAAAGGATTTGTCAGATTAGAATAAATTACTCAATGATTGACATAATTTTTAATTTTTTATGACATTGAGCAAAACATAGCTTCTCTAGATTTCAATATAAGATCTCTTTTTGGTAACTATAAAATTAAATTTTTGAAATGTGAACAAAGTTTGGGATTGCAAAGACAAATTAGCATTTTGCATGCTGTAATACAATTTAATTTATCGACCTGTATATCTATCCACTAATCGTTGAGCTATTTGATTAACGAATTTTAGGGAGGTTGACAATGTTCCCAATAAAGTTTATCCCAAAGTAAATAGATTGCTTGCATGGGATCTGAGAGTTGCTCATGCTTTTAAGATAAATATGATGATGGTTAATACTTTTTTGTAGTTGTGAACTGAACTGGAAGATTTAACGTATATATAAATAAAGCAAAACATATATCTTTGCAAACGGTTTGCACTAAAATTTCTGTTTTTATAAAAGTCCCTGATAGAATATTTAAAGACAGTTATCATCTTTGATTAATCTAAAAAAAAGCCTCTTTCCCAACAGATCACAGTGACAAATTTAAAAACCTTCATTACTCCTTTAAGTTATTTGTATTGGCTTAGGCTATGATTAACCCACAGAATCCATCCCCAAAAACTATTTCCTAAATGTTCCCTGGCTGGTAACTTCCACTGGCTCATGTGTCACAAAATGGTTCTTTGTGGCCAGAGCACAGGTTAATGTTTCTCATTAGAGAGATGACCTTTTCTGCAAAAGGTAGTGTTCTCCCCTCACTGTCTTCTGATTATCACAGTTACTCTGGTTAAAATCATACTGTACCATCATTTTCACAAGCCAGGGAAACATGTTTTATCAGTGCTTCTCTTTGTATACTTGTTGTAGAAAAGATAAAGGGGATGGGGCTGACAAAGGTAGAAACAGAGAAATACAGTAGTTAAAGCTGGCCAAATCTGTAACATTCCAATAAATACAGAAAGGGAAACCCCTCTTTAAAATATAGCACCTATCCATTCTAAAACTAAGAGACATGACTTCCAAAAAATTATATCCTAACCTGGATTTTGCTGACATTGTCAAGAAAACAGCTTTGCTATTTGTTGTACACACAGTCACTTATTGACCACTGTTTATTTGAAAAAATAAAATAAAATCATATGCAGTAACAACTGAATGTCTTTAACACAATACCAATTTTAAAAACTAAGCAAAAAGTACTGAACTATTATCAGAGTATCAGACTGAAGTTTCATTGTTGAAAACATGGCCCCCAGATATTACTGCAAACTGTAAAATTATATAACTTTTTTCTTGTTTTGTTTTGGTTAAGAAATAATTGCTGCCATTCACGGTCATTTAAGTGGAGGTGTAGTAGAATAATAATTTCAAAATTATTTATTTTTAATGATTGGTAATTATTAGTAAAAGCAGAAGGGGAATATTCCAGAATGCTTGAGATTCATGGACATTTTATCTGCAATTATGTAATTGAAGGACATTTGCTCTAAGTTCCGAACCCTCAATGACACCAGATTCATGTTGTTTTTTAATTTCATATTTACGTTTTTCACAAGAAAGTTGCACAAACAAGTGCTAAGAAACCCTTTACCTTTGACATTTCATTCAATGCTCAGATCATCTGGAACTTGCAGAGAAGTGTAGGAGGACATGAAGCTTGAGAACCAGCATGCTGAGGGAGATAGTGCCAGGTTAGACACCTTTCTTTACTTAAAGGTTTTGTGCGCTCAGTAATAAAGCACCTGGCAGCTTTTAACCTTATTCACACATGACACTTCATTTCTGGCAACATGCTGTGCAGTCTTGCAAGACAGCACATGAACAGTGTGAAGGAATTAGCTTGATTTCCATATTATCTAGTTTTTAAGCTAGTTTTTAAGCGAAATATCCAATTTTCAGTGGATTTACAATATAACAAAACAATTTAAACTTTGTCATAAAGGACTCTTTCAACCTAGGGCAAAGTCAAAGCATTTTATATAAATGTCTGAAGTAATTACTTGATAAAAAAATAAAAATATAGCATTTTGAGGGGGCTGGGGGGGCGCGGGGGGGTGGTCTGGAAGACAGTCACGGCTGAACTATGGCAGGCGGCCGACGAGCTCCGTAAAGCCTCTATGTACCTATGGTAAAGGGAGAAATGAGGTCTCTTCTCTGCCATCCACCATAGGTAAAGAGAGGCTCTATGGAGCACAGCGTGGAAAGGATGTATCAGTTCGAGCTGTTGGCTCAGGGCGCTGAATCACTGCTGCCTGAAGCCAGCAATACGCATAGTAGTAAACAAGCACAGAGAGCCTAGCGCTAGCATCGATGCTAAGTAGCATCGGAAGGAACTACCTCAGCTTTTTTTTCCTTATTCACAATGTGTTTAAAACATGTAGGTTATAACTTATGGCTTTAAACCACTTCGACGTTGTGGTCCTCCAAAGTGCGATATATGGATTTCAGCTTCCTCTGTTTTTTTCAGTAAGCTTCCGTGTGCGCACATAGCACTATAGACTGTAGCACACAAGATAAGCTCGACTTGCCACAGGGCGGGGCGAGTGTGTCTGAGAGAGGGAGGGCATCTCTGTGAGACCGTGCCTGTGAGGTAGATAGTTGATAAGATGTGCCGCTCTCAGCCAATCGCAAAATTCAAATGCAGTACCCCACGATTACCATGAACGGCAGCAAATGTAGAATTTAACAAGTTTACACGAAAATCTCAAAAAATGCAAATAAGCAACAAAAAAAGTTGCTTTGGGGTTTAGTTACACTTTAAGTATTAGCAGTATTAGAGATCATTGTGGACTTTAGGAAGCATACAGAACCTCTTGCCATAAAAACAGTTTATTCCCCTCTGCTCTTGGCCTCATGAACAATAATCCTAAAATGGGGGCGTTACTAACCTTTTTCACTGGGGCACATGCCTTAGTAAAAGTAAAATTAGTAGTCTCATTAGAATTATAGCGCTGTTCTCGCTGGAAACAGCATTCATGAGCGCATCTCTGTGCCTGCTCGAATCGAGTCTGTCACTTACCAGACAAAAAAAAAGGAAAAAAGAAAGGGGCCATAATAGCCAATCAGGAAATAGCACCTTTGTAGCTGAATAAGATTGAACGCAACAACCAATGAAAATCGTTCACATGATTACTCAGAGTGTTTCGTAGACAGGCACACATACAGTGGAAACCGCTGGAGCTCGTCACATCACTTTGAGCACAGAGTAGTCGTCCCGTGTTTTAACGTTACAACAAATTTGCAACTTATTTGACAGAAAAAAAGACAAGTTGATCACTGTTAGAAAATGTTGGCCACATAATTAGCATCTGTTTTTCAATATGTAGCATCATTGTGGCCTAAATTTAGTAGTTTATTCAAGTTTACCAGTCTGTGCTCTCTCCCTCACACACAGACTCACACCATGCGTAGGCTGCATGCACACATGCGGACAAATAATGATGATTTATACGTATACTGTAAGACAAGGGAGGTATGATAATTGTCCACATTAATCGTAACTTTAACATTTATGCTGGTAACAGCCAGTACTATGATTTGATCAATGGTTTAATGGCAAACTTAAATACATTTTCTGCATTTGCAAATGTACCCTAAAATAATCTACACAGAGTCAGATTTGCCTACTCTGAATCTGTGTAGATTATTTTAGGCTACATTTGCAAATTATCACCAAAAGTCAGTATGAAGGCTTTGTATTAGAAGCTTTGTTTTATAACATTTTCCAGGTTAAGCATTGTTTAATACCTTTTTAGTCCATATTGTATATAGTAAAAGAGCTTATCGATAAAGGAATAGTCATAATGATCAATATAGATAATTATTGATAAATATCACAAAATGTAAAAAAAATATATTTTAAGTGCCTCCCCAGTCATTTTGTTATTCTTCAATTAACAAATTTTAACTAAGAATTAAATTAATAAAAAATTTCAAACACTTCTTTTTATCGTAATTAAGTTTGTAGGACACATAAACAAATCAAGAGACTTGAGTAACATCAGTAAATACAAAGAAAAGTAACATTATAAACTATTACATTACATATATTTTTAAATTATGTTACTAATTTAAATTAAAGGCTTATTTTGATGATTTTAATGTTTTAAACATTTTACGACATGTTATAATATTAATGGCTGAAACCTTTGGTTTAGTTTTTCAATAAAGCTTATTCAATTTTAATTCAGCTCTTGTTCAGCTATTGGCTAAAGCTAATCTCACAAGAGTGTAGACGAAGCCGAGAACACTGTAGGCCAGTGCAGTCACTGAGAGAGGAAGCCAGCAGGTCTATCCAACCCTGTAGTGTTTTTTTAAAGTGTTTTTTGCTTCTGAGGACCGGGAGGAGAACCGAGGGGATATTGTGTGTTTCTCTCTGTAACAGATTTGCAACGAGCCAGGAAAGGGGATTCCTGCTGATCGTAGTTTTATTAGACATCTGACTGCGGCAAAGTTATGGCGATGGTTCGTTTAGGGGCTATCAAAAAATTATGTTTCAGCTCAAATAATTTCATCCTTTTTGAAAGGAGAGAGGGGTGGCTGACAGAGCTGCATAGGTCAGCATTAATGATTCGTTTGGAGTAAGTAATGATTGTTGTATTAAGCTACCTGATAGGCTATAATGAAAAAAATAAGAGGAACAATTTTTTTTTTCTATCAAACTTTTTTTATCTACCCCTTTTTTTATATCGCACCATACGTCTATCGATAGATATATATTGCTATCAAATTATCGTCCAGCCCTATTATGCTGCCCTCCACACAGCTTGTAATGAATGGGGTGGGTGCATGTTGGATGATACCATCTCGTTAGAGTCTGTGACCCTAATTAATGCACAACAGCTTCTCCTGAGAACAGAGCATCCTGTATAAAATAAAAGAAAGATACTTTTTTTTATTTCTGTTTGTTAGTTACTTTGCTTTCCTAAACTACTTGTTCTAAACATGGACTGAGGTTTAGGTAGTAAAGAATCTGACTCCTCTAATATTAAATGATTGCAGTAAGAGGATGTTGTTTGTAAATCTTTGAGGTGTGCATGTGCCAATAAATATAATTAGATTGTATCCATGAAACTATTCTTGCATCTTTACCAGTGGTTTAATGTAGCCTACAGTATGACAGTGAAAATAATGATTTCGAAGCTTGTACTCATAGACTAGCCATTTATTTTATTTTGAACACACATTTACTTTTTCTATGTATTAGGAGTTGTGGGGCCTGTGCCCCAGCAAAACTCTAGGTCTAGAATCGCCCCTGCCCTAAGACTGTTCCCACCACCTGTTCTTTCTCAGCCACATGACCCATACTGTGCTTTTTTTGCTCCTGTCCAATTTGCACTGATTGTTACCTGCACTAATGTACATATCAATCTGTTTAACTCATTTTATTTTTATTTGTCTTTTTTTGTATGTTTGCACAAAGTACCGCAGCAATTTCTTCATATTGTAAATCTACCCAACATTTGGCAATAAACCCTTTCTGATTCTGTTTCCTTTTTTCATTGTGGACAAACAAGCTTGCTTATGTCTGACTGATTTTCATTCGTGATTCTGTTGCAGCAGTCATATGCTATATCATTTTTATCTACACTGTCAGTCTCACATCACAACTATTCTACCTATTTCAGAGTATCTGTCTATCTGTCTATATTGTGATCAACAAAATATGCAAAACACCTGCAAGAATGGAAATCGTTTACAGCTCATTGGTAAATGGACTATTTGAAAAACAACAGAGATACAGAAAAATGAAACAAATTTCATCTAAATATAATAAAAATGATGGAAATTAATCGTGCATCTGAAAAAAGCAAAGTCAGTTCATTCTTAGTTGTGCCGCAAAATAAATTGCTGGAGGCATTACAGACTGATCATAGTAACATACCATTGGTGGTGGACAATGTGTTTCACCCCTAGGCCTTCAGTGACATCCTACTGTACATAGTCCAACCTAAATTAATACACTTCATAATCCCATCAATATGGCACTACTAGGTAACACCAAAGTGCACAAAATGAATTAAATAAGTAAAACCTTATAATATAAAAGTCTACGTAAATAAATATTAGACAAGTATATTATGTGACGATAAAAATGTGAAGAAAAAAATTTCAAAAATAATAGAAAATATTTCGTCCTTTTTCTTTAAAATGAATCTATATCAATTTAATTATATAAAAATATTTTATTTTTCAGGTGGTTTAATTTCATCAGTTTTTATTCCAAAACATCTTTTTTCACAAAATCCACTTTTATTTCAGTGTCTTTGCCCAGTCTTTTATATATTTCAAAAGACCATTTATTCACTGAATGAGATCATCAGCCAATCAGAGTCAATGTTTGATCTGCATCCTCATTGGCTGATTGTTCAACATTGATCTTCTTGGAGGGGGGGAATTTAATACTGTATTTTAATTTAATACTTGTTGGATTTTGTATATGGTTTTACCCAGATGCTTATAATGTTGGCAGAATATTTGCTTTTAAATATGGATGTATAAATCAAATCGGCTGGTGTTGCTTCAGTATTCTGAGAGTGAAGCTGCCTGCGGCGTCATACCTATGACGAGACTGCTGAAAAAATAACTTTTTGTATCTAACCACCAACCAGAACCTCTTCCCCCATTCTCCTCCGATGTGTGCTGGGTGACACAGAAAACAGCGGGAATAGCTCTGGTGGTTGTGTCAGACAGCAAGTTTTGAGTACTGAGCCTTGGATCACCTTAAAAATCCGTCTCCCGGGTGCAGGGGCAGGGTGCTCTATCGGGGCGTATGTCCCTGGGCCTGGGAGTATAGAGTTTGTATGCGGTGTATGAATGAGTGTACAGCGTCCTTTTTTCGTGTGTCCTGTATATGTAAGAATGTGTGCGCATGACAGGGAGGGTACGTATGAGTGTCTCTGTCTGTCTATGTCTACTTGTCAGGTTGGGTGTTTGGCTGCCCTCTGGCCTGGTGCATCTTCTTCCCCTCCGTCACTCCCCGTCGGTGATGGATGGTCCTGCCCGCTGTTCGAATTAGGCTCTCGATGCCTGGGGCCGGGGGTCCCGGTTGCGGCCCGGTCCTGGTGCATGCCTAGCTGGTCCTGGGTGGGCTGGTATGTCGGACGGCCGCTGTTTCGGGCCGACATCCTCCTTGGATTGACTGGGACCCAAGCTCCTGCCAGTTCCATGAGTTCTACTGCCTGGTCGGTTCATCTGGGGGGGGCTGTCCGGTATTGGCTGGGCCCCAGATCTTGGCCCTCTGCATGGGGCGGGATCTGGACCCGGGAGCTGGTAGATCTGGATGTCCAGATGCTGGCTGGGCGCGGCCTGGGGAGGGCGTACATCCGCTGTGGCTTTACTGTGGCTCCCTGGCATGTGGGTGTGTGTCTGTGTCGATTCCTGTAGGACGGATTGACGGTTCCTTACACCAGCTATCAATCACTTGCATGGGGAAACCTTATTCAGACCTGCATGCTCGCACACACACATAGGTGTGGGGACATTGGTGTGGACGGACATATCTTGAGCTGAGGTTATTGTCATTAGTTAGCTTTTTCCCAGGAGCTTCTGAACATTAGTATTGTGTTTATTAATCCATGTTTGTGTGTAGTGAATGGGTAATTATTTATTTTTATTACTGGATCTGAACTATTGGTGTGGTTCTGTTCAGTTCGTTGTTTTTGTTTGTTTTGTTTTACCGCTTCTCTGCCATCCGGCAGAGGTGGAGGACTTGGATGTTTTCTTGTTTTCCTTGTTTGCCTCCCTGTCGTCAGTTCGCGCCTCTGCTGGTGCGGTTTCTTTTCTTCACCTTCTTCCTTTCTTCCTTCTTTTCTCGGTTTCGTGCCGATAACTTCAGGAAATTGAACCCTCAGTAATTACTAATAAAGATTATTTAATACATATACATCAAGTGGAGTGTTACAGCAAAGATGTAATACTCTGCTTGGGAAAGTAAATCTGTTGGGCTTTTACTTGGTACTCAGACACCAATTCTGAGTGGCCAACTGCTAGACAGGACACAAAAAAAACAAAAAAAACAAAAAAAAACAAAGACAGCAAGTTTTGAGTGCTGAGCCTTGGATCACCTTAAAAATGTAATCCAGACAACTCAAAATGGCATCCTCTGATCATTATTATCGTTCCATAAATATAATTCTTCTCAATTTAATCAGCCAGAGTAACTGGAGTCAGACTAATTCTCTGCAGCTGAGAGCCTTGCCTTAGCATGTTACGCTAGCTGTAGGCTGCTCACTGTGAGTGAAAACAGCTATCCAGGAAGATCAGTGTTGAAGCACCAGCCAATGAGCATTCAGGTCGAACACCTTGACTCCGATTGGCTCGTTCAGTGCATGAATGGCTTTTTGAAATATATAAGCCATTGAGAAAATAAACTGGGGATGAAATTAAATAAAAATGACATGAAAAATGAATGAAAAATAAAATATGTTATTAAATCTTTTTTCTTTTACAATTAAATGTTTAAATTTAATGTTTTATATAAATAAAGACATTTTTAAAGAAATATGAAAAAATGCCTCATAATAATGAGCTTAGACTTTCTTATGAATTCTTTTTTTTGTTGTTTTTAAAAAAAATGTCATTGTCATGGCGACATCTCCCTGTCTCCCTGGTTGTGTCATTGAAGTCAACTTTTCCTTGTCTTTGTCACTCCCTGCCCCCAGCTTTCCATCATCTCCTAATCAATCCTCACAGTATATATGTTTTGCCCTTTCTTCATGTCTTCACTGGTTCTTAGTCAGATGGTAGTCGTCAGATGTTCGTCAGTCAAAGTCTCAGTTTGGCGTATCCTCCTGTCATGTCCTCCTTCTTCCCTTTTGGGTACACACAAAAAACTCCTGGGTTATTTCTTCAACCCATTTTCTGGGTTATTTGTGTTGGGTTAAAATTATGGGTTATTTTTTCAGAGAGTAAGCATTTTCTGGGTTATATGGCTAATATTTTGACCCAAATCCTGGGTTGTTTGGGTTTCTGGGTTATTTCTCAAAGAATAACCCATGTTATGGGTTATAGGGTTGGCTCTCTCTCTAATGTATTTTTTTTGTTGGAGTGGTGTATTTTATGGAGTTATTATATTATAATGTCAACAATTCTCTATAATATGAACAATCACATTATCAGTTGTGTACAAGTACAATATAGACATACACATGAGTCTACCAGAAATTCAAAAGAAGAGGAAGAACGACACCAAAAATATGTGTTTTTAGTTTGTGTTTGGCTGCAGGAAATTACGGTGGCGCAGTGGTTAGCATTGTTGCCTTGCCTCAAGAAGATTGTGGGTTCGTTTCCCGGCATGGAGTTTGCATGTTCTCCCCGTGCATGTGTGGGTTCCTTCCGGGTACTCTGGCTTCCTCCCGCAGTCCAAACAGTCAGGTTAATTGATCACTTTAAATCTCAGGTGTGGTTGTTTGGCATGGTTGTTTGTCCTAACTGTCCAGGGTGTACCCTGCCTCTTGCCCGTTGACAGCTGGAGATAGGCACCAGCACCCCCATGACCCCTGGAAGACTAAGCGGTTCAGAAAATGGATAGATGGAAAGCTGCAGTAAATGAGTTTTATTTTCTGAAATAAGGCTTACTGGCATAGTAACCCATAATGGGATATATTTGACCCAACTCCTGGGTTAAAAAGGGACCAACTATTTTTTGGGTTATTTCAACCCATATATTGAGTTGTTCTTTTGAACCAGAATTTGGGTTATATTAGCTACAATGTTGGTTTTTTTTAACCCAACATTTGGGTCAGGTATTTAACCCAGAATTTGGGTCAAAAAGAATGACCCAATTGTCTGGGTTGAAATAACCCATAAATTAGTTGGTCCCTTTTTAACCCAGGAGTTGGGTCAAAAATAACCCATTATGGGTCATTTTTGACCCAGGAGTTTTTAGTGTGTATATTAATATATACAAGCATGCCTCAACACGCCGCTCCACATTTGGGTCTTCACACCATGGCCCAAAAATCCATAGAAAATCATATATACATCACAGGCTGGCCTCAATAAGCTCGCATTCACAATCAAGAATAGGAAACTAAGATCACAGACACCACAGAATCTCAAAACTAAAAGGCAATTTAAAAATATTAGTCAACATATTCTCAACAACAACACCAACGTATATTAGAGCTAAGGCAAGTTTGTTTAACAAAATGCGCATTGTCACATATTCATATCAGACACTAACAAGGCCATACAGGGCCGGCCCTGGGGTATTTTGCGCCCCAGGTGAGATTTCAGCAACCCCCCCCCCCAAGCGACCAAGGGGAAAATGTACTCACGTGCTTCAAATGTTGAAGTTTTTTTTACAAGTGTGTATTTGGGTGACGTTTAACATTTGTAGATTTTAAATTGTACTATCCAAGTTTGAATGTTTTAACTAAAGCACATTATAACCATTATCATTTTTTGTAGATAATTTTTTATTGAACAAAAATAGATAGAAGAGACAAATAATTACAAACTAATTAATTTATAGGTTTTATTTATTTATGTTGAAGCACATCTTTTTTTTTTCCCATGTTGTAACTCTGGAGTACCTCTTGAGATTTTTTAAAATGGGACTTTATATTCTTTGCCAACAACGTCCTACCTTCATCGGTCATTTCCAACATGTTTTAATCTGTCACTAGTCACTAAGTGAACAGAACCACGCCTACCTGTGTTGATGCTGCGCCCCGTCCAGTTCCTCTGGAGGGAAGGAAACTTACTGTCCCATTTCCCCGATATATTTACGTGTATTCTAATTTGTTTTTGAGTGACTCTGTCTTCACTAAATTCATCTTATTGTTGCTCCCGTTCTAGGAGCTGATTTTTCCAGACCTGCCACTGTAACTGCAGCAGCTCTCGCACTTCTCTAAACTGAGAGGCAGAGGATTTACTTATGATAATAAAATACGGGTAATTTACAAGTAAGCTTTAATACGGCAAGACAGCGGGAAAGAAAATGCAGAGGTTCCCATATCCCCCCCACCCCCTGTTTTGTCACAACACCCCCCCGCCTGCTTCTGCTGAGGGAGAATTGCCTGATGACAGTGCACAGTAAAAGTGTACTGCGTGTGCACTGATTGAATTTGTTTTCATGGGAAATTTAGAGTAGCTATATATAGAGAGTGCATTTCAAAATACGATACGTACATTTAATAACTTTTTTTCTCAATTTTGTGTCGCCTGTCGGCAAAGCCGGCCCTGAGGCCATAACAAAACCAAGATTTAAATTCAGTAATCAGCAGGCAGGAGGCGTACTACACACTAAACAGGATCTTCTCCACATCTCCTGCTTATTTGAAAATTAAATCTATCCTTCTTTCTTTTCTCAAGAAGACCTCAATGGCTCTGTTAATATGTATGCTTCAGGTCCATGTTAATTCCTGTCCAGTTGAATTTCTTTAAAAGTCAGTCTTGAAAATGGTGTGGAAAGTATATCTCCTACCATATCTATCCCTTTTTTTTCTTCAGCCATTGAGAGCTAAAAAAAATACACTGCCGGTAGCTAGCTCCGGGTTTAGTTCAGATTTTTGCTCAACTCCGCCTTTCAGACTATCAACGGTGCTTATCCGATACAAGGACACAACTTCAGCGTGATGCCTTCTAGCAGGGCTTGCTGTCACAGACTCAAATACCAGGCCCGGAGTGGCGATCTGGAGCACCGGGACATTTCCCAATGGGCCGGTCTGATATTTGGGCTGGAAGGGCCAGTGCTATGGCAAAACAGAGTTGGACGAGTGTGCCAAATGTCCAACTAGGCAAAAAGGAGTTGCTAGTGACAGTATTTCTGAATTAGTTTGGCAAAAGTTCAAACTTGTATGGGAAAATGTTTAAGTACTGCGATGTAGTCACATATTATTTGGAATACACAACAGTGGAAATCAAGGATATAAAGTTTTTACTAAAAGGGCTTGCCATACTTGGCTATATCATCAACCAGCTCAAAGTTTTTTTTGTGGTTGTAAATAGCAAGGGTGGCGTGTAGAGGACTACAATTATAAAAACGAAAGCTCAGACTGCCATTTTTGCTCATTTGCAACAATGGGCACTAATCCAAGCTTGTGGTTTGTGACAGCTAATGAGGACAATTAAACAGGTCAGACAACATGGTGAACTTTCCTGTAAACCACGATTCCATTTAATTTATCAAGTCAATTAACTTTGTGATGCTATGGCTACTAACATAAGATGTCATTTTAATAATAATATGATGCAATGCCACATAACTGGGAAACTTTGTCTTGTAGCTCCTAACAGTTAAAAGGAAAATCCAGCATCAAGCAATAGTCTATGGGCCCACAAGACCAGGGTGGAGCAGGATTAATTATTTAGTTCATGTTATAAATTGGTTTTAATATAATGAAGACCATGGTGTAGACCTGCTATGAAAAGTGCCCTGCTAGCTGAGCCAGCAGTACAATAATAAAACTGACGCCAACTAATCAAAGGCATTGTAAATTTGGGAGATTTGTAATGAGAATTATGATCATTTTAAAATGTGAATTAATGTCAGAAGCAGAGTCAGCAGTCACTGCTGATGGGGCGATTTATCTTGTTAGTATAGAAGCAATATGCGTGTTAACATGCAGGCATTATTCCACTAAAACCCTTTTCTATGCCCACATAACAGTGTTACTTTTCTTTAAAAGTGAGACAATAGATCAAGTCCAGATTTGAAATCAAATATTATGAAAGTCGTATAAATTAAGCCTGGATGTTTCCTCATCTCTGGAACAAACTATCGGAAGAATGCAAAGACGCAGAGACACTGAACTCTTTTAAGTCTAAAATTAAAACTTACCTATTTAGACTCGCTTATGAGTAACTGAGAGATCTTATTTCTCCTGTTTTGGCTTCTCTCCATTGGTTCCCTGTTAAATCCAGAATAGATTGTATGATCCTCCTCCTTACTTATAAAGCCCTTAATAATCAAGCACCATCGTACATCAGAGATCTGATTGTTCCATATGTTCCTAACAGAGCACTTCGTTTTCAGAATGCAGGTCTACTGGTAGTTCCTAGGATTTCTAGAAGTAGAATGAGAGGGAGATCTTTTAGTTACCAGGCTCCTCTCCTGTAGAACCAGCTCCCAGTTTTAGTCCGTGAGGCAGATACTATGTCTGTTTTCAAGACTAGGCTTAAAACTTTCCTTTTTGATAAAGTTTATAGTTAGAGTGGCTTAGGTTACCCTGAGCTATTTTTGAAGTTATGCTGCTAAAGGTTTAGACTGTTGGAGGACAGACTGAAACTCCAGGGCTGAAAATGAGTGCCACTCCTGCCATGTCAAGAGCCAGAATTTGAATTGAATAATACTTTATTGTCCCATGAGTGAAATTCAGTTTAGAGTACAACCTTTTCCAAGATCATGACAAACAAATAAAAAGCAGTACAAACAGATCCAGGTCACTGAAGGGATGGCAGCCAAAGGATGGCACTCCCTTGATAAAAAGATAAAAACAGAAACAAGTTGGTAGGGAGGGGGGTCCATGGTGGGGGAAAAAGAGCTGAACTGTGTTTTGATTCTTAGTCAGGAGTCAAAAAAACAGGTAATAGAAAAAAAAACACACCTAAATATTTAAGCACATACAGTATTCATACATTAACAATGACACATCAAGGAGGGATGGGCGGGTATGAGCTCCAGTCCACAAGTTAACGTGCTGCCGCAGAGGCGCACAGTCTTCCTGCTTCCTGGGGCAGGGGAGAACATTTAGGAGACAGCGTGACGGTGTGTGTGTGTGTGTGTGTGTGTCTGAATTCCATGTCAGTGTGTGCGTCAGTAGATGCAGGCGGGGGGGCTCTGTTTACATTCATCTCACAGGCATTTGATTGTGGAGCCAAAATACTAATTGTTATGAATAAAAGGGAGAGCAAATTTTCCTCTCTGTCCTTCAGTCAGTCAACAGTCTTTTTCTATGAATCTAATTTGACCAAACTAAAGTTTAAATTAAAGTTCCTGATACATAAATTTCCAGGTGCACTAATCCGCATCGACAGTTTCTCCGAGTCTAATGACAATTCGCGAATGAGTCCCGAAGCACCAGCCAGATCGCCTGTTGCGGCATCTTTCCTGCGCCCCAGCTCACCAAGCATGAGGTTCTGAGTTCCAACAGCATGAATCAGTGCTTCCGACTGTTCCTTCAGCCGTCCATTCGCTTCCAGATCGTTCTCTAATCTTGACCGTTTTTCAAATCTTTGTTGCTCCATTTTGCAGTACATCCAGTAAGCGTTGGGCAAGATACAAACAAATTTTAATATATTTTATATTAATAGTTACTGCCTCAGAAATGTAATATGTTTACATAACATATTACTGGCTCAAAAATGTAACTGAGTTACACTACTTTAAGTTACTTTTGGCAAAATATCCTAAATATGTAGCACAATTGTTAAATACTGTAAATTATTAATTTACATTTTAAACAAGTGTGACTATACAAATACTGTATTTTTAACACTTTTAAACTCAGTCTGAAATGCTTTTGCATGCATATTGTCTCGTCATAGTGATTGTTAAAACACTTAAAAGGAAGGTGCCGAAACAAAGATGCATGTCAAAGAGGAGACTAGTAAGACTGAACTGTCTTTGAACGTGTGGTTAGGGGGTTAGAGAAAAAGTGCAAGCAATGCCACTTTGTAAATGTGCAGTTGATCCTTCCCTGAGCCATCATTATTCTCTGTCCTTTTGGTTTTGAGCAACATGAATGTATCCTACTTGATTTGATCCACTGCATTAGCTGAGTGGAAACATTTTTTTTAATGGGCATGTAACTCTAGTTATATCATTGTTATATATTGCTGTATATTTTGTAAATAATGTATTACATTACTCAATTCCTGACAAAAGTCATATATTACTGTAACTTATTACTTTTGTAATGTATTTCTCACAACACTGTCGAGAAACGATTGGCTATCGCAACTGACTGTTTGTTTAGTTACAACGGACAGGAGCCTGCTCTGTGCATTCTGAAGGCCTATGCAGATTTCATACGACAACACAAGCTAGCTGAAATAATATTGTATAAAAATTCTACCATAATATAGAACACTGAACACACTAATTGGACATTATATGAAATAAGGGAAAAGGTCAGGGAGAAAAATTTTACAAAAAATATTGCAAACAATAAATAAATGTACATTTCTGAATATGTTTAGTCTGCAGATAAAACCTTTCAGACCTTGACAGCACGCCACTGCATACATTATCGTGGCACATGAGTTAGGGTTAGAGGTTAGCAATGCCTTGCCAGAAATAGGATGTCATTTCCTGGATTTTTTTTAAACATTCTGTCTCTTGTGTACCTATGATGAAAATAACAGGCAGACGTCTCTCATCTTTTTAAGAAGGACAAATTGCACACAGTATATCCCAATATTGAGATTACACTGAGGAGCTGAAACTCAATATTTTCAACAAAAAAAAACTATTCTAACTCAAATGTTTTTTGTTTGTAAAGTTAGCGCAACAATTTTCTTGTTTTGAGTATATGTAACTCTGATCTGAACTATTTACATTTAATCTATTCCATGCCTCCATGAAGAGCAGCTTAACAGTTGAGTAATTGTAATGTGGGATTTTTCATTTTGACTTAACTTAATCATTTCAATATTACTCTATTTGTCTGTTATACAACCTAAAGTGATTTCAGATAAAATTTTATTACATTTTAATTAAATGTAATCTGAAATGAAATCCTAGAAATTGTTAAACGGCGGGTGGCATGTAAAATCCACTTTTTAAAGCTTTTAATCTTATGTAATAAAACAATGCCTAAAGTGTTTCTTAAGGTAATTTATGTATGTTTAAGTAATTTTTGAAACTCTCGCTCTCAATAGCCCTCCCTCCCCGCTTCCTGAGCACAAAGGAAGAACGTTGTCAACAGCTATCCGCTACCACGTGTGGAAATTAGTATATAACTAGTTATTTTTTCCCAATTGCGCAATGCCTTCTTGGAAAGCACCGAAGATGCTACAGTACTGTAATGTCAGTGATGCTGTGACTGACAGGGAGTCATGCCATCAGCTATATGGAAATGATATGGAGGAAATACTGATAAACACTGTTGCTAATCACCCCGAGCTACATGACACAAGCTGTTTTCTATACAGAAACATGAATAAAAAAATAAATATTATAAAGATGTTAAACTATTTAGACAGGAAAGCTATTAAGAAGTTTGTCAGTGGCTCTTAAAAGAGCAGCTTTGGCTGCAAAAGGCCACGCTCCCTCTACCAAGAAGTGAGCTATGAACAGCTTCCGTATCCAGACAGCCTCTCTGGAGGAGTAAACACAAGCCAGGCCTGGCAATAGCTCCACCACAGCACGTCCCGTACCACTCACATATTATATTATACACTTTTACTAACCACAGACAGATGGACAGCCGGTCAAGATTGTAGTTGGTGTCTTGGCGGTCAAAGCTTGGACCTGCATGGGACAACAGCTCCTCAAACTGGACCTAGCGATGCAACGAGGGGCCAGCGTTTATGGATCCCCACAAGTTCCCCGCTGTAGCGGTCCCAGCTCTGCATGAGGCCAGGCCGAACACGTAATGTGGTCAGCTCGGAGACTAGAGTCCACCAGCAGCTGCACTCCACATGCTGGGTTTGATTGAGATGGCGCTTCGAGAATGTTGTGTTGACGTTGAAGACAACGTGTCGAAGGGGGAATGTTCGTGGCTCTTAAAGAGACATGCAGCTAATTTCAAGGCATTAAGTTAGGACAATTTTTGAGTTCAGTATTTCAAATAGGTAGTATATATCATTCATTGAACTTACAGATTGATCTACGGTAATATTATAGCTGTACTGTACCACAGAATAGCTCTGTCTGTCTGAGAAGACCGTGCCACCCCCCCGTTTAAATCATTGGTATTGTTCAACATAATTTAATACGTTTGACCTGAACTTAGAATATAAACATGTGTTGTAATTAAATATATTTGTATATACTTTGGAACTATAGAAGTTCCACTTGTCTGAAAAATAACTTTATCGGGTGACAAAGCTTGCAAATTGAATAACCTGAGCAGCATTAGACTAGTGGTGCAGGTTGAGAAAATGGACAATGTGGCAACTCTATTACCTTTGTTGTGTGTGCACTGTCTACAAAGTACTTTTCTGATTCAGTGCTGCTGTACAATATGTTGATAACTGAGCTCATGAGTGCCTTCTAAACAAAGCAGTATTTGTTCTCCAGTTTTTAAAAGGAACATTTCTGATTGGACTCTTACATTATAAATATATATATATATTTTTTGCTGCCTATTTTTATGATAGAAATAGAACTTAGCAGATGTTCTGTTAAAACTGCTTCAAACTAACCTCATAATCCATATATGCTATGTAGGTTTCAACACATTTTAAATCAGATATGTCATATTTTAAAATGTCAGCACTGTTAAAAATATTTCTCAATGCTTGCTTTGCCTTGCACAGAAAAATAACTGATTTTGCAATGTTATTTTCTGCAAAATATCTTCAATACATCTGACTTAAACTCCCATAGCTGTCTGTGTTTAATAGTGCTGGCTCAAACAGAGGTAATATATGCATGTCTCTGAAACAATCAGTCTTGTTTATTCAGAGCCCTTGAACCTCCAGGATCAGAAAGTTTCAGCAATGAATTCTGATTTGCTAAATCCCAGTCCAATAAATTGCCTCGACTTTGCACAAACATCAAAACAAACTCTCTCTTTTTCTGCCACCAGCTGTTAGGTCTTGTTGCGAATAGTAGCGGAAAAAAGGCTGGATGATAGAAACAAGGAGGATTAAAAAATTTTTTATTAGTTTTTCTTTATTCTTACCCAGTCCCTGTCTCAATCTCCTTTCTTTCATTTTTTTCTGAAAACATTTGCATCCCACAACCTTATGGTTATGGTTACTGTGTCTCTTCACAACTGGTAAATGTTTAAAACAAACCAAGGATTTAGTGTATTTATTTTTGTTTTCCTTTTTTTAAGTTTTAAGTCTTGGTCAAGTCAAATTGCACTCAAGAGTTATACCTGATTTTAGTAAAGATCAATCTCTAGTCCATGTGTAAAGAGATGAAGCATTGCACAGAGATTATGACTGCATAATTTGTAACTTATGCTTTTTGAAGTATTTGCAGTTGCTTGGCAGGAGCTGTAGCTCTACTGAAAATATAAAACTTCAGTTTATGGTCCAGCTGTCATTTTTTAACTTGGATGAGATTGGATTGAAAATGTAATTGGAAGTGTCAGATTGTGCATCAATTTCTAAGAAAAACAGTTGCGGTTTGAACATCTGCTTATTTATCGTTGTCTCTAATTAAGATGATGGATGATTAGTTATGCAAAACCAATTCCCTTACATTTGGGGAAACTTCTTTGTATGTCTTATTTTTCTTCTCTGTGTCATTTCACAATTTTCTAACAATCACAATTTCAAAATGGGTGACCTATAATAGTAAGAAAAAAGTGCCATTATTTCATCCATCAATCAATCAATCAATCAATCAATCAAAATGCTTTACAGATTAAAATGAGCCTACATAAATCATATTACCATCCATTCCCCCACAAAATTAAAAACATAATCAATGATCATAGTTATACCCCACTACCCCAACTCAACTCCCATGCACACACCTAAAAGCAACATTAAAAAAGGACATCAGGCCAGGTACAAATAAACCAGGTCAGCTTAGGAAATACCATAAGAGGAGCCATCTGCATCGGCAGCAGCAGTTCAACAGCAGCAGTTGAGGCAATGACCAGGGGCCCTCATAGGAGGGAAGGCCGAAACCCCCTACCTCCACCCAAGCACTACCTAGAGCACATCCAGGCAGCTAGAGCCCACCAACGTTCCCAAGGCGGAGGGTTCCCACAGAGAAATCACTAGAAGGATGAATAAAATAACAAGTTAAAATATAAAAATAAATAGTAGATAAATATGATAAGATTATATAGTAAAATACTGATAAAAGTTAATCAAGTAAAACTGGCACAGCAATTAAACAAATATTAATCAGTTAAAAGCTAGGCTAAAATGGTGAGTCTCTAGCCTGCTTCTAAAAACAAGAGTGTTCTCTGCGGCCCTGAGGTCATCCAGCAGGCTGTTCCAGAGGTGAGGGCCATAATAATGGAAAGATGCTTCACAATGACTGTGTGTCCTATGATGATAAGTATACAGTTGCCAGAGGAGTGCACAGACCGCAAAGCTTCATATGATCAAAGCTGTTCTGAACTTAAAAACCATTAAAAAATCCTTAAAATGCCGTGATTCTAAGACCGGTGCAATGTGTTCCCAAATCCTACTGGATTTTGAGGAAGCTGTAAACATTAGATACTCTTTTTGGAAAGGCCAGAATGCAGGGCATTACAGTAATCAACTGGTGATGAAGACATGCATTAGTGTTTCTGTACTTGCGCGAACGAGGATGGGGCGGACTCTGGCGATAGACAATAAAACGTATTTTAGTAATGTTTTTAATGTGAAGGAAAAAAGTCAGCTAAGAGTCAAAAATTAGCTTCTTCACTCGTAAAGATGGATTAAAAGGTTGTAGTTTAGGTAAACGTATCTCTCTGAGCCTCAGGCCTGATGACTAAAACTTCATTTTTTGTCCTGGTTGAGTTGGAGAAAATGTTTTGCCATCCATGATTTGATGTCTAAAATGCAGTTAAAAAGTGAGATGTACAACTGTATATCATCAGCATAACTTTGAAAGTTAACTCCATGTCTTCTAATGACACTGCCAAGAGGGAGCATACACAGGTTAAAAAGCTGTGTGCTTAAAATCAAACCCTGGGCCACACTACATGTGATCGCGCTGACCTTAGAGAAACAGGTAAAGTATCTAAACTCACCATAAAAGTCATGTCTGTGAGACAGGTTTTTAACCATTTGTGAACAGCACCAGAGAGGCCATTCTGATTTAAATGGTTGTCATTTCAGTGAAATATTTTTTTTAAATCTGGTTTTAAAACTAATTTTACTGAAAGTGCACAATGACAAAGACCATCAAACTCATGCTAAACTAAATAACATCTCATTATTATAAAAAATATTTATTCAGTATGTCAACAATATAAAATATTAAGTAAACCATTTTTAGAAACAGTTTTCTCATTAGAAAATACATTATGAAAAGGGTAATCTATCCAATGCTGCTAATTTTCAGGTGTCTGTTGTGTTTGTCTATGTTTGTCTTTTTCCTTGTCTGTCTCTGTTTGTGTCTATATACCCGCTTCCAGTTTCTCCCTCCTTCTGGAAAATTCCTTCAAAGGTCCCGGTTGAGCTGTCCATTAAGACGGGGGGGGGGGGGGGGCAGAGCCTACCAGGTGCAGCTAATTGAAGCTCATCGCAGACAGAGATGAGCTTCAATTGTTGAATGAGTTAAAAGGAGCAGATCTGGTCTGACTAAGTGTTGTAAAGCTGTATGGTAAAATCTGTTACTTCTCTGTGTTCCTCCTAACATGCACCTCGTTACAAGAAACTGCTTGTGATCTGTTTACAGTTTCTTCGTAAGTAGTGACTGTGTGATGTCAATTACCACCGTTTAGGGATCTCTATAACATTTAACGGAAGCACCCAGCGTGTCAAAAAATGACAAGAGGGGAGTACCCCACACGTCAATATATGACGTGGAGGGAGCCTGACCATGCATCCATGTATGATGAGTTGGGAGTTAGAATGTGTTGGATGGTGACTTAAAGCCCATGAGGTATTGAACCACTTGAGCCAATCGGTTCAAGGAAGGGTTAATCTCAAGAGGGTTCACGTGAACACAAATCCCCCTAATTGCGAGGTGCATAATCACAAGCAGCTGTAGCACTTTTGTGTTTATTTTAGCTTGCATACCTGAAAAGTGTGCATATAGAATGGGTGGGGTGGATTCACGTTCATAAGAAGGATAAACTCACCATCTTGCCCTTTTACAGCAGATACGTCACTTCATGCTTTATCCTTCTTGACATAGTCTTTATAAAAAGTGTGGGGTCATACAGGATTGAGTGCTTCTCCACTTCAATGATCAACTGTTCATCGTCATTGATGAAACACAAATGAGACTCTCCAGCGAGGTATTGACTTCTCTAATGTACAGAACAGGGGGGGCTTTATTCATTTTTTTAAAAATAGCATGTTCTCAACAGCTTTAGGTTATCAGCGATTTTGACACCATCTCACCAGCCTTTTAAAAACACATTTTTACAGGGCAAATAAGATGGCTGTGTGCTGTTTCTGTACCAAACTGTCTCCAAGCTATATAAATAATACCCAAACTATCCAATCAAAACTATGAAAGCTTGGAATGGAGCCAGAGTTGTTTATACTCTTATCAAACCGCTCAGCTAAATCTGAACCACTTTCCAAAGCAGTCACATGTTGCAGCAGGCCTACAGACATAATCTTTTTCGGATCCTACCCTATGAGGCTGTTTACACAACAACTTTGCCATTTTTGTTTGAAAATGCGGGATAAAACGCACTGCCTTTACATGATAAGGCGCGCAAAGGGAAACAATGTAGTACATATGCCAGGCCTTTAGATGGCAGTGTGACCCAGGTATGTAGTGTTTCAAGGTTTCTCCCTCCCAACCCAGAAAATAAATGTCTCAAGATAACAAACAATGGTGGTTTCTGAGCATACAACAAACTTCTTGCAGTTCTTCTCCGCTTAAAGAAAGCCGTATTGATTATTTGTTGCACGTATTGTATGCGTTTTCATTGGCAAACGCATAAAAACCTCATGATCTCTAATTTTTGCTTACAGAGACCAAATAACTTCAGAAGCTGCATCAGCAGTAATAGCAAAGCTGGATCTGCCTTTTTTGTTTTTGTTTTTCTGAAGAAAGGCAAAGTCCGCAAGTCCAAAAAGGCTGTAGGATGCTAGTAGTGATGTCATCATTTTCAAAAGTCTCCGGCTTGCGTTTATATGACAACGAATCACCCACCTTTTTCAGATTTCTCCACTCTGGAAGCCGTTTTCGACCCCCCCCATCTCCCTGTTGTCGTGTAAACAAGAGGCCAAAACGCAGAGAAAAACGGCAGTTTTGCTGAAAAACGTCATGTAAACAGTCCCTAAATGAAGCATGCCTTGATACGCGGTTTGCGGAAACGCCGTTCCACTGCTCAATACACGCTTCGTAGCTTTGGCTCAAATCGCAACATCACTATTTGTAAGCTTCGGTTGTCAATGTGAAGCCTTTTGAACCAATAAAGCTTTCAATCATTAATTCATTCCACTCATATTCACATTATGCACATATTCAAATTGTTTTCAAATTCCCATTGAATTGGGTTTTAAAGTAGTAGGCAGCAGTATTATCTGTCCCTACCTACTTCATAATACATGTAGCTCACTTTACGCATGTTTTTTTTTTAAATTAGCGTAATACAATAACAAAACAACTTTCTTCCACCTTAAAAAGGATAGAACATACCAAAAACTGTAAAGCTTATCAGACATGTGTTTTACCCAAGTAATATTATTATTAATTACAAATACAGTGATAATACAATTCAAAACCACAATTCAGTTTGATTATAAGGGGTGACAAACAAACAAATTGTGTAAAAAGCCCCTAACCATGTATTGTATGAATCTCAACATTCTACTATTTATTATATAGGTTGCTTACTTCACTAGACAACATAAATTATAAGCTTCTCCTTTCACTTCTCTCCTGAGATGGATAATGATATGTCCGGGGATCTGAAGCAGCTGTTTGACTTGCCGTGTCTGCCATTTTACCCAGTACCAGCTGAGCTGTGATAACCATATTGTTGGAACATATAGACCATATTTCAACCCACAATAGCGGCCGCTACTGGCTAGTGGATGCAAACATAACGTCATTGTAATACCCAATCCAATTTACATTTTTATTATATTTTAATTAGAATATAATTTGTAAAGAAAATTATGCACTTTCATTCTGCAACTCTCCAAACTCCTTGTTGAAGTGTGTGTGTGTATATATATAATATATATGAAGCTTTTTATGAAATTGTTTGCTAAATATAATGGTGTGGCTTTCTACCCTCAAATATTTTGAACACATCACTAAGAAGAGGTATCTGTGATAGACCATCATACAATGGAAACGTGTACTGTCAGAAGAATCTGCATTTCAAGTATTTTTTTGAGAGACATATACGCCGTGTTCTCTGAACAAAAGAAGAAAAGGATCATCTAGACTGTCACCAGCAACCAGTTCAAAATCCTGGGTCTGTTATGGTATGGGGTCGTGCTAGTTTCCTTGGCAAAGGTAACTTGCACATCTGTGATAATACCATTAATGCTGGAAGGTACACAGAGATTTAGACAAGACAATGCAAAACAATACTCTGTACATAGTATAAAGTCATGGCTGAAGAGGAAGAGGGTACGGGTACTTGACTTGTCTCCAACAGAGAATGTGAGGCAAATTTTGAATCATAAAATGTGACAATGAAGGCCTTGTAACTGTTACCCCAAGTTCAGACTTACTGGCTGGAAGAATAGGACAAAATTACACCTGAAACACTTCATTTGGTGTATTCGGTTCCTACACATATTATAAGTGTTGTAAAAAGATATGACAACATCAAAGTGGTAAATGCTTTACATTTTTTGAAATGTGCAGCAGGAACCAAAATAATAGTTTGGGGTTAACTGAGGGGAGGTTTTAAAACTGTAAACTTTTCTCACGGCCTACTCTTTTTCAAAAGAAAAATAGTAAAACTACTTCTGTAAATATAATGTAATTTCAGTGGAAAGATGTTGACTTACTCTTCATCTCAAAATAATAGGTTTTACACAATGGTTCTTCAGATGTTCATTAAAGATGTATTGCTTACATGTTTAGAATATTTTTTTAATTATTTTTCTTTCACTCCACCCTCCTGTTCCCTACATGTAGGTACAGTTAATCATTATTTTAGTCTGTATCTAATCAATAAGGGTGCAACGATACCACTTTTTCCAAAACAATACAATTCTGAACCTTGGATCTGAACACTTGCCGATACCGAATACCAATGCCAATACTTCTACCCCAGAAAAAAAATGCAATGAATCGTAATATGTGTTATTTTCTTCTCTGCTTATTAACAATAACTGATGGTAAATTAGACAAAAAAACAAACAAATATTAATTAAAATGACAACAAAACTACAATTTCAAGTGAAAAATGAAAGTTTCCGTGAAATTAATGAAGAGTTTACACATTTTAAGTATGGGTTCATGATATTGGTTGACTTCAACTGGCATCCCTACTAATCAGCTTAGTCTACATGTAGGTGCCGGTTAATCTCTGTTCGATTGGCATTATTTCTCAAAAATCTGGCAACTAGTTTTTTATCTGTCTATAAAAATGATCTTTACTTCATAATAACAGAATTTTGGTAACTTATTTTTCATGATAAAACTTCAAAATAATATATAATGGCTGAATAACAGTGCCATTGCTTTATCCAGTCCATTTTTTCTTCCTTGAAATGGCTTCCAATATCCAGCATAATTATGTCAAATTATGCCCAAACGTTTATTTTCCCAAAAGCATTTATGCCTCCTGAAGTTGTAAGTCCTCTCTTTGTGTGACCCACAGGGAGGTTTTGCAAACTTTTTGCAAGTGACCATCTCCAGCTCTTTGATGTTGGAAAAGCTTCATCAAAAAACTTAATTGCCATCACTCTGGGTTGTAGGTCCTGTTGAATTAAATAATTATCATAAGTAATTCAATGCATGTTCAAGCAGAGACAAAATGGAGCCAATTTCCAGTTCTTAAGATTTATTTTTAACAGATTAACAAATTGCAGTTTTACAGAGGAAGTTGCCCCCGTAGTTCCTCTGGGCCAGTCAATATATTTCTGACAATTGAATGTTCTTCATTTTACAACTTTATAGAAACCGGGCCTCTATGCGTTTCTACTCCCTCCAATCAGAACATTTCCAAACAGTGTCTTAGCCATTATTGGCTGTCAGAAAATTATGCAGTCATATGGTGAGGCGTGTCTTTTCTCTTGGTCAAAAGCTCATTCTGAGTTTTATTGTTTTATGGCAACACACTAAATCTACAGACATCCTGTTTTTACAGCTTGCAATAAAACTTTAGCCAAGAGTTTTACGACTTAAAAGCTTACCCCCATAAACAATACTGACAGACATATTTTTACCATCATGCAAGCTAATTAAAACAGACTTTTACTTTCTGAATACTAAAAGTTTAAAACATACATAGAATAACACCACAGTCCCTTAACAGATTCTTGACAGGTTCAAAGCCTGAATTATAGCTTAGCCCATTCAAAATCTAAGCACTGTTTTCTGAAGCACTTTCCAAAAGTATAGAAGATTTGTTGTCCATGTATTTCAAGTTGGAAGACAAATGTCACCGAAAGCAGTGTTTCTCTGCAGTCTGGTTGAGCATCTTTCTAAATAATGCTGATTTCATTGGGATGGCTGAGGGGAAAAAACAAAGGAAAACAAACAAACAAAAAAGTTTCATTCTAATTCTTTCAAAAAATAATGGAAAAATCTTCAGAAAATCACCACCAAACTCAGCCTTATGAGCGTTTTGCAAATGAAACACACTACAACATTCCACTTTAAATGAAAACATGAAGAAAAGAAATTCTAAAAAAAAATTAATTGATCTCATTTGTATGTTGAACTGCTATTATTTTATACACAAATGTATTTTTTATTAGACGTTGCTGTTTTTTCGCTCATTGTCATTTCCTTTATTTATGCTGTCTTTTTGCAAATTCCTGAAATAAAAAATAAAGGGATAACAGGAGCAAAATGCAGCTAAGAGGAGAAACTTGGGCTGTGAAGTGATACACTGCATATCAGTCTATACAGTGAACTCAGATTACGCTTTTTAATCACATACCCACACCAGCAGGGCATTATGTGGTGGATCACATTGCAATGACGAGGCATTACATTGGGACTTGATTTGGATGGGATATTCCATCACTAAAATTCCCCATGGCTGTCCAGAAGCCCTCTGTGTTTGCCGGGTTTATCATAACAGCTTGAGACTAGATGACCTGCCAGATGTTTGTAATCTCACACCGAGAAGCTCATGGCCAGGGTCACAGTCAGATCAGGAAAAATAGGGAGGGATTATGAACAGTGAAAGTCAGGAGGAGACCATATATTCCACTGTTATTGCTGATGCAATGCAGAAACCCTTTTTCACTCTGATCAAAGACATCTCCATTTCTAGTTTGGACCATTTAATACAAAGTTATGACATTTTGCCTAGTCCTCACTTTCAGACAATGTCACTGAGCTTTACTGGTTGGTTTTAAAGGTGTAGTGTGCATTAAGATTCAGTTGCGGAAATGTATTTACAAATATCTGCCGGGTTAATTCACTACATCTGAATTCAGTTGTGCACATTTTTGGATGCATTTTAGGGCACAGCTCAAACACACTGCACCCATTGTAAAACATCAAAAGCAAGTAGCCAGGTTTCTGAAGGATAATTAACACAATTCAAACTATAAAGTGTAGGGGTTGAAGCATCAAGCAGCAAGAGTAACTTAGTAACTTCACAAATTACATGGAATCATATGGGAATATTGCTGTAAAAAAGCTAAAAAACCTGCTTGTGTGTAAAGAAGTCTTCAAATATGATAATGACCCTAAGCATACAGCCGAACGTTAAAAAGTAGCTTGAGGATAATACAATTTTAGGATTAGCCATCACAAAACCATGGTCTCAATACCATTGACAGGTAGAGCGATGGCCATTTGTTTTCATTTTCAACATCTATAAAACACTCAATGAATAAGACAGGTGAATTTTTGAGTTCACACTGCAGGTGCCATGATTTTATTTTTGCCTTGTTTGTAGAGCCCCACTGAGAGTGTATGGTTTTGTGTACAGGTTAATGATATCGTCATGAGAGTAATTCTTTATTATGACCAGGCTAATGAGATGGGTTGAAATGGTGTTATTCATAAATAAACAGAAACAAGTTCAATCAAGTTGCTCCTTCACTGTCTCACTCCTTTTTTCATGTGTTTCCATTTTGAATCTTATTTTCTTTAATGTCAATACCAATGCAATAGGTTTGGGGAAATGTGTGCAGTGAATGTGGGGACAGATATGACAAATAAAGGAATGTGTTGGAGTGTGAAGACGAGACCACCATCAATAAGGCCGTTTTCACATGTGTGGCCGTACCAGAAAAATGGGACTTAAGAAATACTTTAATATAAATAAGTTAAAACAACATGCACACACAAGCGTAAATAATTTCAAAACTAGGCTTCACACAAAAAAGTAAAAAAATGTCAGTTTCTCAAATGACTTGAAAGACAAATGAGGGAAAAAGTCTAGTCAATGGATTGCAAAACTATTGCAGGACTACAGATTGTAGTAATGGCCATTTGCAGAGGTGCTTGGGTGGATATCTGGCGCTGGAGATGGTGATCTTGGGTATGATGGGTGCAGAGGAGGGGATTGCATGTATGATGGGTGTGGAGTAGAGGATCGCAGGTGCGGAGGAGGGGATCCCATGTATGAATGGTGCGGAGGAGGGGATGCAACATCTGGAGTGCTGTACATTTTGTCCATCATCTTCTCTAGGAGCCTGAAGTGCTCCTGCTGGTCCCGTCTCCGCTCCTGCAGCATGCTCTCCATGTGCTCCCTGTCACGCTGTTCCCTCTGCTCCTCCAGTTCCAGAAAGTGTCTGTACTGCTGCTGTTGTGTCTCAATGAAGGAGCACATAAGCTCTGTGAGGTCTGTCCTACTTTTCGTTTTGCGGCTAGGGGTTCTGCTGCTTGCTGGGGACATGTAGCTCACCTCTGCCACACTGTCTGAAAGAAAAATAGCAAACTGAAATTAATAGAGGAACAAGCAACATGACACAATTTTTATTTATATATATTTCATCCTGCTAGACATGGGGTGTATAGCTAAGCCACATACGACTTACTGTAATAGGGGAAAACCAGCATTTGGTTATTCAAACAAAGTTGAATAATCCCTCAGTTAAAGCACCACAGAGACGTGTAAGCATTGTAAATTGTGTAACAAACTTTTTCTGTTGAGTTTATATGATAGAAGCGGGTACTCAGGCCTACATTCATTTGCCACCGTAATAGATCAACAGGTCTCGCTTCGTCTGTGAAAGTTCATTTAAAACTTATCACAGCGAAAAAGACTACTCACCACAGGGGTCTACCTTTTAATGTGTAAATATAATCTAGCATTTTATCATTGACTTACCATTTGGAGGCACGTTTTCCACACCACTTGGAGGTACGTTGTCCACCGTGTTGCCTTCCAACTCTGTAGCCGAGGAGGACGTCGACGTGGAGGAGTCGGACTCTAAAACAACCGGCTGTCTGGATGGCTTCATGCCGATTGTCCTGTCGACAATGTCGTACCATGGGTACTTCTCCCTTTCGTCCGCAGAGCTCCCCGACCTTCCCAGCCTGTCACGAACTTTGAGGTACTGCAGCCTCACTTTCTTCACTTTGTCGCGACACTGTTCTGAGTTGCGGTGGAACCCACGCTCATTTAACTGGCGGCTGATTTTGGAGAAAACCTCCGCATTTCTGTGAGTGCTGTTTAATTGTTTCTGAACGTTGTCCTCCGCCCACGTGTCCAGTAACACTGCCACCTCTTCATCAGTCCAGATGGATCCTTTTGCTGAAGTCATTGTCAAACTTTGTTGCTGTGAGATGCTTGAACAGCTTGTTTTGGTCTCTTTATGGTCGCGTAGCGATTCCGTAACTTCCTGTAAGAGGTGTCGTCACCTCCGTGTAGAGCGTGTCTATTGTCTTGAGTGCGGCCAGAGTACGGGTTGTGTTCACATGATACGTGGCCGCCCGTACCTGGACTCGGATACTACCTCCAAGGCAGGTCTCTCTGGCCGTATCCTGGCACGGTACAGTCTGTGTTCACATGGTACGAAATAAGTGGATTTTGACCAAATACCGTACCCGAGTACGGACTCCCGTACCATGTGAAAGCGCCCTAATACTGGGCGGTGGATGGGTGGTAGGAGCAGGAACCAGTGGTGAAGAAACATGTTGTTTAAGCTGAGAAACACGAAAAACTGGATGGACATTCAAAAAGGGATGAGGGCACAGACAATATATGACTGGGTTGATCTTAGACAGGACTTCGTAGGGACCCCCAACCGGTGAGTTTGGAAGATTTCGTTCGAAGTTTGAGATGTTTAGTGGAAAGCCAAACACGGTCGCCAGGCCGGAAAGAAGGACCAGCACAATGTCTGGGGCGATGTTTCATAGAATGAGAATTGGCACAGGAGATGGCAGCCCTGGCTTTGATCCAAGCCAGACGGCGACAGTGAGCAAATGACTGAGGTACAACAACATAAAATAAAAAAAACGCTCTCCAATCAGTGCAACATTCATAAAGAGTAAAAAACATAAAATAAGAGTAGTACGTAAAAACAGCAGCCAAAGCAAACAAACCCAGACATATCGCACACATATATGCAGGCAGTGCGTTTTACTTGTATGAAAATATGTTTTAGCAGCATTTAGGCAAGGTATTACAGTTGGATAAACTGTTTAACTACAAACCAAATCATGCCGCAGTACATACCCATGCAGCACAGCAAAAGCAACAGACCCTTTTTATAAGATATAATTAAAGGAGTATAAGATTTTGTTATAAACAAGCAAAAAACAACATAATGCTTTGGTTTGATGTATTGAAATTAGACTGCATAAAAATCGTAAAATCAATCAAAATAGCTCAACAAGGAAATCAATCTAATCCTAATATCTAATCTCTTGTAATTCTCTAGCCTGCAGCATGGTGTACAATATACCTTTTTTTCAACTCCTCAGTACTGAAACATGTTTCACTCCATTAGAGAGTGAAAATTGGAGCCCTGAAAGTGAAAAGAATTGGACATCAGTTCCCCTTAGCCACTGATGTACATGAAGAAATGTTGGTTTGCCAAGCTCTTCCTGTTAAGAGCATGTTCTGCCTGTGAAGATGACCTAGCAGCAGAGGGCATAAATGCTAGATGCACCTCTGTTCTGGCTAATCCCTGCATGTATTTCATTCTGTAATAAATGGGACAGGATGTTGGAATGTTGCAGTAAAAATACTTTTGATCCAGTTGAGATATTTACACTCAAAATCAATAGGCATTAAAGGTGAAGGGTGGTATTTTTTTTCATAATAATAATAATAATAATATTTTTTGCCCCCAACCGTGCATTTCAGGTCTATTAGGAGAAAAAAAAAACACAAAAATCATGTAGTCCCATGACTAATTAGTTAGTGCTTTTCTAGTCATACTGACCACTCAAAGCGTTTTACACTGGAGCCACATTCACCCCTTTGGACTTTCAAACGCACACACAATCATACTCAATGATGCACAGCTTGGTTGGTAACTTGGGATTAAGTGCCTTGCCCAGGGGCACATCGACATGTGACAGGTGGAAGCTGAAACTGAACCTCCGACCAGAAGACAACCACTTGAGCAACAGTCACCCCAAAGTATGAACTTTGTTGAATTGCTTCTTTTTTATCCATCCATCCATCCATCCATTTTCTTAATCGCTTAATGTCAAGCGCCAGTGATCAGACGGATCACTGTTGGGAAGATGGATGTTCCAACCGCAGAGCGAGGCAGGAGCCGAAGGTCTCTCGGGAACAGGGATGGAGGACGAGGTTGGAGCCGGGAAACCAGAGAAGTACAACTGGCTGCCTGGAGCAGATCCTAACCTGCAGGAAAGCAGATGAGTCTAGAACAGAACGTGGATATGCGCTAGTGCGGATCGGGAGCAAGAGACAGGAGCAAGGCTGATGACTTGACATCGGCAGTGGTGAGTGAATGGAGCTTTTGAGTGTCTGGATGAAGAGATCCAGCCAATGGTTGGAGAGGATCACATCAGGAGCAGCTGCTCCTGGTTGATTCTGATGATCTCTTGACAGGACCCCCCCCTCGAGGCCCGGCCCCTGAAGGGCCCGGACGATCTGGGTGAAGGCGGTGGAAGTCCTTGATGAGGGTGGAGTCCAGAATATGGCGGGACGGAACCCACGAGCGTTCCTCTGGGCCATATCCCTGCCAGTCCACCAGGTACTGGAATCCTCTTCCCCGAGGACGGGAATCAAGGATGCGCCGAACCGTGTAGGCTGGACCCCCATCGATGAGACGAGGAGGTGGTGGGCGAGCCTCCGGGGGGGAGAGAGGTGAGGTAAGGTGGCGTTTGAAGAGGGAGCAGTGGAAGACCGGGTGAATCTTCAGGGACGCTGGGAGTCGGAGGCGAAAGGTGACCGAGTTGATGCGTCGGATGATTGGGTAGGGACCCACGAAGCGGGGGGTCAATTTTTGAGGCCCCGAGGGCAATCGGAGGTGCCGTGTGGAGAGCCAGACAAGGTCTCCGGGCTGGAACGCGGGACAGGGTCGGTGACGCTGGCGATGTTGAGCCACGTACCCGGCGTTAGCGCGCTTAATTGAAGCTTTAGCCCGGATCCATGCAGCCTTGGCTCGGCGGATGAACGATTGGGCTGCTGGGACCTCCACTTCAGGTTCCTGGTGGGAGAATAGGGGAGGCTGATAGCCGTTGCAGACCTCAAATGGTGACAACCCAGTGGCGGATGAGACATGCATGTTTAGGGACAATTCAGCCCAAGGCAGTACCCGTGGCCAGGAAGTGGGCTGCGAGGCGACGAAGCAGCGGAGGTACTTTCCCACCATCTGATTGGCCCTCTCTGTCTGTCCATTGGTCTCTGGGTGGTAGCCAGAAGAAAGGCTTGCGGTGGCACCGATGAGACGACAGAAGGCCTTCCAGAACCGTGCTGTGAACTGGGGGCCTCTATCGGAGACGATGTCCTGGGGGAAGCCATGGAGCCGTACTATGTTCTCGAGGACCAGCTCTGCTGTCCCCTTGGCCGTGGGCAGGCCAGGCAGGGCGACCAGGTGGACTGCCTTGGAGAAGCGGTCCACAAAGGTTGCAATGGTGGTCATGCCGCCAGCCGGAGGCAGCCCCGTGACAAAGTCTACCCCGATATGTGACCATGGTCGAGATGGGACTGGTAGAGGACGGAGTGCACCGGTCCCGGGCTGAGTAGGGGATTTTGCTCTGGCACAGACCGAGCAGGCGCTGACGAAGGTTTCGACATCACTCCCCATGGTGGGCCACCACAGGGCACGGCGGATGAACCGAAGAGTCCTCTTCACCCCCGCATGACCAGCCACCGGTGACCCGTGGCCCCATAGGAGGGCCTCCTGACGGCAGCGGGTTGGGACATAGAGGCGGTTGGCCGGCGTTTCGGGTGGTGCTGGTTCGTGGGCCAGAGCCGATCGGATGGAATCCTCTAGAGGCCATCGGAGGGCGGCCAGGACCTTATGTGGGGGGATGATAGGAACTGGTTGGGATGGTATGGGGTCCTGGGAGAAGCACCGAGAGAGAGCGTCAGCCTTCCCATTCTTTGAACCAGGTCGATAGGAGATGTGAAAGTTGTAGTGTTCAAATAGGTGCGCCCACCGGGCCTGACGGGGGTTCAGTTGTTTAGCGTTCCGGATGTGGATGAGGTTTTGATGGTCAGTCCAGATCAGAAACGGTTCTGGCGTGCCCATGAGCCAGTGGCGCCACTCCTCCAGAGCCCACTTGATGGCCAGAAGTTCACGGTCGCCAACCCCATAGCGTTGTTGTGCAGGCGCGAACTTCCGAGAGAAGAAGCAGCATGGGTGGAGCTTCTGGTCCGGACCCTGTTGGGACAGAACGGCGCCAGCACCGACCTCTGAGGCATCCACCTCAACAGTAAATGACTTGGTGGGATCCGGATGGAGTAGGATTGGCGCCGCAGTGAAGAGCCGGAGCAGTCTGTGAAATGTCCTCTTGGCCTCCGGGGGCAGGTGAAATGGGCGCGGCTGCGCAGTTGGTCTGGTCAGATCTGTGAGTGGGGCCACGATAGAGCTATAGTTGCGGATGAACCGCCGATAAAAGTTAGCAAAGCCGAGGAAGGACTGCAACCGTTTTAGTGTGGTAGGAAGCGGCCAGTTGGTTACTGCGGACACCTTCTGAGGGTCCATGGCCACACCGTCGGGTGAGATGACATAACCCAAAAACGTGGTGGAGCGCTCGTGAAAGGCACACTTCTCTAATTTACAGTAGAGGTGATTCTGGAGGAGTCGTTTGAGAACGGCGCGGACATGCCTGGTGTGGTCCACCTCTGACGTGGAATAGACCAAGATGTCGTCTAGGTAGACATACACCCACCGTCCCAGCATGTCTCTGAGAACGTCGTTCAGAAGGCGTTGAAAGACTGCTGGACTGTTACACAGGCCAAAAGGCATGACTTGGTACTCCCAGTGGCCGGTGGGAGTGCTGAACGCCGTCTTCCACTCATCACCCTCTCTAATACGGACTAGGTTGTATGCGTTCCGCAGGTCGAGGCGAGTAAAGACAGAGGCTTTGGACAGAGAGTCTAACACAGTATTAACCAGAGGAAGTGGATGACGATCTTTAATGGTCACTTTATTTAGGCCCCGGTAATCAATACAGGGCCGGAGGGTCCCCTCCTTCTTTTTAACAAAGAAGAACCCCGCCGACGCCGGAGAGGTAGATGGGCGGATGAATCCCTGTTTGAGAGCTTCTGAGATGTAGGCCTCCATCTGTGTTGTCTCCTCTTGTGAGAGTGGAAATTGGCGGCCACGCGGGGGCGCCGCCCCTGGCAGGAGATCGATGGCCATGTCATAGGAGCGATGGGGTGGTAGTTGAGAGGCTCTCCTCTTGCTGAAGACTTCAGCAAGATCCCGGTATGGAGGGGGGATCCCCTCCAGGGCCGGGACTGGATCGACCTCCGTTCCCCTGGTGGACGTTGGGCGGAGACAGCGGGGTGAGCAGGACGGACCCCAGCCGAGGATCTGCTGTGTGGACCAGGAGATCTGGGGGTCATGTGTTCTGAACCAGGGGTATCCCAGGATGAGTGGTGTGGAACAGGAAACGATGACCAGGAAGCTGATGAGTTCAGTATGATCACCGATCCACATCTGAACCTTGGTGGTGCGGTGTGTGATGGGGCTGGGTTGCAGCGGGCGGCCATCGATGGAGGTCACCGGTATGGGTCGCTGTAACAGCTGCAGAGGCAGTTTTAGTCTCTCCACCAGCTGAGTGGAGATTAAGTTCTCTGCTGCACTGGTATCCAGCAGCGCAGAGCATGTGTGGTCTGGATCAGGGTGGAGGAGCTGGACGGAGAGGAGGAAACTGTTAGGTCTTGTGGTGCCAGATGAAATTCCTCCTACCTTCACCTGGCCTGATCTTTTACTGGTCGGAGCGAACAGTGACGCCAGGCATGCGCTGGAGACCCACAGTAGGCGCATAATCTCTCTCTACGCCTCCTCTCCTTCTCCTCAGGGGGCAGATGGCCGAGCTGCATGGGCTCCTCTTGTTCCTCCGGACGGGGGCGTGGCGTGCTAGAGCTGGCCTCAATTGAGCGGGACTGAAATGGGCGGTGCGTTGGGGAGCGGGCCGGTTGCTTGGGGCGGCACATTACACGCCGGTCAATCTCGAGTGCCAGGGTCACTGCTGCATCGAGCGTCTTGGGAGCCTCCCGGCCCACCATCTCATCTTTAATGTAGCCGGCCAACCCCTCCAGGAAGATGGACTTCAGCGCGCCGTCGCCCCAGGACAGTTTGGCGGCCAGGGTGCGGAATTCGGCGGCGAACAGGTGAACCGGCTGGTTGCGCTGACGCAGGTGAAGAAGCTGACCCTCCGTGTCAACCTCGCTGCACGGCGGGGCGAAGGTCTTCCGGAGTTCCGCTACGAACAGCGAGTAGTCATTGCACAAAGGTGACTTCTGATTATAGAGCGCTGCAGCCCACTCCTGCGCTCTCCCGGACAGCAGCGAGGTAAGCAGGGCCACCCTGGAAGCCGGCGCAGCGTACATGACTGGCTGGCATTCGAATAACATGTCCAGGGTTGCAATCAGACCGTCGGGTTTTCCGTCAGAGCCGTTCCATTTGTCTGGGAGACAAACCCGTGGTTCGACGGTGGGAGACGGCCGTTGCTGGAGCATGTTGACGAGCCCAGCCAGACGGATGTGGGCTTCGGAGATGGTCTCCAGCTTGGAGTTGAGACGTTCGACCAGGCTCCTCAGATGGACCACCTCGGCACGGAGGGTTTCTAGCTCCGCTGGAACATTAGTCGAGGGCTCAGTCATCCTGTCAAGCGCCAGTGATCAGACGGATCACTGTTGGGAAGATGGATGTTCCAACCGCAGAGCGAGGCAGGAGCCGAAGGTCTCTCGGGAACAGGGATGGAGGACGAGGTTGGAGCCGGGAAACCAGAGAAGTACAACTGGCTGCCTGGAGCAGATTCCTAACTGCAGGAAGCAGATGGAGTCTAGAACAGAACGTGGATGATGCGCTAGTGCGGATCGGGAGCTAAGCCACAGAGCAAGGCTGATGACTGAGCATCGCAGAGGTGAGTGAATGGAGATTTTGAGTGTCTGGATGAAGAGATCCAGCCAATGGTTGGAGAGGATCACATCAGGAGCAGCTGCTCCTGGTTGATTCTGATGATCTCTTGACACTTAATCTTTAATGGGTCCCGGGGGGGCTGGTGCCTGGCTCCAGCTATCAACGGGCAAGAGGCGGGGTACGCCTTGGACAGGTCGCCAGTCCATCACAGGGCCACACATAGAGACAGACAGGACAAACAACCATGCACGCACACACCCATCCACAAGGACAGTTTAGAGTGATCAATTAACCTCACAGTCATGTTTTTGGACTGTAAGAGGAAGCCGGAGTACCCGGAGGGAACCCACGCATCCACGGGGAGCACATGCAAACTCCATGCAGCCCTGGGCCGGGATACAAACCCAGAACGTTCTTGCAACAGTGCTAACACCTGCACCACTTTGAAGCCTGCTTCTTTTTTATTCCCAGTCTTTATCAGTTTGACTGTGTTGTTTGAAAAAAATATTTCAATTCATTTTATTTATATAGGGCCATTTCACAACAGATGTAATCTCAAAGCACTTCACAAGAAAAGTATTTTCAATACAAACTTTCCAGTCAATTTAAAGGCTTTCTATTTAAGGAATCCCAGTAGATTGCATTGAGTCATTGACTTAAGGTTGACTTAAGGCCCCATTCATGCAGACTCCAACCACAACAATCTCCCAGCAATCCATCATACTGAGCAAGAATGTAGTGATAGTGCAGAGGAAAACCTCCCCTTTAACAGGAAGAAAACTACAGCAAAACCTGGCTCATTATGAATGGCCATCTGGGTGTTCGAGAAGACATGCACATAAAGAACAAAAGGAACTTATGTAAGAGTACTTTTTTATCTTACAGAAAGTAAAAAGTTATTTACAGGACCTGGATGACGTCCCGATACTGGGAGCATCATCCCAGTCAATGTCCCCCATCCAACAGAGCATTGTAGCTATGTAGGATGCCAGACCAGGTGTCATACATTCCCTGCTCAAAGTACCCTTTAAGCTAAACAACGTTACAGGAAAATTAACTGCTAAAGAATCTCCTCCACCCTCTTAAAAGTTATAGAAGTAGAATAGAAAATCTAAAATTAGTCTTAGTTTGATGTTGAAAAGATATCTAAAATAACCACATTTGGACTAAAAATAGCCCTTACTCGGAGGTCCCATGGACGTGAAACTTAGTCGTGCAGTAGTCCAAAATAATATGTTATATCTTGATAAAGAAGGCTGGTTCTGTTCTGGGGACACATTTGGAAAAAACTGGAGATAATGATGCAAAGGATTCTTCATAAAATTAAAAACATTATGGACAACCCTGGGCATCCTCTTCATGAGACTATCCTACAGCAACAGAGTATCTTCAGTCGGAGGCTTCTTTAGTTTCGCTGCAACACAGACCGTTACAGGAAATGCTTTTTCCCCACAGCCATCATGGTCTACAACAACTCCTTGAAAAATTAATTAGCAATGAGCTACAAAAAAAACTTAAATTCCATCTGGGATCAATGAAGTAGTTTGGAATGTGAATTAAATTTGAAAAAAAAGATGTTACCTGGCTTTACAAAACAACCCCTTCTGCATACCCAAATTGGACGTCCGAAAATGACATAGAAAACACGTCACTCTGATGTCCCTTTGTGCAGTGGGTAACAGTCCAGATAACAGCATAAAATATAAATTGAGAGTAGTAGAAGAGAAAAGTAGCAGAGTAAATAAAATTGGTCAGTCTGTCCTCCAACAGTCTAAACCTACAGCATAACTACAGTCAGTGCATTTACATGTACATCTTAATCAAGCTTTTTGGAGTAATCAGACTAAACACTTGCCCTGTGTTGAGAGCCAACTCCTCCCACATCGAAATAATCCATATAAACATATAGGTTTTAAAATACATTTTGATATAGGTTTTGAATATAATTGCTATACATAAATTTGGACATTTTCCTATTTTGTAGGTACATACTGTATAGGAACATACAGTATATGTACCTATTGTCATGCTGCCTCATTCATTCCCTCTCGTCATCATCATCCTCACCTGTGTCCCCAATCATCCACACCTGATCTCATACCTTTATAACATGCCTTCAGTCAGCGCTGGATCATTGTTTTTTTCCCTGCTGTGCTCCCTCCTGCTCGCCCTATCTCTCCGTTTCTTCCATGATCATCACCAGCAGCACTTTAAGAAACAGCCTTTTGCACTACAGCTGCATCTGCGTTTGGGTCAATGCATCGAACCGGACAACTGCTGACAGAATCATCCGGTCTGTAAAGATGTACCCAGCGGAAGCTCGAGACCCCCAGCTCGCCAGGAGATCGCTGCCCTGCTCAAGAACATCTGGGCTAACCTGTCCAGGATCTCTGCCTTTCCTTACCCTCCACTATGAATTCTCTGGGGCTGAGGAGATTCTAAAGGTGATTCCTTAATTCTGGAGGGTGTGCTCTATCCAGGATAACACAACGCTGCGGAATGAAGTGGACAGGTTTAGCATGGGGAGCGATCATTTGTCCACCATCTAGCCGCAGGCGGAGCGCGAAGCAGTACAGTTGTGAACAATCCTCCATTGACAAACACTGCACCCCCAGTGCCTCTTCGCAGACAGCGAGGAAGAGTCGCTACTGGGATGGAAGTGCGAACTGTCTACTCACCTCTGGTCCTCCCTGCCTCTATGTGCGCACCGGCTCCACCCACACCTCCTGCCCCAATCAGCTCAGTTCCTCCAGTCATTTCCTCATCTGCTCCAGCTGTCTGCTTTCCATTTTACGCAAACCCCGGTTCCATACCATTCAGCTCGCTCCCTCCTGTAGCCTTAAGCTCAGTTCCTCCTGTAGCATTAATCTCAGTTCCTCCTGCAGCATTAAGCTCAGTTTCTCCTGCAGCATTAATCTCATTTCCTCCTGCAGCATTAAGCTCAGTTTCTCCTGCAGCATTAAACTCAGTTCCTACTGCAGCATTAAGCTTGGTTCCTCCTGTACCAGTCAGCCAACCTGCCCCTGTCTGTGAACCAGTCAACCAGTATGTTATGCCTAGATTCTTCTTGACCTGCACAGCAGCAGCTCTTGGCCCTCTGGTGTTTTACCAGAGGTCACCAGTGCTCAGGCTCGCCAGCCTCCAAGCCTCCTGTCATGCTACCTCATTCACTCCCTCTCCTCATCATAATCATCACCTGTGTCCCCGGTCATCCACACCTGACCCTCCTTACCTGATCCTCCTTACGTCATACCTTCATACCCGTCACTGTCTTTCAGTCAGCCCTGCATCATTGTTAATGTCTCCACTGGGCCTAATCCTCCTGCTCATCCTGTCTATTCCTGCTGTCATAATCACCTTGGTCAGCATCCTACATCATCACCAAGAGCACTTTAATAAACAGTCTTTTGCACTTCACCTGCTTCTGCGTTTGGGTCCATGCATCACACCACACAACTCCTGACACCTATAATTGGAATAGTTGGCTCAACATGGCTATGATTCTGTGTAAGTTTTGAAACTGTACTAAAACAGAACCTAGAATTGTTCTAATTAGCCTCTATTAATGATTAAACATATGCTGTTCTAGCTTGTCAGATGGTCTTTTTATACAGCAGTAGACCATTTTTCTTGGCTAAATAGTGCCATTTTCTCTCCAATTTCCAAGATCGTGCAGGTCTGCATTAAATCAGGGTGTCAACTTTTTTTTAAGCCTGCTATATTGTCTAATGCCAGATGCAATGAAGTAGCACCATGAACTAGACCATCAATTTCTGAAGGGTTAGAGATTAATTTCTGCCCTCCAATGTTTTACCCTGAGACACTGAAGAAAGTAAGAGTGGAAAAAAATATTTAAAACTTGTTACAGCATTGTCTGATAAAACAGGCCTGGGTTTTTTCCTTGCACTCAATTCTGCATATCAGAACAAGGTCTAACGTGGGCTAATCCAAGTGGGTGGGTCCCTGTAGTTTTTGAGTACAACCAATTGAGTCTAAGATAGCATTAAATGCTACATTTAGGCTATAACTTTCATTGTCCACATGAATATGGAATATGGAATTTGGAAATCCCTCATTATAATGTCCTTCAATGTCCATCAAGAACACTGAAGGGATTGCATGCACCTTGCTGCAGGTTTAAATGGCACAATGCTCCCTGCACATGGTTAGTAAATCAGGTGCAGCATGATTTTGTGATGCTGTTGCAGTTTGTGCCCATTTTAACAGGCGCAAATCGTCGATAAATCAGGCCAATAAATCCTCCTGCTGCAGCCAGGTTTCTGTGAGATAAAAACAAATAAATTTGATTATCACCAAAAATGTGCTGCCAGTGGACTTTTTTAAAAACTGAATGATGTCTGTTAATTTAAAAAAAAACAGTTAAACTGTATTTGTTACAAAGACGATTTGTTACAAAAAATAGCTATATATTTTCTGATTGGTTTACTTTCAAATTTGTGGCTATTTGATGTATCTTTTAGTGATATTCATATTGTTTCCTTTCTGCTTAATCTAGTTTTTTTGTGTTCCATGTGTGACAGTGTGGAGGTCCTGTCACTGTGGCTCCGATAGATAATGTGCCCCGGCTGCTTGGCCACGGGGATTCCCTTTGGCTGACTGGTTAGCGCACATGACTTTCACCTGGGAGTCATGGGATCAAATCCTGCCCAGGCCCTCGTTGTGTACCTTGCCACATTTGGCGTTGCTGGCAGGGTCCATGTGAAACTGGTAATAAGTCCATGGATTCGAAATTGGTGGCACCCTGCACGGGAGCACGAGGACGTGCTTGTGATAAGAGGGGGAGAGATGTGACAGTGTGGAGGTCCTGTCACTGTGGCTTCGATAGATCATGTGCCCCGGCTGCTTGGCCACGGGGATTCCCTTTGGCTGACTGGTTAGCGCACATGACTTTCACCTGGGAGTCATGGGATCAAATCCTGCCCAGGCCCTCGTTGTGTACCTTGCCACACATGCTTTATCTATTATTTCCCCTCAGTGAGTTAGTTTCACACAAACCCATAGTGTTTAATCACTTTTTTAAAATTAAGCAATCAGAGTTTGCATAATTAACTCTTCTTAGTACAGTTAGTCCACTGTGAGATCTTCTGACATCCTCAAAAATCTCCCGTTAGTTCCTTCCTTCTCAAACTATTTTATTCACGGTGCACCTGCCATTATTGTTTCTACATCTGGGTCTTCAACAACACCAATATGAAAAGCAGTTCAATTTTTAGATTCTATATTGATTTGATTAATACAAATAAACAGCACTTTCAGGTTTTCCTGCATTTTTCTGCATATGCTTCAAATTGTGTTCTTGATAACAATAATTATTTTTATGTAATAAATAAATAAATTATCCTCTACTGATAATATTCACAATTTTGTCAAGTGCATAGCTGCAAAATCTGAAAGCAGGTGAAAGAGGGTTGGGCCCTACAATGACTCTTAGCAAATAATATGTAAAAAAAGTACTTATACTGTCAGCTCAGAAAATGTATGAAAAGTTATAGTCAACAAATAAACAATTTGGTATTAGTGCATCTAAAAGTGACTTTCTTTAGTACAGGGCCATTATTACTTTGTGTTGATGGAATGTGGTATATATGGAGTCATTTATAATCTGGAAAGCACTTTGAATAGCAATGTTTGTATGAAAATTGCTAAAATAAAGAACGTTTATTTGATTGATTGATTGAACACATGTTTTTACATAGTCTAAAATAATTTTTGAGAAATTTAAAAAAAGAAAGAATTAGTAGAGGTTCACATAAGCATTTGTAGAGTATGTAATCATTCTCATTAGTGTGGACTCCTGTTTTAGTCAGTAGTGGATTAACCACTCAAAATGCTAGTAAAAGTTTTATACAGTGGACCTTTTGTGAGTTCTGCTGAGAGATGGGGACATTTGGTTTGGTGCAGATTACTGGACCGTATGCTAGACTTCAGATGATGACCCCATATCGGCACAGATCTCCACATGAACTGGTATAACATGGCTAATGGAAAAAAAAGTGTGTAAATTTGTGTCTGTGTGTGAGCAGTGGTGAGGATGTGTATATGGAGAGCTTTATTCTTTTTAATCATATTAGGTTGGATCATTAGATAGACCCATTTACACAGTGCTTTTTATGAGGTGTGTAGAACAAAATCCTATTGGATATCAGCCTAATCTAGTGCAAAAGCTCTGCAGTCTGTAGCTGCAGCTTTGTTGGAGACTGTTTCCCCCAATGCTGATGCCAGGATGTGGACACCTAGCATTTTTTATCTGAATTAGAATATGCAATATATTGCAGTTCTACATTCCTTAATCTAACATTGACTGAGAAATAACGACCAGACAAACTGTTTAAATCTCAAAGTGTGAATAATGCAGCTCATCTATTTCTGAAGAAAAAAATGTAAAGGGATTCAGAATGAACTAATGTGTATTACGGCAAATGTAAGAAACAATTAATCAACTGGTACAAGTGGTTCACTCGCTTACAATTGTCTCTATAATGAATATGAACATTGTATTTTTTTGTTTTGTTTTTTTATCTTTGTCTATGTTCTGTTACTTTTAAATTAATCCGACCTTCTCCTGAGGATGAATGCCTTATTATAAGACCATGTCAATCTGAAATGCTCAAGGATTATTCAGCTGCATTTCATAATGTGAAATGCAGTCAAGTCCTGATAAAAATAGAACCATGATCCCCATCATTTAAAAGAGGATCAGGAAGGAGGTCCTGCTGATATGACCTTTCGAGTGCACGCCGGGGGCTGATGCCAATAGGGTGACAGTTCTGAAGTTGACTCATGAGACCACTTAACCAGATCTAATGTGGTTGAATTACAACATTCACTTTCTTAACGATGTTTGGATTTAAATATTTCACTGTTAAAGCTACATACGTTAGAAAACAACGTAGCATCTTTGTAGAAAGCCATAATGCTTTATAAGTAAGCATATGGTTAAAATCAAGTAATGTGGGAACACTATATAGTATACAGCTGTACAATATCGGTAAGGATATTTTTGAGTACAGCTGTGTAAAATTAGTATTATAGAGCATTCATCATTCTGGAGGTCAACATTTTGTTGGACATATAACTTTGGCCATGTCCACATGTAGCAGGGTTTTTAAAAAAATATTTTCCTCCGCTCCTTGAAAATAAAACAAATCTCCATCCACACATAACCGGATGTACTTTTCAGCACATTCATAGAGGTGGCAAACCTGTAGGGGGGAGTGCTTCTCCCAAATCCTTTTTGCTCAGAGTAACTTTCATTCCACTATCTTCAGTACGCGGCAGTCATACAGATTGTAAAAGCAAACAAACAAAACACGCTTTAACGATGGATGATACCAACACAGCTCTGAGGGCATAAATGCTGTTTTTCAGAGTAAACACAGGTCGCACATGTGATGTTTGAACATTTTTTTGTCGCAGATAGTGACGTTATGGTTCTTCAAACTCTGTTTTCCGCCGTCCACACACAGATACTGAAAACAGAGAAAACGCAAATCTCCACTTTGACCAGAGTTTTAAAAAAGATTTGTTTTTGATGCCGAAAATATCCATTTACGTGTGGATGACAGGCCAAACCGTAGAAAAATATCTCAGTTTTGTGAGATACCCGGCCACGTGTGGACAGGGCCTTTAATGCTGTGAATCAATCTGAACCTTTTGCAGTTTACTGAGAAAAAACAGGGTATGTCTCTTTGTATTCAATGTATGTTAATATCAAATGTAAACTTTAAATTTAAATTCAAAATGGCTATATTTTTTTGGAATATCTTTTTAAGTTAGGGTTGTTTAAACTTTTTTAAAATATAAACTTTCTTTGATTTGTTTTTTCTTTTTAATTCGATTTACGACATCCCCCATCCCCCCACCCCCACACACACTTATTAAGTACATGCAAAGGATTCGGCTACAGTTAGCTATTTTTTAGCTAAGTTTTGTTGGTGACTGTGGTTTTGTTCGTCTCGGAGAGGCTGGCATTTTTCATTATTTGCCTGGATGGCTCTGTTTCAGATGTTGGAATAGGTTTGTGGTGCTGATACCTTTGACAGTGATGGGCTTTAGGAAAATGTAACAGGATGGGTTTTCCTGCTCCACGTCACCAAACCCATACCAATTCTGCTACGAAAGCTGTGGGGAACCAAAACCAATGCACAAAAACTTGATTTACTTTCTTTTAAAATCCCCTGCAACAAAAAGTTTGAATTAATTAATTAAATCGATTTTTGCCTAGGTCTACCTTCTGTGGGTCTATACATAAATAAATGTAGAGTATTTTTTTAAGACAAAACTTCAAACAGTCAGATTCCTACCTCCACCATGAAAAAAAAGACCACAGAGCTGTCTAAAGACACCAGGGACTAGATTGTACACCTGCAGAAGATGGGGATGAGCTATTCTACAATAGGCAAGCAGTTTTGTGACAGGATATCAACCGTTGGAGAAATTGTTAGAAAATCAATCACTGACAATTTAACTCAATCTGAGGCTTTGCAAATGCAAGATCTCACCTCATGTGTCACACGTGATCTTGAGAACAGTGAGGAAATAGCCCAGAACTACATGAGGGAAACTGGTCAAAGACCTGAAGATAGCTGGGATCACAGTAACAAAGGATACTATTAGTAAAATCATCATGAATTAAAATCCTGCAGCACTTGAAAAACGTCCCAGCTTCAGCTAGCGTATATCTAGGCCCATTTAAAGTTTGCCAGAGGCCATCTGGATGATCCAGAGAAGGATTGGTAAAATGTTATTTGATCAGATGACACGAAAAAGCGGAACTCTTCTGTTTAAGTGCCACTTGTTGGGTTTGGAGAAGGAAAAATACTGAGTTGCATCCCAATAACACCATATGCATTGTGAAGCATGGGGGTGGAAATATTATACTTTATGACTGCTTTTCTGCAGAGGGGGCAGGAAGATGATCACGGCAGATCCTACTGAGCCAGGTTCTACTAGAGGTTTCTTCCTGTTAAAATAGGTTTTTCCTCTCCACTGTCACTACATGCCTGCTCAAGTTGAGGGATTGCTGAGAAGACCTTTGTGGTCTGCATCAAAGGGGCCCAACCTCTTGTCAGTGACTTGATGCAATCTGCTGGGATTCCTTTAATATAAACCTGTGAATATTCTCATTCATCCAGGTCATGGTTATCTCAAAAAAATTTCAATCGAACGCAACTGCACTTGGTATTTTGTCTTGGAAGACGTTTCACCTCTTATCCAAGAGGCTTCATCAGTTCATGCTCGCCGCTGACCAGGCTGGGACTGGTCCAACTAACTGGTGTGGAGACTCAGCAATTTAACCTGTTGGAGGGCTTTTACAAGACAGATTATGTCATTGGATCCTTTGTGCTCCACATCTTAACGACGGTCGTTGACGTGCCGCGAATTGGTGGAGGTTAGGTTTTGGCTTCATTAGTGCCCTATTGTGTTATAACGACAGTCGTTGGAGTCAGTTGTTTTTCTTATTAGAGGTTAAATTATTGAGTCTCCTGGGTAAGGATGAAAGGGCAGCATTGTAAATTGGAGATAGGTGATGTCTCAGGCCTCCTCCTCTGTTAAGCGATGGTTTCTTTACTTTTACATAGATAGCTTCTTTTACTCCTCTTTCAAAACATCTGTCCTCTCTGTCTTATATCTGGACATTGCTGTCCTCAAATGAGTGGGCTTTCTCGTTGAGATGTAAATGAACAGCAGAGTCAATGCCTGAGGAGTTTGCTCTCCTGTGTTGGGCCATGCGTTTGTACAGTGGTTGTTTGGTTTCACCAATGTAGAGATCCTTGCATTCTTCATTGCATTGGATTGCATACACCAGGTTGCTTTTGTGTGCGTGTGGTGTTCTGTCCTTGGGATGTACTAGTCTCTGTCTGAGTATGTTGCTGGGTTTGAAATACACAGGGATGCTGTGTTTGTTAAAAATCCTCCTGAGTTTTTCAGAAATCCCAGACACATATGGAATGACTACATTGTTTCGTTTGTTTTCTTTTTCTTTTTCAACCACTTTGTTGGTTTTCCTTGAACTAGCTGCAGTTTTCACAAAAGTCCAGCTGGGGTAAAAGCCCTCCAAGAGGTTAAATAGCCGAGTCTCCACACCAGTTAGTTGGACCAGTCCCAGCCTGGTCAGCGGCGAGCTTTAAAATAAAACTTTTTTGACTGATTGGAATGTTTGTATGATGGTATTGAAATTAATTTTCTTATAAAGTGCCTTGAGAGGTTATCTGTTGTGAATTGGCGTTGTATAAATAAACTGAATTGAATTATTATTGAATTGAACCATTAGACATATAGATTCTTTAAAAAGCAAACAATTTAATTCCATGGATTTATTTTATATTCTGCCTCGTATAATTGAGATGTACCTATCATGAAAATTACAGACATCTCTCAACTTTTTAAGTGTGACAACTTGCACAATTGGCGACTGCCAAATACTTTTTTTGCCCCACACAAAAAAAACCTGCAATGGGCTGGCAACCTGTTCAAGGTGTACCCTGCCTCTCTCCCCTGGTGAATGCTGGGGATAGGGACCAGCTCCCTGCCGCAACCCTTCAAAGGGCAGACTGTATAGATAATGGATGGATGATGCAATATGTAGGGCTTAGATTTGTAGTCTTTAGATACACTAAAGCCCAGTTTAGATGAAGATTACATTATCTCTTGCCATAGCATCAGATACCATATTTATTTACAGTACTTACCATGTATATAAAAAGTGTTCACACCTTTGGATTTGTTATCCTTTCTTTTACTTTTGAAAACAAATCAGGAAATCATGAATCAAACATTTTGTGCATTTTTGAAAAAAAACAACAACAATGTAACCCTTTAACAAAGTAAAAACTGATATCTACAAAATAATGAAAATTAAATAAAAGTATTTATCTTAAAATAAGTGACTGTATATTTAATCACCCTCTTTAAATTGACTGAGCCAAACCAATAGAGGTACAGTCAATTGGTGAAAGTTGACTAACAATAAGTGGAATGGAAGTCCCTTGAATGCAGTGAGTCAGTCTCAGGTGAGTGCAGTGTAACACACCTGTGTCTGGAATGTCCATTCACTAGTTAAATGTTAAATATTAATGTCAAATTTATTTATATACAATATTAACAACAGCAACTGCTGACTAAAATGTTTCACATGGTAGGGAAGACATGTTAAAAACAACAATAAATCGTAACGACAAAGAAATGCAAAATATAAAACAGTGTGACAAAATACTTTGTACACGATTAGTTAAAATGTCCTTAACTTTCAAGGCTCGTTAAAGTTACTCAAAGTCTGAACAGCCCTAATGTTGGCAAGAAGTTTATCCCATAGTCTGGGGCCTGCTACTGAAAAAGGCTATGATGACAGCAAACAGACAAAAGAACGCTCCAAGGAAATTGGTGAAAATGAGATGGGTAAAAATAATCTCTGAGGAACTGAACATCCCCTGGATGTTAAATAAATCCATAATCAAGAAATAGAAGAAATATGGTAAATTTGTAAATCTGACTTCACAAACTGAATAATCATGCAAGAAGGAGACCAGTAGGAGAAGCCACCAGGACACCTACGACTACACTGAAGAAGTTACAAGTTTCAGCAGCCAAGATGGGGAGACTCTCCATAAAACATTTGACCCGACAAAGCTTTATGGGAGAGTGTTAAGGGGAAAGACACTGTTGAAGAAAACTCATGTCAACGCTCAACAAGAGTTTGCCAAAATGCATGTGCGGGACTACATGGTCAAGTGGAAGAAGGTTTTTTGGTCTGATGAAACCAAAATGTAGGTTTTTTGGCCATCAGACAAGACTTTTTGTTTGGCAGACATCACACACTCCACATCAATACAAACACACTATCTCCACCGTGAAGCATGGTGGTACCAGCATCACGCAGAAGGATATGCTTCCGATATGAATACACATTGTTGGCCAGCTTTATGAGGTACCCCTTGTGAGTACATGTTTCAGTTGAACTGCCTTATTTCTCAATGGTTCAACATTTAAAAGGGAATCAAAAACATTCCTTTTGGTCCATACTGATATGCTAGTACCTCGCATATTCTGCAAAGTTGTTGTCTAAACATCTATTTCATCACCTTTATTTAACCAGATAAAAAACCCATTGGGAATAAAACCTCTGTTATAAGGGTGAACTGGCCAAGAGGTGCTGACAAATTTGTTGTTGGTCTTCTCGGAGTCGGGTTGTTTGAGAATGCAGCCCAAAGTGGGTGGTAAACTCCATCTAAGGCTAAATACCGGCACGAGACCGATAGTCGACAACTATCTTAAGGAAAAATAGACAGAACTGAGAGGACAGAGTTGAAGAGGGCGAGAAACGTTTAAGAGATAAACGGGTGGGGTCCGCACAGTCTGCCCGGGGGATTCAACCCGGCAGGTAATGGGCGGCCGCACTGTGCGGGAGGATCCCCTTGAGGGACCTCTCTCCGGCGCTGGCTGGCCCCTGTGGGGCACATTTCTTCCGCGGCGGTAAGCCGCGACCGGCTCCGGATCTTTACCTGGCTTACATTAATCTATCTCTACCTAGCTACTCTACCTCTTCCTATCTCTTCCTAACTTTTGACACTCTGCCTGACTACTAACATTAACCTGTCTCTTCCTATCTACCTGTCTGACCTGACTCTAACTACCTATAAACATATCTCTAACTGTAAGCTTTGTCAAAGAGGAAAGTTTTTAGCCTAGTTTTAAAGATAGACAAATTGTCTGCTTCACGAACCAACCCTGGGAGCCGGTTCCATAGGAGGGGAGCCTGATAGCTGAAAGATCTGCCACCCATTCTACTTTTAGAAATCCTAGGAACTACCAGTAAACCTGCAGTCTGAGAGCGAAGGTCTCTGTTAGGAACATATGGAACAATCAGGTCTCTTATGTATGATGGAGCTAGATTATTAAGGGCTTTATATGTCAGAAGGAGGATCTTGAATTCTATTCTAGATTTTACTGGGAGCCAGTGAAGAGAAGCTAAAACAGGGGAAATGTGATCTCTTCTTTTAATATTCATCAGAATCCTAGCAGCAGCATTTTGAACTAACTGTAGACTTTTAATTGTATTCTGTGGACTACCTGATAATAGACAGTTACAGTAATCCAGCCTTGAAGTAACAAATGCATGGACTAGTTTTTCAGCATCAGTCCTGGACAGGATGGTTCTAATTTTTGCAATATTCCTAAGGTGAAAAAAGGAAATCCTACAGACTTCTTTAATGTGAGTTCTAAATGACATATCTTGGTCAAAAATGACACCGAGGTTTTTTGCTTTATTACTGGAGGCTAATTTAATGCCGTCCAGGTGAAGGGGCTGACTAAGTAGTTTCTTTTTCAGAGCTTCTGGTCCAAAGACGACAACTTCTGTTTTATCAGAATTTAGAAGCAAGAAGTTTAGAGTCATCCAAGTTTTTATGTCTTCCAGACATGCCTGTAGTCTACCTAACTGATTGGATTCATCAGGATTAATGGATAGATATTAGCTGTGTATCATCTGCGTAACTTATGGAATTTTATCCATGCTGCCCATTAATTATTTTACCAATAGGAAGCATATAATATAGTAAAGAGAATCGGCCCAAGCACTGAACCCTGTGGTACTCCGCAAGTAACTATTGAGGTTGAGGAAGATCTACACTGTAACGAAAGAACTGTGAAATTCACAGTAATCAACCGGCAGCAATTGACAAGTAAGTTATTGTAAAAAAAATTACAGTGGGTAACTGGCAGCAATTTAAAAAGTAAGTTATTGTAAAAAAAATTACAGTAGGTAACCGGCAGCAATTGACAGGTAAGTTATTGTAAAATAAATTACAGTAGTTAACTGGCAGCAATTCAAAAGTAAGTTATTGTAAAAAATTGTAAAGAACTGAACACAGTAATTAACATTTACTGTATTTGTTATTATAGTATTATTTTGTTACTGTGAAATATAAACACAGTAAATGCTATGCATCACATTTTTTATTACAGTAATATTGTTTTAACTGTAAAATTAAATACAGTAACTATACAGAGTACCTTACTGTATTTTATGCAACAGTACTGTTATTGTAACTGTAAGTAAGCCTTTTACAGTAGGCTTATTGTAATTGTGAGGTAAAAACACAGGAATTATAAACTGTATTTATTACTGTAATATTGTTTAAATGTATAATACAATATTTTTTTAATCACTGCATTTGTGATCGCATCATTAGTTTTTTAACTGTAAATGAAATAATGTCAGTAATGTCCAAATGTTGGTTACAAAAATAGTATTACAATTTTCAGTATATAGTTAAAATACCATCTTTTAAAGTTAGAATATTGCTATTGGTCTTCTAATTATTCATGTTATGCTGTAACTTACTGATTAAATTGAGACAACAAAAAATACATTTGCTTCATCATTTATTTTTTGTGGATAACCACAAAACAATGGATATAAATTTCCATAAATAACATTGGCAAAAACTTTCATAAAGTTTTAGAACATGAAAACCCACAATATTGCTAGCCAACTGTGGCAATAACAAAGTACACAAAGACTTAAAACAGTGGATATATATATCCATACATAACATGGCAACATGTATAATAAATCAAGTTTTTAGAACATGTTGAAAACATATTACAATCTTACTATCCATATCCCTAAAAACTGTGGCAATAAAGTACAAAGACTCCATAAAACAATGGATATACATATTTAGATAACAAAACGCGATCACATTATGTTTCTAGAACATGTGTCCATACAGTACCAGTCAAAAGTTTGGAAACATTATCCCATGGGATAATGTTTCCAAACTTTTGACTGGTACTGTTGTTCTTTCAATGCCAAACATATCTATTAAAAAACAGTTGAACACCCCCTAAGTTTAAAGGATAGCAATGGAGAATATATTTTTAAAACATGATGTAAACATCTTTTGTACACTTATACGTAAAGAGTCTTTGTACTTGCAAAGTCTCTTAGGATCCATGTTCCAGTCCATCAGCAACATCCTGAAAATTAAACATAGTGAATAAGTAGTGTTTAAACAACCCATATTTGTGCAGGTATGCCTAAAGCAATGTTGTACAGCAGCTTTTCAGCAGTATTTCGTTAATCTTTGTGCCTTCCTTTTTTTGCACCCTCTGGTTATCCTCGTGGCCAAAAGTGTCCACGCACAAAGAAACTGTTCTAAAAATCATACATTAATATTTTTTTCTGATTTTTTTTCCGTAAATCATGTGAAGACCATCTGTCCTGCACAAAACTACCAAATATTTAATCATTTTTTGGATTTTAACCCTTTAAATGAGAGTTTGAACATTTGAATGCCTGCCTCATGGATAACAAAAAAAACTTGATTATTTTCCATATAATAAATATTAGTTGGATGGGTCTTTGGTGGTGTTTAGAGCCTTGGATATGTCTAAGATTTGCAACTAAATTGATTTGATTGCATTTTCCATGTAGTGTCAGATACTAACTCTGGTTAGGCCTGTCGCAATAACCGATAAATCAATAAATCGCACACTAAGTAAAAATTAGGTCGATAATTTTGAAGGCCGCAGTGTTAGTAAGTTCTATTTCTGTGCACATATGGTTGTTTTCCTCATCTCTCCTCTTCATACCTGTCAAGTTTTGGATCTGAAAATAAGTGAAATTTTTCCAGCGCCAGATGCAAGCTGTCACATGAACCCACCTCCAATACCCAGTATATTCTAAGACAGAAATACAATAAATCGAAAATACCCCCTTTTCAACCTTTTGCAAACTAAATAATCTGATTGGTTTACCTTTGTTCACACCAAAATGCTGAGAACATTCCTGTTTAGATTCAGCTTAAATGAAAACACCTAAGGGCACTGGAGCACATTTATTTCCAGTTTATAGAAAAGTTAACAAAAATTTTTTACAGTAAGTCTCACATTGCTTGTTTTTACTATCTAGATTGTTTTTTTACGTCTCTCTTTCCTTCCTTCCCTTCTTCCTACTTCCTTGTCCTATTTTGACAAATACAAAACCAAACCCATCTTCATCGATATAATAGCTAGTATCATAACCTCACCTTAATCTAGACGTTTTGCCAGTCAAAGGCAGAGAAGGCATTCATGAAGGAAATGACTCGTGGATTTATTTCAGAGACCTTTCGCTTCACAGTTCTGTTAGTTTTCCGGCTTGTCTGGACCTTGGCAGTGCACTTCGTGGAATCCGGATTGATCCTGGCAAGGAACCCAATATAAAAAAAAAAAAATGAAAGTTAATATCTCTCTTGGCCAGTTTGATGAGCACAACATCTTAACAGACGCCCTCTCAGGACAGATCAAGAAGTTTATAGAAATCACCCTGAAAAGATATGAACTTTAAGAGTCAAGGTGCCCCCTAACTGTTAAAACATAAAAATGGCTTTGAGGCCAATATGAGTTTTGAACATATGACTTGTATTTCCCTGAATGAACATATTTCACCAACTTTTCAGAAATCATTTTAGATTTTCTCTGATTCTGTGTTCCCATCTTGTAATACAAATTACCGTATTTTCCGCACTATAAGGCGTCCCAGATTATAAAGCGCACCCTCAATGAAAGGCCTATTTTCTAAGTGTTTTCATGTGTAGGGTGCATAGAATAGAAGACGATGCTGTCAAACGTTTGACTGGGGTTGCGTTATGCATCCAGTAGATGGAGCTGTGCTAAATGGAATGTCAACAAAACAGTCAGATAAAGTCAAACTTTATTACCGTAAGAGTTCCGACAGCTCCGTTCACTACCATGGTAACGTTGTTCAAATATTAATGTGCATATTAACAATACCAAAACCAACGACTAAACTGCACATGAACACCCACTCAAGTTGTAATTTCCACTCAAAAAATTTAAAATTTTTATGATGCCCGAGCTGCGGAGATGAGATAAACTTTGACTTTTCAACATGGCGGAGAGCAAAGAAAATATCCTGGATGCTAAGCTTTGCATCATGTTAAAAGTTCTCTGCTGCTATTAGTTGGTTAATATCTAGCCGACAAAATGCCGCAGCAAACAGAATTTTAACAACATCACCTTTTAAACTTAGTGTCATTTTAATAAAACACTTATTTGGTTTTACCTCCTGAGAACATATGCTAGCTAGTTGTCTAAAACGTTTTAACCAACTAGCAGGTCAGGATAGACTGTGGGTCCGCCATGTTTTACTTCACTACGACAACAAAAGCACTTTAACACGACGCACTGGTAATTTCCATTTCACAAGTGGAAAGCGTCCTCTTTCCCACACCACATGAAGGCAGCAAGCACAGTACCGGTGTTTTTATTAACTACGATGGGCGTAAGACTGCAAGCGATGCAGCTTTGTAGTTTACCAGGCGTACTGAAACATTTTATCATTAAATGTTTTTATTGATTTTTCATACTGCAACATTTTGACAGCGCTCCTTGAGCACCGTGTAGCATACAACCAGTATGGATCAACCAATTATCCAATTGATCCATATATAAAAGGCGCTCCTGATTATAAGGCGCACTGTCGTGTTTGAGAAAATTAAAAGCTTTTAAGTGCGCCTTATAGTGCGGAAAATATGGTAATATTCTTTCCCCACAATTAAGTGTTTTGGGATTTTTCAAAGTATTAGTAGCTCAAAGTTAAGAGAATGTTATTGGCAATACCTCTGAACAAACTCCAGTGTTGTGACTGCTTCCACCTGATATTTAATGTTGAATACATAGAAACTGGCAAAGAGGACAGCCAAGAAAGTTGTGAAATCCGGCAAGGGAGGTGAATGTGGAATTACAACACGGCCCTCTATGGACAGCATCCACTTGTTAGCAGACCAAACAGTGTCTCCTGCAATAATCAAACATAAAAACAATTGAATTACAAGTAAGTAATGTCTGACTCAGCAGACCCTCTTCCCTGGCTCAGTGCTGGAGAGGCTGAGTGGGCAGGAGGGTGTGGTGTAGGCCTGTCGCAATAAGCGATAAATCAATAAATCACACGGTAAGTAAAAATTAGGTTAAGTTTCACGGCTGCGATAAGTTCTATTTCTCCACACGTGTTTGTTTTCCTCATCTCTCCCCTCTGAAAGACGGGTGAGAAAAAAAAAAAACTTCGATCAGGTGCTCGTCTGATCTCTCTGTCAGTTAAGCCTCTTCCATCCTCCACGAGAAGCGAGAAATTTGTTCTTGTCGGGGCAACAAAACCAAAATTATGTCATTTTTCTCTCGAGGACGTGACAGGACATTTCTTGATCCTTCAGCAGCACAGACGTTTTTTCTTGTGGGCGCTCTGAGAAGTATTGCGTGATTGGTCAGAAACCTGAGGGGCGTGGTAACATGAACACGACCTGAAGCCAAGTATTTTTTTATTTTTGCAGATAGGAAGCTCATCGTCGGCATATCCCATTTAAAGGCCGGTGTCGGTATCCCCGACAGAATTGTATCCCCTGATGTGGGAGCGCAGAATATATATCCTACATGACCAAACTTCCTCATATTTACTGCAGTATTTGGGAAAGAACACTAAAACAATTGTACTGTAACCTAAACTATTTCCCAACAAAATCCGCTTTCATGGCGGATATAACAATTAGTTTGCATCTTTTCCCCCCTTTCCTCTTGTCCTGTCCAGTATCGCAGCAGCAAAATAATAATCTGACCGCTATGTTGTGCCGAGCAGATTTTGCTTTGCCAAGAGGCGCTTTATGAATGTTAAGGCTCCCCTTGATAATCTAGTTTAAGATTTTATTTCATTTTTATGCTTCTTAATAGGTAAACTTTACATAATTGTGCCGAACCTGACAGGGAAAGAGAAAGTAAAGAGAAGATACAGAGAGTAGGGTGAAGAGAAATACGGAGAGACACGCCAAGCATGTGTTTGGACCTAAAGATTCATTAAATCTGCCCAAATATTGCAGTAAATATCATATAGCTACACATTCTGGCAGCCACTTTTTCTCTCTGTGCCAGAGACCAAGTCGTGCTTCCGCATCAGGCGATAACGACTTTGGCGTGATAATACCGGTTAGAAAAAAAATTTAAAAAAAGAAAAAAAATGTATGAAATGTCCAGCCGAACAAGAACAGTTTTCTTGTTTTTGCGACCTCGACCACAAGAACACATTTCTCACTTCTTGTGGAGTATGTTACAGGCTTTACCTGACAACGCATGGTCTCTGACAACATCTGTTCAGACGGAACAGATACAGGAAGTGCGGGGGACATGTATCATGCCTTGATTATGGCAGTGTGTATGAAAGGCAATGACGGAGAGAAAAGGCGCTATGAATGAACGGTAAGGTGTGGGCTTTTTGCTCCTTTTTTTTGTTTTGTTTTTTTCCAAATCCAATTCCTGGCACTCCAAGTTGAGTCTGGGGTTTCCCACACAGAGACTGGTTGTGTGTGAAACATTTTTATTATTATTATGCCATCTGAAATAGCTTTTATTTGTAAAGTTGAACTGCCACAAGAATTACCAGACAATATTCTCTGCATATGTCCACTCAGTTTTATTTTTCTCCAAATTTGCTTTTATTGAATGAGAGTCTTACCTAGTGCAATGAGCCTTGGGGTGCTGGGGAGGGTGAACGGTTCTTCTGCATCAGCTGGAGTTTTTGTCACCTATATATATTAGAATTTTGATCAACAAAAGCAAAGAAAAGCACTTAACACAATTAAAACAGAAAGAATACCTACACAATAAACAGTGTTTTCCATTGTATAGTATCAGCTCAAACCGACTCACCTTTTTAGTTTTACAATGGGCATAAGTAGTAGCTACCTGGTATCTTTCAGAGAGAACATGCCAAAAACTGATGCCTGGCTAAGTAATGCACTCACTGTATCTTTAATGGACACGTACTGGCAAAATCTCTCTTTTCCATTTCTATCAATACCCAGGTAAACCTCTGTTTGCTCAACATAGTTGAATTCACGCTTAAAGAGAGCTCTCAGTGTGTGATCACTTCTAAATACTCCTTCATTGCACCTTTTCATCACGTCATTTTTTGACAGATTATCAATGAGATCCTTGATTTCATTTTCAGGCACATTTAACTGAGATAAATCTTGATGCAACTTAGACAAAAGATGGGCTGTGCTAGAACTTTGCACCTGCTGAAACTCTTCAATTAATTTTTGAATCACACTGGCAGGTAGCAGCATTTTAGCCTGCATCCGGAGATAGAACAGGGCCTAACAGGTCATGAACTCAATCTCATCTATTTCGTTTCCACCGGCTATCACTACTACACTAAGATTTTCTTCTAAACCTGTTTGAGCGGTTTTGGTCATTTCTGTGTCCAGTGAGCTAGCTGTGCTGGCGGAAGCAGCAGCATTAGAGGCGCAAGTTCTTTCTTTATGTTTCAGACTGATGTGTAAAGTGAAAGGTGAACGGACAGAAAAAGTCTTTGGACAGTTATCATAGGGGCAAGGCACTTTTGTGCCACTTGTCATATGCAGCTGGAGATGCTCCCATAAGGTTGCTACACGCTCCGAAGCAAAGCTACATCCCGCTAATTTGCATGCTAAAGCATGCCCTTGTGTTTGTGCCCTTGATTTAACTGTGGGCGTATGGAATCTGTACATATGCTTTTGAAGTGCAAAACTGTTGTAAAGGCTGAAGGAAATTCTGCATATCCACACTGAAATCGAATGTTTGCAAGATTTCTGTGAATTTTAACATGTCGAATGAAAGCAGGAATTGACACCGCTTTTAATTTACAAACGGTACATGTGTAAGACATTTTGAACCAGAAGTGCTGTTAACTCAACCTGGGAGAATTTGCTATACTTTTTCTTTTTCAAATATCTGTGACTAGTATAAGCAAACTAAGTTTGACGGACGTAAGTCAAGAGAAAAGTCACTTACATTCGATGATGCACCTTGTGCTGCTCCAAAAAATGTCCGTCGTGATTAAAACAATCCTCTTCTTCCTGCAATAGACTGGAGAACGTTGCAAACTCTTTTTTTCCTGCAGCAGACTCCTTTTCTTTTCTTTTTTTTTGGCTTGCCGGCCCGCCAGTGACTGAAGCTTGCCGCGCACTTGTCGGTTGTAGGCTGCAGCTTGTGAATCTCGCAAGGATATCAAACGTGATCAGGTCATCCAGGTGGCTTCCCGGGCATGAGCAGCTGCACCAATCGTCGCCTTCATCCGCTCCCTGATCAAGTAGTTCCTCTAATGAGTACCTTATATGGCAGGATTTGGCAGGTTTTTCTTTTGTCTGTCCCCAGATACTATTGTTTTTACTCCATATAAACACTAATCATAGAATAAATAAAATAAAATGAAACATAAGAGTAGCCTACATAGAAATCAATAGAAAAGTCATCTAAAAATGCATACAATAACAATTATTTTGGATCATTTGATTTTTATAAATTTTACATTTGATTAATTGATTTAATTAACTTGAATTAATTAATTTGATATAAACTGATTTATTATTTTTGCTGTAACTGAGAATGGTGGCCGTTGCTAAAGCAGCCAAAAGCTTTCAATTCCCGGAATATGTCACTTTCTAATATTTTGATATTTTTCCTTGCAAGAAAGTAACCGTTTTGATTCCTAATATGCAGTAATTTATGCCTATTTGGCAGATGCTCCCACAGTTTTGGAGAAGTGAAACTCCACATCTGGGTACAGTTGACTGACTGGCAAGAGTAGTCTTGGAGGTGTGAGAGGGGGATGGTCACAGTGGGGATCCTAAAAGATAGGATCTGTGTTGACTTTATATCAGTTAGCCTACCACAGAGACCTGGTGGAAGAACAATATCTAAATTATCTGCGTGAGTGGAAATGTAATCAACTGAAATATCTAAAAGTTTAAAATTAAGTGAATGATACTTGTATTAACGATTCTTAATTTTACACATAGCCTATATCGTGGTTTTAAAAGAGAAAAAAAGGGTTGTAGGAGATGCCTTTTTTGGCACAGTCTGAAAGTTTGCATAATCATTCCCCTACCCACCCTGATACACATACTCGAATTTCAGCCTGCTTGGTCAAACCGTTTGAGAGTTATTCATTTTATTTCCATTTTTAAATTAGCATTTTTAAAAACTGCAATTTGGCCTCCACACAGCAACCTTTTACCCCACTGCCCCCAAACTCAGGTCAAATGGTCCCCAGGGGTCGCTGAACAATAATCCAATGGAATAATAACCCATATCCCAGCGGTTCTCTTAATTGGCCATTTGAAATAAAAAAAATCAGAAGCTCTCAGTCTTATGGCCCATCAGACCCTCTGAGTCAGCCCCTGGTGCTCTGCTATACTTCTGGCCCAACCCTGGCTTTATGTAACCATGCTGGAGCCTTCTATACTGGGCTAAATAACCACTGTGTGGGCTTGTGGAACTATGCTGTAGTGCAGGCCCAACCCTGGCTTCATTTACCGCGGCTGGAGGCCTCTCTTCTGGACTAAATAATCACTGTCTGGTCCCCTTGAAGTTCACCCAGTGAGAGTTAGGGAAGAGTAGGTGTAACTTGACATTTGGGGGATGAAATGCTTAATCCAAATGTCAGGACCCTTACCCCAGAAACAGAAAAGGCAGCCAATTAAGCTGACACGTACCACGTAGACACTTAAAATTTGGTGGACAAGCGCGCCTGACGATATCTGTCGATTAAACGGTCCGGGCACGTCGTACGGGGTCGGGAGGTGGCTCCGAACGTCCAAAAGTTTGAACGCCGCGTGGGCTAAATTATCGGGAGTTTGTCCACGGCAATCAAACAATGCGTTCCACAACTTCCGCTGAGCAACTGTAATCAACGAGCACGTCTCTAAGTGGCTTCTGAAGTAAACTCCCGACAGGAGCCTCGTAGGAGCCCGGGGTTGATTGCGCACCTTTCCGTACGCGGTCCGGTACGACATATCCGAGTTTCGTCACTTTACGACCGTGTTCTGGTTTCCAAAAGCAAACGCTTTGACATTCGGCTTAGGGAAATTAGAATGGTAACTGATTCTAAATGTCGATAAACTAGGCCAGTCTTGAACATCTCACCTCGAACCTTTCCTGATGTCGCACGGGTCTGAAACTCGGCAGCAAGACTGACGCCCATTCCCTGATGCCTGTGCCCGAATTTCAGAGCTCAAAGCGTTGGGGAATTATGAAGAAAAAGGGGCCTGGAAGGCCCTGAGGCCTAGTCGAGTGCCAAAGCGGTGACCTTGAAGTTTCCCAAGGTGCTGCGGGGTCTGAAATTCGAAACATTGCTCCCCCTTGGCTCTCTGATGGATGCATGTGAGTCTCAGACCCATGGCTCCAAGCGTTGGTGAATTATTCAGAAAAAAACATGCCGTGACCCCTGACCTTTGACGTTTCCCAAGATGCTGCGGTTGTGAAATTTGGAGGCAAGACTGAGGCACATGCCCTGATGCATAGTCTTGAATTTCAGATCCCTGGCTCAAAGCATTGTGGAATTATGAAGAAAAAGGGGCCTGGAAGGCCCTGAGGCCCAGTCGAGTGCCAAAGCGGTGACCTTGACGTTTCTCAAGGTGCTGCGGGGTCTGAAATTCGAAACATCGCTCCCCCTTGGCTCTCTGATGGATGCATGCGAGTCTCAGACCCCTGGCTCCAAGCGTTGGTGAATTATTCAGAAAAAAGCATGCCGTGACCCTTGACCTTTGACGTTTCCCAAGATGCTGTGTTTGTGAAATTCGGAAGCAAGACTGAGGCACGTGCCCTGATGCATAGTCTCGAATTTCAGATCCTTGGCTCAAAGCATTGGGGAATTATGAAGAAAAAGGGGCCTGGAAGGCCCTGAGGCCTAGTCGAGTGCCAAAGCGGTGACCTTGACGTTTCCCAAGGTGCTGCGGGTCTGAAATTCGGAACGCCGGTCCCCCTTGGCTCTCTGATGGATGCATGAGAGTCTCAGACCCCTGGCCCCAAGCGTTGGTGAATTATTCAGAAAAAAACATGCCGTGACCCTTGACCTTTGACGTTTCCCAAGGTGCTGCGAGTGTGAAATTGGGAGGCAAGTCTGACGCCAATGCCCTGATGCGTACTCTCGAATTTCAGATCTCTGGCTCAAAGCATTGCTGAATTATGAAGAAAAAGGGGTCTGGAAAGACTGGAGGCCTAGTCGTATGCAAAAGGGTAACCTTTGACGTTTTCCAAGGTCCTGCGGGTGTGAAATTCGGCATGCCGGCCCCCCTTTGCTCTCTGATGGACACCATTGAGTCTGATGGACGCCAGCGAGGTCAAAGTCGTTAACCGTTAACGCTCGTATCTCGGCTTCCGCTCGACGTAGAGAGCTGCGATTCGGGACACGGGTCACGTACACGGAGACGTGTGGAATGCTTGCGGGTCACATGACCTTTGACCCCTAAATTTGACCCGAGGGTCAAACCTTGCAGGTCTTAAGCCGAATGTCAGGCGAGACATTTGGGAATGTCTTACCCTAACTTTTAGGCTCTTTTCATTGTTGACAATTTTGTGCTTTTTCTGGCAATTGGGACAACTTCCCTTAACTGGTATCGCCTGTCTTAAGTGCATGTCCTGACGTGTGGGCCTCGGTCGTAAGCGATCCATCAGCATGTTAAATGTTACTCGGCACATTCTTAAGTTAACAAGCCATTGTTCATCCTCAAAACTGCCAAGGACGACATTTTCCCACCAGTCGTAGCTCAGTCGTCGCTGCACGGTAAAGCCCACAGTGAGTTCAGCATTAAATGTTGCTTCAGGCCTACACCCTAACGACCTCCTCCCACATTGAAATTGTCTGTCTAACTATCTGTCTAAGTCGTTCGGCACTTTAACTGGACAGTGATAAGGCCGCTAAACTGAGCTAAGCTGCTTCCGTCTTTGCTGCATCCGAATATCCATACTATGCTTGCTATGTAGTAGGCGAAAACAAGTATGCATACTACGTAGTATATCTAAAATCTCTAGTATGCATCGGCGTAGTAAGCACAAAGTTCCCGGATGCATACTACCGCCACAGTAAACAGCACATGGACACTACGCTATCCAACAATGCAGCAGAACCCCGAAACAGTAGAAGAAGAGCAACCCAGAAAAAAATAAATAAAACACGGCTGGCGAATAACTGTCAACCACGGCCGCAATTTCGGTATATAAATGTGTAGCAATGCTACTTATTATATATATATATATTATATATATACCAGAAATGGGCTATATACAGTTTTCAGAAATATCAGTTTACAACTGCGACTGACAACTTTGGCAGAAAAACGGAACTGCACCTCCTCTCTGCTTGTTCTCGTTCTCTTGTCCAAGGCTGGGTCATGGGGGCAGCAGCCTAAGGAGGGAAACCCAGACTTCCCTCTCCCCGGCCACATCTGCCAGCTCATCCTGGAAGACCCCGAGGTGCTCCCAGGCCAGCCGAGAGACATAGTCCCTCCAGCGTGTCCTGGGCTGTCCCCGGGGCCTCCTCCCAGTGGGACATGCCCGGAAAACCTCCCCAGGGAGGCGTCCAGATGTCCGTGCCACCTCATCTGGCTCCTTTCGATGCAGAGGAACAGCAACTCTACTCTGAGCCCCTCCCAGATGGCCACCCTGCGGAGGAAACTCATTTCGCCCGCTTGTATTCACGATCTCTTTCTTTCAGTCACTACCCCACAGCTCATGACCATATGGGGTTTCTACAGTACACAATATGTAACTGTAAATTTCTACAATAATATAATGGTTACTGTAAACTTTTACAGTACTGTGAATTTCTACAGTACTGCAATGGTTACTGTAAGCCATTTACAGTACTGTACATGTTACTGCCATTTCCAACGGTAATATGTTACTGTAAATTCAAATATATTGTGAATTTCTACAGTACTTTAAAGGTTACTGTAAACTTTGACAGTACTATCCATGCTACTGCCATTTCTAACAGTAAGTAATATGTTACTGTGAATTCGAATATATTACTGTGAATTTCTACAGTAATATAATGGTTACTGTAAACTTTTACAGTACTGTACATGTTACTGTCATTTCCAACAGTAAGTAATATGTTACTGTAAATTTCAATATATTATTGTGAATCTCTACAGTACTGTAATGGTTGCCGTGATTTCCTACAGTACACACTATTTTACTGTGAAATTTCACACTACTGTAAATTTTTTACGGTAGTGATAATATTACTGTGACTTTCTACAGTAGAACTTGGTATGCTGTGAATTTATACAGTATTGTGTTTATTACCGTGATTTATATGGTATTATGCCATTTACTGCTTATTATACAGTAATCTACTTTGAAAAGATTCACAGTAACTAACTTTGACAAAAGACAGTAAATTACTGTGTATTTCACAGCCATTTCTTAGTATTGTTTACCTGAACAAACTGAAATCTGTTAGACAAATAAGATTTAAACCAACCTAGTGCTGTTCCTATTATACCGACACTTTGAAGCCTTTCTATGAGAATATTGTGGTCAACAGTGTCAAAGGCAGCACTGAGATCTAACAGGACCAGAATGGTCACCAGTCCATTGTCTGAGGCTATGAGAATATCATTAGTAACCTTCACCAGAGCTGTTTCAGTGCTGTGATGAGCTCTAAAGCCTGACTGAAACTTCTCAAACAGCTCATTATTGTTTAAATGCTCACATATCTGGTGTGCAACTATTTTCTCAAGAATTTTAGATAAGAAGGGAAGATTAGATATCGGTCTATAGTTAATTAAGTCGTTTTGATCAAGAGAGGGTTTCTTAAGTAGAGGTTTAATTACAGCAATCTTAAACTCCTGTGGTACATATCCATTGACTAAGGATAGATTCATTATATTTAAAATTGGAGCAGCGATCAGAGGGAAAACTTCTTTTAAGAGTTTAGTTGGGATTGGGTCTAAAACGCAAGTTGAAGGTTTAGATGAAGCTAATAATTTTAGTACATCACAAAGTTCGGCTGCATTAAAGCAGTTTAAGCATATATTAGGTTCCACCATTTTTGAGGCTGCCTCATTAACTAAGGAGGAAGCAAGCATATTGGGAAGGTTCCCAATTATCTTATTCTTTATGGAGTCTATTTTATTTATAAAGAATTGCATGAAGTCGTCACTGCTTAGAGCTTGGGGAATGGTTGGCTCGATAGAGCTATGATCCTGTGTGAGTTTGGCAACTGTATTAAAAAGAAACCTAGGATTATTTTTATTCTCCTCGATTAAAGATGAATAATATGCTGTTCTAGCTGTGTGAAGGCTCTTTTTATATAGCAATAAACTATTTTTCCATATTAAAAAGGAATCATGTAAATGCGTGGAGCGCCATTTTCTCTCTAGTTTTCTAACATTCTGCTTTAGGGTACGTAGCTCTAAATTAAACCAGGGAGTTAATCTTCTATGGCTAGCCACCTTCCTTTTCAAGGGGGCAACTTTGTCTATTGCCCGACGCAGGGAGGAATTAACGCTATGAACTAAAATGTCAAGTTGTGAGGGGTCACGAGTTAAATCACTGTTTTCTGTTCTGCATTTATAAACTGAGGAAATTAAAGTTGGAAGAGCTTCTTTAAAATTTGCTACAGCGTTGTCTGATAACGTTCTGGTATAATGAAGTTTTCTTTCAGGTTTGATATGATCCATTAGAGTAAGTTTAAAAGTGATAAGGAAATGATCAGACAGGATAGGGTTATGTGGAAAGACTGTTATTTCTTCACAGTCAATGCCATAAGACAGCACAAGATCTAAAGTGTGGTGACAAGAATGTGTTGGTCCCTGCACATTTTGAGTAAAGCCTATTGAGTCTAGGATAGTCTTAAAAGCTATATTTAGACTATCACTTTCATTATCAACATGAATATTGAAGTCTCCAACTATAATGACTTTATCAGTATTTAAAACTAAGTCAGATAGAAAATCTGAAATCTGATCTAAAAATTGAGAATAAGGTCCTGGTGGACGATATAAGAGCACAAACAAAAGTGGCTTTACTGCTTTGTTATGTGTATGAGGAAAGCTAAAAACTAGATGCTCAAAGGAACTGTAACTATTATTTTTTTGGAGATTAATTAGTAAATCGATATTAGTAATTCAGTTTCTACTACTGATTTGACAAAAATGAGTTTCTGTGAGTTACAGTACAGGACAGCAGTAAAACACTAACAGTTGTTTGTTTGTATACTAACATCATGATTTTTTAAAGAAATGTGTAAACTGCACTCAGTCGTACACAGGTTTAAGTATGACTGGGCCTCCCTCCAAGTGTTCGGTGCCTGGTATTTAAATGCTTTTTTATCTAATTTTGCTCTAGTATGTGGTATTACAAATACCAAAAACATCTGGGATCGAAGATTGTAGCTGCTTTTTAGTCTTTTCGTTAAACAAGTTGTGTACCGGGGCACGACAAAAAAAGAGAAGAAAAGTAAAAATTTATAACAAAATCTCAGAAAATGATTATGCTTTTTTTTAAATTTATTGACATGGTCTAGATTAACAGACATACAAATCAGGTAAAGATAAAAGATAAATGGTAGAGAAACGTCCAAAGCTCTTTAAACACAATAAAGCACCTGTGCATTAAAAGCCAGTTTCTACAGTTCTAAAAAAAACACTGAGTGGCGACATAACGAAAAAAAATAAACCAAGCCATCTTAAGTACCATGATGATTTTGATCATTTTGCACATTTGTGCTTTCTCTCAACCTTTGCTGACATGACGCTAGACGGACCACAGCAACACAGAGGACTTGACTGACATGTTGGAATAATGCAGTACAGCCTGTAAAAACCACCAACAACCAGAAACTAGAGAGGGATTATTTGTCCACCAACACAGCGGACACACGCACAACCTACACTAGCTACACAGCTCCAGTGTAACACCAGCCCCTATTGCTATTTCTTGCAGTCGCAGTGTTAGCTTGCTTGTTAGACGCCGTAGCTCACCTATTATGAAGTTTTTGCTGCAGACTGTTTTATCATCGTTTCAATTGCTTCTTCTGACAGCTTGTAATCCAAAAACGTCTTTTATTTCCTTGAAAGGGATCGAGTCGATGGGATTGTATCCAACCTTCCTGTTCTGTTGGTTTTATCAAAGTGATTTGTGCAACCAAAAAGGCACAACACAGATGATCGCATCTGTTCTGGTGACAACGCGAAGGCAGGGAGCGACATAGAAATAATTATTCTAGTTATTATGAGACACATTATGCAACAAAAACTAAGCACATTTTCTCAATAAATTCTGTTTGCTTTAGTTGGTTTTGTGAACACTCGTTACAGTTTCAGTTTGTTTTTTTGTTTTCTTCAAATTATCGTTTTTATTTTATTTTAGTTAACAGTTACTTGTAGTTTTCCTTATTTAGTCAGTTTTCTTTAACGATAATAACACTAAAAGTCGCAGTAACCAGTGTCTTTTGGGCCTTTAACAAAAAAAATGATATATTTCTAAAAAAGAAGGCCAGTTTAGTTTGTTTTGTAGCAGAATATGTGTTCTTTAAACAATTCTGTGTAAATTATTATTTCTAGATATGTTAGGTGAGAAACAACTTCTATCCCTGTACCTTGTGAAGATCGTAGAAACAGATATTTTGATCAATGTGTATGTAAATTTGAGAAAAAACATTAGTTTAGATTTATTCCTAAACGAAGATGTTGTAGCCTCTATTTGATTTCATTAAAGGCTTGTTTCAGACTCTCAAAAGCACGTTCCAATGGCCTATAAAAACAGTAAACCACACAATCATCTGCATACAAGTAATCCAAAGTGTATGTTCTACTGTATCAAATACTTTAGATATGTCCAGAAACAATGCACAAACCTGACTTTTTTTGAGTCCAGAGCATTGTAACACACATTGAGAACTTGCAGGACTTGCATGATTTCTCCTAAATTCCACTTGAAAAGGGGTTATTGTTAGCTAGCAAATAATTATGTAGTTTTGCTACCACAAGACCTTCTAAAGCGTTGGCTAAAATACATAATTTTGATATTGCTGTATTATTATTTACATCTGTCGGATCCCCACCTTTCAGTATGGGACTTATTAATGCTGACTTCCAAATATCCAGTAAAGTATTTATATGAATAGGTAATTGATTCACATATAACGTTGGTTGCAATTTTAATAAAATATGAATCTAGGTTATCCGGTCAAGCTGACTTTTAAGTATCTAACGACTTTAGAGTTTTTAGAACCTCTTGTATAGTGATCAGTTCTACATAAAAATGTTTTTTTAAATGTGAGTCATGATTTATAAATGTGTCCTGACTCAAAACTTGCTCCTGGCCCTTTGGATGCAAACAAGTTTTATTAAATAGATTCCCTGCTGTGATAAAACTATTATTCATATAGATTACCATATCATTCTTGTTATTAATAATGCTCGTGTTAGTTTTAAGGTGCAAAGGTAAATCATTGGGATTTTGGTTTCTCAATGATATTTATGTTTGATTGCTTCTTAAAGATAATTTTCACATTTGCCTTTTTTATCATTGATACACATTTATTTTGAAATTGCTGGAAAACCAGTCTATAAAGCAAATATCCCATTCCGACACAATATCCCTCAACACATCTCACTGGTGCTCTGTTGGATTGTAAATTGTTGACTGTGAAGATCACTAGAGTACAGCGTTGTTTTCAAGGAATCAGTTTGTAACTATGTTTTGAGATTTGTGACATGGTGGGAATGTCAATGTGAAAATGGGTGTGCTGCTTGTCATAATGAGAGCTGAAAGACGTCAAGTGCTAACCAAGAGATTCATGATAAGCAGGCTTTTTTTTTTTTTTTACAAATTGTCAGTGAAGAAATTGTTTGTTAGCAGAGGCCCGAGCATGATTCTGTTGAAGTGAGAAGAGACCCTAATACGTACAGCAAAATTTCCAGGAATTTTTCAGAAGTTACGTTTTTTTAGACAGTGTGGTGAGGGTCGGGTCATTCAGAGGCCCAGCTGAATCAAGGTAATTCAGCTGAAGAAACTATGGAGAATGGGCAGGCAGGTGAGTCTTTGTAGTAGTTTAAGTGGAGCAGAGATGGAAGACAGTATATTAAGTGATTCCCTTCGATCAATCCAGTGGAGATTAAAGAAGGAGGATTGTGAGGTGTGAAAAAAAATAGAATTTGTAAAGAAGAAGTGCATTCTCAAATTGATTTACTAGCAGTTACTTAGCAAAACATTCACTAAGGTGCCTTTAACAAACTGGTGGTGTGCTGATGTGTGGAGTGATCTTTAGAAACAACAAAATTTTTGTTTTGGAATGCCCCAGCCATAGTACATACATCACACAACCACATTATGTAATTCTTTCTTCATAAAAAAAATTTCTCCTAAAAGAGAGTTTTGTTGTGGAATTGCATGTTATATGATGGTTTCATTTAGTTTGTTTTTATGTATTTAGCAAAACCCTTTGTAATTTGCCAAAGGTGTTGTTTTCAGAGCCTGTTACTTTTGAATTGTTAGATTTTTTTATCAGTGAATAAAAATCTACAAAACATGAAAAATCAATGTGTATGATCTTTTCTATGAAGCTTTAAGTTTTCTTACAAACTTTACTTATTTACTCTACTTTCATGTGACCCCATCAATCTGATCAATCCTGTTCAATACATGTGTTTGATTCTTTGCTCTTTCTTCTCCCTAGTTTACTTACCTTATATTTCCCTTTTGTCAGTTCCATCCTTTTTTGAGGCTGCCTACATTTACTTGACTGCTGCTCTGTTAGTTTAATACAATCTCCTGGCAGTTTTTTTTCTTCATTTTTCTGTCAGTTTTTTTGTGGTACTTAAGCTTATTCCATGCATTTCCGTTGCTAATGGAACTTTAGTAAATTTTACTGAAGATCCAAGAACCATCATTATAGTATTTATGCCTCTTAAACACTAAGTATACGCTGAAGGAATCCTGCTGAAGTCAAGATAGGGATTTGTTTGAAGCAATAGCAGTTTTACCCGACTAAAACTGAATTCATAATGTTCTTAACTTGTCTGAATTTGGCAGGACCTACAAGTGGGATGACAAATAACATTCCTTTAACCATAAATATGTTGTGCAGTAATTGAAGTGGGGGAGACTATTACAATTACAATGACTTAATGTTGACCACTGAACAAATATTTATATTAATATATATTAAATCAATTTATATTTATATATATATTAGACTTATACTGACTCCTTAGGCAGCTCTTTTGTTTTGATTGTATATTGAAAAATATGAAAATTGTTATTCCTTTCCTAAGTTCTGTTTGAGTTCCTATATCTGAAGAAAAACACTTGATTGATATTTTCTGGACAAGCGAAACACAATTTTATTTCATTGTATATTGTAAATATATATTAAATAACCATCACCTGTTTATAAGTTTGCATTTGATCATTGCATTGATTAATACAGCTGTGAACTCAAGTTTAGCTGAGCAGCAAGCTATAATGCTCATGATAGTCATTTTAACATATAGTGGCTATGGGAGTTGGGTATGGATTTCCATCCCCCTTTTTTAATGAGAGTCTCTGTAGATACACAGAGGACATTTCAATACGCCATGTACAATTACTGGTATCATTGAAGCCAGCAACTTGTGTTTAGGTAAAAAGGAAACTATGCTGTGTTTTTTTTTCTTTTAATCTATTTTCTCAGGTCCTATTACTTTGTACCCCTAATTGATGACATAAGAAAGCTCCAGGCCTTTGTAAGGACCTTGTCTTGAAAATAATTTATTATTCAGTGATATGAACTGAGCATTGTTGACAAGATCTAAGCATATATTATAGTACATTGTAATACCTCATTATCATGGCCTCTAGACACCTCAGCATAGATAGGCGACTTGCCACAAAGGGGATGTTTAATATGAAACATTGTGTTCTAATGTTTTAAACTAGAATTCAGTCTACCAAATTTCTTAGTTTTTTCTATTTTTTTATGCAATGCCTTGAGGGGTTCGGGTACTCTGATTGCGAATGCTTTGATGGAAGGTGTCATTTTGAAAATATTTCTATGTGATATTCATACAGACATAGAGGATGCAGTGCCTCTGCATTCGTATAATATAAACCTTAAATCATATTCTGAATTGTATTAAACCTCATGGGGTTATTTATTTATTTGCATTATTTTTTTTATTTACCTAAAAATAGGTACTTGATGGTTGCTGACACTGGATATTGATGTTGCTATAAATTACTGAATTATACTATAGTCAAAAAGTTAAAAGAGTAATATCAAAGAGGCTTTTTAATCCAGTTCTAATTAACCTAGTTTTACACAATTCTTTGACCAGTATGACATCAAAGAACCACATCAGTTTATTTTCATATGTAGTTAGGTATTAGAGTTAATTATCAAAAAAAAAGTCTTAGCACTGCTGACATTAAGTCATTATTTCGTAAACATTTATTTAGTCTTACACTCTCATTTACTTGGTTTTGTTAATGATTCTTGTTTTGCAGCTTGGCTTTTGTAGAACTTAAAATATTATTACTCCGGATCAAACAAAAATAACTTTTAAATTACCCCCTCGACATTTCCCTGCTGCATCAATATAATATGAATAATTTCACAAAAAGGTCAGTTGTCAAAGCAGGTTGTTATACCGTCTGTTATTTCCATGTCAGCATCACTCATAGTAAGCAAGTACGTTTGAAAAATCAAAACCTATTTTTGTGTGCATGGCTTGCAAAAATGAAAGACAGGTGATTTACATGTTTCTGTTGCTCTGAAAACGTTAAGTTCACTATTTAAAATGATGTATTGGCTGCTATAGCTCACTTTCCTTCACCTGCTTTTGCTCTGTGCTGGAACAGCAACCACATAGTCTGAAACTATTTCAATAAAATATTATAAATGTAAAATTTCAGTTTATGTAGCGGGTTTGTTTATTTATTTTTTTTATGTTGTTTTTTTATCCCACGATTTTTCCACATTATTATCACCCCAGTGTTCCTGCCTAAGTACAGTCTTGGGCATTGCTCTCCCTCTGCCGACTGCAGGAGAACCCTGCACTGAGCTCAAGGCACTGAGCGGGCCCATTTTTTCACCCGAGGGGGTGGGGTTCCCCCAGCTGGACGTAGCGTGTGGAAGGATCACACTATTCCAGCCAGATCCTCTCCAACCCTTCAGGCGCCCCGGTCAGCCAGGAAGAGGCAGTATATAGCCCAGAACTGGTGCATGTTTTTGTGGGAGTAGCTCACATTAACTACTCAAGGGAACACGGGGAGGACATGCAAACGTCAGACAGACAGGCCCTTTTGCCAACCCCACCCAGGGTGTGGGTGCTGATGATATGGAGGAACAAACACACCCTCAGCACCCACAGCGTCCCCGGCAGGAATCGAACCCAGGACCTTTTAGCTGGGAAGTGAGCTGCGCTACCAGCTGCGCCACCGTGCTAGGTTTGTTTATTAATTATTTAATGCATTTTTTGTTCACACAGGATCAACTAAACTATTGGAGGTTTTTGTTTTCTTGTTTTTTAAAGAAAGAGTAAACCTGCTAGCCTTAGCATAGCACTTCTGTACACTGCCGAAGGTGCTAGAAGGGCTATATTATTAATATACAGTTTTGGTCAGGGAAAGGTCACTATTTGGTTTTCTGAAACATTCGGAAAAAACTGTCTACATGCGTGAGCAGAGTGAGCTGTAGGACATTCAAGAAGTTCCTCTACTCAAAAGACCAAAATTCCTTGTGAATAGAACATGCGCAGAACACAAATCAATGTTCCTTTTGAAGGGGATATGCCGATAGCTGTTTACATGACCAAATATTAGAAAAGAGGTAAGAAAGAGGTACCCCAGGGGTTGTATTTGAGTTTTTAAAAACCCAAATATGAGCATATGGACATGCGTGACCAGGTTATTGCTAATAATACGGTTTTAAATGGGTTATTGGGTGCATGTAAATGTATTCATTGTTACGAGTAGTTTCCTGAAATGAATAGAATGAGAAAAGTGCAATAAAGTGCGTTTCTAAGAAGTAATTTTTTCAGCTCAAATTTTACTGCAGTTAACTGCATTTAGACAAAATTGACTAAATATTTGTATGCTGCTTCTTAACCTTTCTCTCCTTCAGAAAATTTAGTGACTAATGTTTCAGCAGCTCTCCTAGGAGGGCTTGAGATATCTTTGCAAAGTTGACAGAGCATGTTACAAGTGTCAGACAGACAAGGAATTGCAGCAGTCTGTCTTTTACTATCAACATTAGTGTAGACCACAGGTGTCCAACTCAAGGTGTCAAACTCAAGGCCCAGTAGCCAAATATGGCCCACTATAGCCATTAATGTGGCCCTCTAAACTCTAAAGGATCATATAAATAGAAACTTAAAGTTCTGTTTATGTGGACCTAAATACTATTTTGTCAAATCAAAACAGTGTTTCTTTGAATAATCCTAAATCACAACATTGTGAAAAGATGTTCAGTGTTATTTAATTTTTATGAAGTACTTGTTAAATACAGAGAGTAATACTTTAAAGTTTTGTTAAAAATAGTTTTTCTCAATATTTTATGCCACAACCGGTCCTTTAAGGAATTTTATGACCTTGATATGGCCCTAAATAAAAATTAGTTTGAAACTCCTGGTGTGGACGGTGAAAACATTTAGATTATAAGGGGGTAAATCCAGATGTGTTACATCATTAAAAAATACATACAATAATGCAGTTTTGCAAGCCACACATACAAAAAACTTCTCAATAAAAAAAGGTGACCAAAACACCACTGCATGGTTCTTGGGTTTTTTGGGCAGGGGCTAACCAAACCAGAGAAAAGATAATAACATGTATCCATAGTCAAAGTTTCCTCTTGGACCCCAATATCGATAAATTTAATAATAATAATAATTATTGTTATGCTTATAGCTAGAATGGCTTAGCTTATCCTGAGCAATCTCTGTAGTTATGAGGCTAAAGGCTTAGACTGTAGGAGGGCAGACTGACCACATTTTTCTTCTCTCTTCTACATTTCTCTTCTACTACTTGTCAGAAGTATTTTTTGCTATTATTTTGATTGCTAACCTTGTTTTCGTTCAGTGTTTTTCTCTCAAATGGAAGCTCCACTTGGTCTGGTATCCTGCTCAGCTACAACGTCCTGCTGGATGGGGAGAATCAATTCAGATGAAGCTCCCATTGAACGAATATCCTCCATGTCCTGTTGTCAACTTTTTGCTTTTATGATATAGAAAGTACTCTTACATCAGTTCCTTTTTTTCTTTTTGTGTCTCTTCTCTGTCTTCTCAAATACCATAACGGTTATGGCAGATGGCCGCTTGTACTGAGCCAGGTTCTGCTGGAGATTTCTTCCTGTTAAAAGGGAGTTTTTCCTCTCCACTGTAAATGCCACTATATGCTTGCTCAGTATGAGGGTTTAGTAAGGGATTGTTGTAGTTGGAGTCTGCGTGTTCCGGGCACAACCTCACATCATTTTAACTTCAGAATTTTTGTATAATTATACTGAAAATATTTTTCTTGTGAAGTGCCTTGAAAAACATATGCTGTTAAATGCTGCAATACAAATAAACAGACTTTTTAATAATACTACTACTAATAATAATAATAATAATAATAATTGGGGCATCTCTAGAATATAGTTTTCACACCTCCAAAGCAAGCAGGAAAATGCTCCAAACTCTCAGATATAAAAACGTCAACTGAAATGTTTTTGTATCTTAGAAAATATCACACAAAATAAACAACATCTATGAAATAAGAACTTTTATTCATAATATATTCATACTTGTACACAAGTAAAATAAAATGCATATCTATGATTCCATTGCAATCCCCAATGAATAAAAGGACAGCATTCATGTAATTAATTCTCCCCATATATCCTTTCTGTCATGAAAATATAGAACTAAAATCCGGGGGAGGTAAAACATTTGTTTTTATAAACATAAAAAAGAACATTACAACAAATGTATGATTTTTAATAAATAATAAGGGGATTAATTTTTTCTTCTTTAAACAGACCAAACATTCTTTGTGTGCATTCTGTCTCCGATGTTCTACATGATGTTTTTTCCTCATCTTTGTTTTTGTCCTTTGTTTGTCTTCCTGTGGTCTGTCTAAGCAGTAAAAGCATTTAGGGGAGGGGGGGACGAAGGATTCTCCAAAGTGTAGCTTAGACACAGTACAGTTGAGTACATAGAGAACAAACAATTTTGGGCACCAAATCAATATTTACATTAGATCTGTAGTGTTCTGTAAAGGCATCCGTTTCTTTTATTGTACTCTTTTCATTATTGTTTGTCTCCAGCAATAATGGGTCAATATGACTCCTCACTTCTCAGTCAGTGTCTGTTGAAGGTGTCAATGGATCTTCTGTATCATTGTCATTAGCATAAACATTCTTGAGTCCTTTGTGCAGAGTGTCATCAGGAGTCCTAAGACATGGTTAGAGATATCCAAATCATGGGAATGATGAGAAAGTGCAGCACTTGCAAAGTAGAGCTCCGGCTTTTACTGCAATGGGCATCCAATTTTGGTTTTTTGGAACACTTCTTTTTCTTTTTGTTTGATGCTGTAGATGATTCTGGGTTCTCTATGAATTCAGGGTTTAGGTTTTCCAACGTCTTGTCTAGGTTGTTAGATAAGGTCCCCAGTGGCCCATCGTTTTGCTTATTCTGGGTCTCGTTTTTCGTTCTTTCTTGCTGCTTGTATTTGGTCTTGGACATGTTCTCCTTTTCCTTAAAGGGATTATTCGTGATTTGGCGACTCTTTCCAGAAAGGAAAGAGGACTTGTCATTATCTCCAAGACAACACCTGGGAATGGCATCAGCTAAAGAGCTTTCGGTTGGGGAAAATTTCCCAGACTCTGCCTTGGAGTTAAAGAGGGTTGTCTGGATTTGTGTTGTCTCTACACAGCCCTCTAATTCTTCACTTTTCAGTTGTTTGAGGTCCTTTCCTGCCAAAAACTCTGGGACATGGCACTCCAACTCTGAGCTGGAACCTTTAAAACGTTTGAACCAGTCCCATAAGGTCCTTGCCCGGCAGTCACAAATCCATTGATTTCCATTTAAACGCAAATACTGAAGGGAAACCAGAGGATCCATTGTCTCCCCAGTCAAGACAGTAAGGTTGTTGAAGAACAGGAACAAGGATTTTAATTTACCAAGATCACTAAAAGCCCTGGGTTGGACAAAGATTACCCGGTTCTGGTGTAGCAGTAGCCGGTCCAAATTTATTAGGCCGCGAAACATGTTGTCGGTGACTATCTTGATTTTGTTATTGTGCAGGTAGAGATATGTGAGGTTGGCCAGGTCCAGAAAGGTGTCATCATGCAGAGTGAGAATGTTGTTGTCCTGTAGGTAAAGATACTGGAGAGAAAACATTCCTCGGAAAACCCCAACAGGGAGCTCTGACAGCCCACACCTGTGAAGATGAAGGGTGTGTAGCTTAGTTAAACCCCGAAAGGCTGTTGGGCTAATTGTGCGGAGGTTGCTGTTATCTCCAATGTCCAGTTCCTCCAGTTTTTCCAAACCAAAAAAGGCTCCAGCTTCAATGTAGGTTATGTTGTTTGAGTAGAGCCAGAGAACAGTAAGATTGTGGCAAGAACTGAAGCTAGTAGACTTCACCACTGTCAGCTTGTTGCTTTGGAGGAATATCCTTTGGCTCCGTACAGGAATCTCTGTAGGAATGGAAAACAGTCCTTGTTGTTGGCAAGCCACAGTGGGCCTGGGCTCACTGTAGCACACACACTTGGCAGGGCAGCTGTCAGCTTGAGGCAATAGGTTCAGCCACATCACTAGGAAAAGGAGTCGCCCCCCTGTGGAGACACACAAAAAACCCACAAGAGGATCAGTTCATGAGATATTAAATACTTAATATATCCATAAAATATGCGGGAAAACAGAATATTGGCCAGTGGACAAATTGGCAACCTCTTTTGAACAAGTGACACCTGCAATGTAAAAAAAAATATAAAAATAAACATTTTCATTTGAAATGAGTTTGATGTTTAACACAATATAACAAAACAGTTAATCCAGTTTGTAAAATGGATTCAGTGGAATGTTTTACGCTTGATGTTGTTTGGACTGAAAGCAGCAGGAGTCCTCTCAACTATTCTGAGTGGCTGTTGTATGGAATTAACTTCATCTAATAAGGCAGACATAACTAATGGTGCTTTAATGTTCCTAAAGCTGACGTTGTACCTGCTTGAGGGATAGAAACTACAATGCCAAGTGGAAAAAAAATCTTAATGAAACAAAAATAAATTAATTAATAGTTTAAGATAGCTCAAACCAATTGATTTATTAAAACTATAATGCATCATCCACTTATATCCTATTAGACATAAAGTCAGAATCAGGGTTTATGTTCAGGAATGACCATAAATTCTTACTGCCAAGAGGTAATCTCTTGAAATTGTTTTTATAAGGACATCAAACAGATTTTGCAAGGTCATATTGAAAGTCAATAAACTGAAGTTTATCTTGAACAAATTGTGTGAAAAAGATGAAAGCACCCGTATATTCTAAATAATAAAGCTACACTAGAGTGCTTTAAATTAACACTATAGGTACATAATGTAAATCAACACTTCTGTCTGTATTTGAAAACATAAAGACTGTTGAATCCAATCTGTGGCTATAGAAATTTAAGAGGTTCGTAGATTTAATTGGCATGCATGACTTTCATTTCTCACCATCCAGTTTTAATGGACTGGGTTTCTACAATTAATCCAATCCACTGCTCTTTTATACCGAACGGTATCAAACGACTAAAAGTGACATCCAGGGGAAAAAATATTTTTAAAAGAGAATATGGCAATTAAATTAGCTAGTGGAAAGTTTAAGCATAACTGTGCACTAGCCATTCTAGTTAGTCTTTTGTTTAAATTCATAGCAGGGAAATTAAATGCACAAATTATATACATATTGCAAACTAATATAACTAGTTTAGAATATTTCACCCTCCAAATGGTAAATTTACTTCCAGCCTGTAACTTTCTAACAAAAAGTGAGCTTGTCATCAATCTCACCTTTGGTAAAGCAGTACATGTGGCACATCATGCAGAATGTTTGTGAAGCAATCAGGTTTTAGAGTTTTTATATAGTATGAACCAAAATCAAAAAAATTAAATGTAAACTCTTGATACACTGCTTCGGTATTGGCTCACTATGTTCTGTCAAAATCGGCTTTTTAAATAAAAAATTGCTTAATCAGATTCCCTCTTTACAATATAATTTATCAAAATTTGTAAAGATATTAATAGTAACCTACAATATCATTGCTTGGCTTAAGCATCATTTCCGGGAGCAGCCTAAATCTATAACATTTGAGAGGTGTGTTGGCAATAAGAGTAATGTTTATTCTATGTGTTTACCCATGTTAAAAATAAAACATACATCAATTTTGCTCACATAAATTATTTGTGCGTGTCCTCTGCCATGATTCAGATGAGCTTTCTAAACAACACTATTAAAGGGGGTTTGATAACCACACACACACACAAACACATACGATCCTCTCTGACATTACACCGCTGTACAGCTGAATGAAAAATGAAGGTTATCTACAGCTGCTCACGCATCCTTCATGTACAGATGAAGCTGTCAACGTGTCACAAGCTGGGATAATCATATAATGGCAGATACTCCTCCAATTCTCTGAATCCTGTTCAACTCTGGTTCTAAATCAAAATTTCCAATTTTTGCTCCAATACACATAAAAGGAATTCGAGGGATGGCAGGCATGACAGGTGGTGAGCGGGGGGAAAAATGCATGAGCCTTACTCATCCCTCCTTACACCCCCCCACTCACCCCCGTCTCATTCGCCTGCAAAATGTAGTGGTGCAGCTTATCTTTGGACCTTGTTAAACGGGGCTCTGGTGTGGCCTGACAGCAGCCCTCTGCTGCACTTTCCTTCCAGCCTCCCTGCTCAGCCGTCAGACTGCCACCGGAAAAGCTGTCAAGACTTTCCACTCTTTCTGCACCGCAGCACTTTTCCTTCAGCACTGACTAACAATAGCGATATTTTACCTCGCAGCACGCCTCGTGTATCTCCACTGTTGTCTTCATTTTTTTTATCTGCTCTCTCCTGTCTGTTCATTAACAGGTTATTTCACCCAGGCTTTATGTCAAAGCAGGAATTCCTCTGAATTTATCAGAATATATCTTGCCTATGTTAGCAACTGCTAACTGAAAGAGTAATCCCTAAATGTCATCAACGCCCTTGACAATAATTATACCACTGAATTTGTCATATTTGCATCATATTGATGAAATTGCCGTCATCATATAAATATGAACAAACTAACTGATTATAAACAGACACAGAGAAACAAAAAAATCTGTTTTGACACAAAAACTAATCTCCCACTGTAGAGTAGAAAATTGATTTGGGTCCATGGCATGACATCCTCAAGGAAAGGAGGAGGAGATTTTGAGATGTAAACAGCTATGCCATAGCTGTTAACATCTCAAAATTTCCACTAGTCGACTAGTGCCTTAGTCTCACTTAAATGATTAGTTTTGCTTTAGAGGTCAGGGGAGTGACTTAGGCAAAATGTACATTCTGAATGATTACCTTCTTTATGTCATATTACACTGTCACATATTGAGGTACTTTTTAATAAATTTGAATTAAAACAAATTTCTTAATGCATTTAGAATGAAAACCTTTAATTGTTTTATTCGTATTTACTACTTTAAAGAAACAAATTCAAAACAGGTTAATGAACCGATACCATCAACTAGGGATGCACCAATACTGTTACAGGTATCGCACCGATACCATTCTAATGTACTCATATCAATATTGGTTAGTTAACTGATACCATGAACCCATACTTAAAATATAGAAACTCTGCAAAACTCTTACAGAAAATGTTTATTTTTCACATTTTTGGTCATTTTTATTATTTTTTTAATCTAATTTACCATAATCTGTTGTGAAAAGCAGAGAAGAAAATAAAACCTGTCTTTCAATAAGTTGCATTTTTTTTGTGTGTGACAGGAGTATCAGCATGGGCAAGTATTCAGATCCAAGTATCGGTATTGTATGGGTTTGAAAAAAGTTGTATCATTGCATCCCTAACATTAACCAATAATTCACATTTAGAAACTCAATAATTTCACAGAAAATGTTTATTTTTCACTTGAAATTTTAGTTTTGTGGTCCTTTTTAATAGTGTTTTTTTAGCTAATTCACCAATATGTATTGTAACAAGCAGATAAGAAAATCAAACCTGTCTGCTAATTCATAGTTTTTTTGTGGTAGAAGTATCAGCAATGGTACTCAGTATCGGCAAGTACTGAGATCCAAGAATCACTATAATATCGGTTTGAAAAAAGTGGTATCATTGCTTCCCTAGAAATAGAAGTTTAATTTTTGTCCCACCCATCTTTAAATGAAATAAATAAAGATTTTTTCCAACTAAGCTATATCTCTAGGTTTAGGTAAATCATATTACATCTTGCAATGTGTTGGATGACTTTCCTGAAATCTCTGCCTCCTGTTGTTGGGCCCCCATTGTGTTAAACAGTTTCATTCAAATTTATCCACTGCAGTGACAGAAAGCAGCATCACAGTTATTTGATGGTTTCTTATTTACATTAGAATAGGGGAGGACTTCATGTGAGGCACAAAACCAACGTTTTTTACAACTTTTCACTACATTAGTATTGCACAATTGCATTTAACTAAGAATTCATACAACCATGGAACAGACTAAAGCATTCAATTATATTATTTTAATATTTTAAGCCTATTAAACAAATGATGTGATGGAATAACTCTTAACATTTTATTTGGATGTCACAACACTCTCCTTATCTTAGCTATTCTTTGCTGTATTTTCCACTTGAGAAAGTTTGGGATGAACTATTTTTTACTGCCACACCATTTCAAGCTATTGTGACAAATGAAAAAAAAAAAAGACGTTCTTGTGTGTCTGTCGGTTAGTTGTTTGTACTATATATGCAACTTAGTTGATTTCCAAGTACACAAGTGTCTGATGTGTTCACAATTCGCAAAACAATTCTTTATAATGGACCTAACCTTTAATTAGCAGCAAAAAAAAAAAAGGAAACAACAAAAACACCGAAAGTTGTTTCTCATATGAATGTAACAGTACATTCACTATTCAGGAACGACATGGTATAGTTAATCTTATATATGGGACTTTAATGCTTGTCTTATTAAGAGATGTTCCTAATGTCAGAACAGCATGGAATCTGTGTATTCACAAATAGATTCGAGGTTTCAGAAATCTCAAACTACGTTTTAAATATTCCTTGTTCAGCATACAATTGTTCACTGATCACTCCATGCAGTTGAGAATTTGAAAAAAAAACCTGTGAAATATCTATTTAGTTGGCAACAAATAGGACGTTTCAAATTAATGTTTGGCCATACCAAGCATTCTTTAAGTGTTCACGTTTTAATTCAATATAATTCAGCAAAACTTTCTTTTTCCCTGAGGGGCATTTTAAAGGCACACTGAACAAACAAACACAATCACAATAAACACAACAATTAACATTCACTAAAATAAACATTATTATTATTTATTCTGTCGTTCTCTCATGATTTGTTTTTCTACTAAGATCATAACCTCGCTTTTTTATCGAAATCGATCGTAATTACGTCACAACCTTGCACATCTAAATCCAGAAGAGGATTATGATCACCTCCTACCATGTTTACATATCATAGCATCACAAGGAACCACACGTTGCATTTTCCCTAAGAAGTAACTCTCACCAGTTCTCATATAACTCACAACAACACCTGGTAACATTATTAACTGCTGTATTATAATAAGAGCATCCTCTGTGAACAGAGCACGTGTCTACAGAGCACATTAGCTGACGCCAGCTAGTAGCTATTAGCTAAACTAGAGTTAAACCACGGCTAGGCTGGTGAAGAAAGAAGCAGCGGGACCAGAGCTACAGCCGGTTCTTTTACTCTATAATCAAGGGGGTGGGGGGGACTTTTGAGTTCCCGTTGAATTAGGTGGACATTTTCCTTGTAAACAAGAGGACGACTGTTTGCTGCACATTTGCTCTGTCCTCTGAGCCATCCAGAGCCATCGTGTCTCCTTTATTTAAATTACTGCACTGCAGTAACTAAACCTCAAACACCCTGTTACTAATCATTTGTGTTATTTATTTAAACAAGATTGTTACACTTATATTGTAAATAAATTATTTCAATTTGACCATCAATGCCTAATGTGATACACTCACAAGAATAATGGAAATTGCATCACTCATATGTCTTCATAACCACACAACGATGTCCACAATTTCTGCGTACTGTAAACCCCAATAATTTCAGAGAACTCAAAATTTATGAGGAAACTGATTAACTAATAATAAACTTATTAGTTAAGTAACTTATACAAATTTATTTAATTAGTTAGTCTGATTTTTTAAATTTTACAAATTACTTCAGTAACTCAAATGCTATGAATTATATGAACCCTAAATCATATGGCCTGCATTTGAGTAGCAGCTTTTCAGCTAGAAGAATATAAAAGGTTTTAACCCATATTGAGTAATACACATACTGAGGGTAAAAGGCATTGTTGTATCCCCAGCTGACCTGGGGCAGAGTGACAAAAGTGAAGCTACCAGCCTATCTACATTACTGAACATCGTCAGCAGCTAAAGCAGAATAAATATTGTGTCGCAGGACACATCAACTGAAACAGATAGAGCAGAGGGTTTACTGTAACTGGCAACCCACTTTTTATGTGATGAACTCCTACCACCTGACCCATGATTACAAACAATCCTTCTTAGTCAGTGACTCCTCATCCTCCTGCAATGAACACAGTCACATGACCCGACATCATGAGGTTATCAGAATCAGAATCAGCTTTAATGGCCAAGTATGACACATACAGGGAATTTGACTCCGGCAACTTTTCTCTCCAGTACAGAACTTAAATAAGTGAAATTAAAAAACGCAAACAAAATAAATACAAATAAAAATAAAGGATAATATATACACCAAACCAGGGTTATTGTACAGTAAGTATATACATCATGTCTCTTTACTCATAACATTTGATATGAAGATTCCATTTGCTCAGAATCTTTAATTCCATTTAACATATAACTACAGTAAAAGTTGAATATGCTTAGGAGTTTTAAGCTGGCTTGACTTGGCTGCTACTTTTGATTTCAATGATTATACAACTTTTGAGTTCATAGTACTGTTCAGGTTTACAGTGTGAGGTTTCCAACACCTTTTTGAAATTATGTCATGAAGCACTGAGATACTTCTGAAGGCATAAAGGGTTTAACCCAGAACAGTAAGGTGGAGATGATAAAGTGGCCGGTGACTTTAGCATTTTGGTGAAGTTCATTGAAAAACTTCTATGCTTCACATAACATTTATTTTACTTTCATGGGCTATGACATGTTTCCCCAGTTTTACAAGTTTGGTTTCAGATGGCAAAAAAAAAAAAACTGAAAGTCAGTGGAGTGGATAAATAAAATCAACAAACCGTGGCTTCAGTTTATATGTTGTGGTGCCAGTGCCCCAGCAGAAGCCAGAGTAAACCACATTCCGTTGGAAAAAAAAATAAAACAACATAACGATGTCAACATGAGTGGAATGAGTGGGTGCAGACAGCTTTGTTTACTCATCAGGGCATCACTTAGCCAGATTCCTCACTCATTTGCATATGTCCCTGGCATGTTTGCAGCTTTACACAAATGCTCAGTGCTCCTTGGTCTTACAGTTAAAATGCAACATCCATTCATGACTTTTTTTCATGCACCAAAATGCACAAAGTAGACTTAGGGCATGTTGGGACAGAATATTCAGCCAGCCTCCGATTCATCATGGTAGCTTTCCTTTGAAGGGATGGGGAACGAGAAGCGACAGCTAACATGTCTTATCCCTTTGCCCAGAGTCGAAGTGATGTCTCTGTCAGAGATGAATCACATTGTTCTCCAGAGGGATCTCCTGGCCTCTTTCTGAAATTATACATTATTGTGTTGCTGCAAGGCAGGCCGTCATTTAATATACGGATAATTCCTCTCTGCTTGGGTCAAATTTCATATACAAGTCCATCCATGCATACTTACATTGTTTTTGTATCGTGCCCAAACAATAAACTTAGAAAAAATGCAGAGAATAGGATTGTATGAATAGTAACCAGCCTGCATTTGTATTGCACTTTTACAGATAGAACTTTACACATTAAATCACTGTTGCACACATTCACAGCCTGGTGGAGGTAAGCTACACTGTAGCCACAAGTGGCCTTGGGCACAGAGACAGAAGACAGATCAACAGAAATTGAGGGATGACTTCTAGATGACATAACAACTGTCAACAACACATTCACAAATGGTACCACAAAATTCACATTAAAGGGTCGTATTGAAGAACTAAAAAAATAAGTTTTACTGTGCTAATTACTGATATTAAAATGTTTTGATTTACAATCATGATCTATTCATGATTCATCTTTATAGGCACTATGAGTTCCTTCAATAAACTGGTTACAGGGGTTATCCTGTACTTTTTTTCCCCCCTAAAGATTTATTATACATTACTTTGTGTAATTGGCGGGATGTATAATCTTTCACTCACTCCAAAACATATCAAATTGTGTGAAAGTTTAGTACATAAAATGTGGAAATTTACCATAATCCAAGTGTTTTAGTCAGTATATACTTGGATTAACAAGTGACTAAGAATGTATGTGCCATAGGCTTTTCAGTTTCATATTTTTATTCTCATGGGTATGAGTGTTAGTTTACAGACTTTAAGAAATCTGTTAGACATGCTAATTTATAGGGAGATTAAAGTACATATTTATCATGATACAACATACAATCATCAAAAATAAGAACACAACTTGTGTGAAGATAGAAATTATTTAATCTACAAACTGTCCAGAATTATACAGTATATATATATATATATATATATATATATATATATATATATATATATGTTTTCTCCAACTCACTGTTTGCTGAATAGAGCATGCTTCTTTATAATTCTAGTCACCTTGTGCAATGCACTAGTAGAACCGGCATTAAACTGGCTACCACCACCATCCTTGACAGCTAGTTGATCTCAAGGCCTCACCATGATACCTTCAGCATACCACTTCTGACTTCTGACCGTAACATCTTTTCACCTGATTTTTTTCCCCCATAACATTTGAAATGAAAAAAACAAAATTCCAGAATAAAAAAGTCAAAAAAAGTTAAGTTGTAGAACTTTTTGTTCTGCTCAAAAATTTTGGAGGGAATTCTAATCATGTGCTTCTACTTTTGCCCATGTGGAGTTTCTTGCTTCTTTGGGGGAAAAAAGTGAGAATTATTGAGTAGCCTACAGTCATTTTGGTCACAGCAAACCAGGAGAATATTCTATTAAAGTTTGCTTTGAACCTCTTTTCCCTTCATGGGCCTGTGAAAAGTTGTATTATATGGGAAAATGGTCTTCATTTTCAAAAGGACTACAGAGTAGCAAAGGAATTGGTTGGAAGGGCATATTCATATGAAAAAGATTGAGTTAAAAAGACTACACTGACCTTTTTATGGCATCTGTTACTGGAAGTAAAGTTTTCAAACCTTGCTTTTACCTCTTCATACAGCTATTAGTGTAGTTAATGTTACTTCTTTTATTCTAACTAAGAGTCCTTCAAAGTTTAGTACTTTGTAATCTAGAAGTTGCTTTAATGCAGAGATGAGTACATGTCAGTGTTTTACAAGTCATAAGTAAGTCTCAAATATTTCCACTCAAGTTAGAAGTCAATTTGCAACTAAAGAAATGGAAATATAAAGGCAATTCAAAAAACAAAATATATATATAAATACCCACGCGCACACACCCACAGACACACACACACACACACACGCACACAGACACACATGTATTTGGATCTGAAAATTGCATTGATTCAAAAATGTTTCTTCAAAGATTTCAGAACAAGCAGCAAGTTAAGGTTTATAGAATAATCATAATGTATTCTACATTATACAAAAAATTTATAATGATTATATAGTAAATATTACTCTTATAGTGTAAAACAATTTTTTATATATTTTTGACCGTTTTTACTGTCACTTTACTATCTTATTCATGACATGTCTTTCAAAGAAACAGAATTTTCTGTAAGGGTATTGTTGCTTTGAAATGATCCTGTATGAAGCTGCATGCTTATAACAAATAAAAATATACATATAATGAGCATAGGATGTTGCTAAGAATATTAAGAAAATGGATGCTTTAAAAAATAATTGTTATGTTAAATCTTAATTTTTAAGCAGTGTTTTATTGTTAAACCATTCAAGTTGTTATCTGTGAAAAATAATAAACATGATTATAATAAAAAATAATCTGTTCCACTGAAAGAATTATCTTAACTTCAATGTTGGAAACCAGCTGTACTGTCAAATTAGTATTGTTTGAAATTGAAATTGTAAATTTAAAAAGACTTTGTATAATTTGATACCAATAAAAGGCACATAATGCTTAATTGTCACTGTAATTCTGTACATATCAGAAAACATAATATATTGAGCTTTCAGGAACTCACTTGCTGATAAAAACTGTTGCAAACACGTGAACTTTAAAATTAGGAGAATACACTACTGATATAATCATGACAATGTGTATCAGACTAATACCTTGTTTTACTGACATCAAATAATTATATAATTACTATTATAAGCACTGCAACTTAATGACCTCTTGGATTGGGTAGGGTTTTTTTTTCAACTAAAAACAGGAAGAACATCACTTGAATTAACAACATCATTCATTGAATAAATTTGAATCTTGCATAAGAGAGCAAAGTAGATAAAATATAATTTGATATCAATTTTATCTCAATTTCTCAAATTTCAATTAGCTAAGGCAATAAAAATCAAAGCTATTTTTTCTCCTGATACATTAATCAAGGCTTAATGATCAGTTCACATATGCAATTGGAAAACAATATAATTTTTATGCAACTATACATTTTTTGTCTGTCCTACCATAACTAAGCCTGAATATTTGGCATGCTATGACTTTTTTTCATGTTGACCTCCGATTTATTTATGTAAACAGGTAAATAATGGCAGGTATCGCCTGTTTGGATAGCTTTTCTGATATCAGCATTCAGTGGAGGTTCTGAAACAATTAAGTTTGACAAAACAGCACAAAGAGACAAATCCTTAAGTGTGAAATATTGCCTTACACCACTGTTCACATACACAAGTATTTTTAAGTCATGGGACTTAAATTCAAGTTAGGTCACAAGTTCACCTTTGAGTCTTGTATAATTTGATCAAAGATCATTACTTTGTTAGTCATGAGAAATTATAAACCAATTTATCTGGCTGAACTCTACATCTCCTCACCTTTATGGCTTAATGGTAATATTTGATAATTTAAGGTTGAAATATATGTGTTTAATAATATGTTTTTGTTAGGATGATTTTTTGTTCTAGAAAGTTGCCTATTTTTTCTGTTTTAATATTAACCTATACATTTTTAAGCCTACATCCCTGTGGTCAGTCCATATCAGAGACGAAAAAATCACAGACATTTTCATAATGACAGTTTTGTGCTCGTTCTTGCAACATTTATGAACCAGATGCCGTGATCTTAAATATAGATGCAGTCATCAGATAAAACAGGTTATTTAGGACATGGCAGACCAGAGACTTAAGCAGTAGTCCCTCAGCTAATCAGGGTGTCTTGCAGGGGCATTAGTGTCAGCCACAGATAGCACAGGAGGACACAATTAGAAGATGAACGGGAGGGACAGATGAGGTTCTGTTTGACACACATCTGACGCAACCCTTGCCCAAGCAGATGGCTCATGAATAACTGAAGGAACCGGAGGTCGGCAGGCAGAAGGAAAAACCCAGCCCAGCAACAGTGATGATAAAAAAAGTCGGCACAGATGTACATTATGAGCCTCCACATACATGGAATCCTCCTCTTCGGAAAGATTAAATCAACACACAGCACTTTTTTACTAGCTTTGCAGAGTAGTGGTGATGTCAAACTACTGGGAAGTGACAGCAGTAACAATAGGCAGTTGACTGGCAATATCCTGACAGTGATAGAATGAGCTTGCAATCAGAGGGGTGTCAGATCGAATCCGTTCTCATCTGGGAAGCAGTTGGAAGGGAGAGTGGAGGTGAGGAGTTCTCCTTTTCAACAACAGCCATCAAATTACCATTGACCCTTCAATGATGCACTGACCTCCGAGATGCTAACTGCCAACGCTGTATACTATGCTGATACCTAACACCATAAATAAATTCAGTTGAGGATTAACTGTGCTTTTGTAAGTAGCACCGTGCTAATTCATACATTTGATTTTGCATAATTATGTACACTCCCCCTTCAAGTGAAACTGGTCAACTGATTACTGACTCAAATAAAGAAGTAGTCAGTCAAATACATTTTGGGTTGACAGGGGGAGGAAGATTATGTACTGAAGTTTCAATGGTGTATCAGAATGGGGGAATAGGATATTAAAGAGATGTTGAATGTGGCATGGGTGTTTGTGTGAGATGGGCTTGTCTGAGTATTTCAGAAAGTCCTGACTGAGTGATATTTTTTCATATAAATCTCTGGTTTGCAGAAAATGCTCTGAAATAGAGACAAGATCCATAAAATGTCTCACTGATTCTCAGTTTTGTTTGAAAAAAAGGAAGGCAATAATGGATTAAAAAACTTCTTAAAGTATGGGGATAACCACATGTGAAAACACATGTTGAACCTTAAAGTGGAAGTGCGCACGTGACACTACTTCTGTCAGCAAAGAACAAGAAACTGAGACTACTGTATATGTCAACCAAGCTCACAAAAATTAAACAATATCAAATTGGAAAAATAGATTGCATGCACAAGTTTTATCATTAACATTGTGGTAGTAGTCAGGGCATGGCGATACAAACATAGAAGTATGTTCTTTTGGTGATATGGTGTGCTGGATGTTGTATTAGCATGCTCTGAAGCTTTTAATACCAATTCTGCATAATTTTAATGCTGCATTTTATCTGAAGGTTGAGGTGAATATTTGTCCGTTGCTTTATGACAAAAGCACATTATACACTGTTCTACAATATCTTTACTACAAAGAGATATGTACTCTGTACCACACAGTGTAGCCAACTCTTGTTACCGCTCTGTCTGCTGCTTAATAGACATATGGGTCATAAAACAGCATTTTCTAAATGAAAGTGATGGGTAGAGCTCATGACTGTCTATGCTCTTTTGTAGAGCTGTTTCTTATAACTGAAGGGAGTATGCAAAAGAATAAGGCCATGGAAGCCAGTGAGGGGCCTTTAAAACTAATGTTAGCTAAGTGAAGGACAATATATATTTCCTATATTTATTCTTTAAAAACCTAAAAAATATAATTATATAATAATATAGCATAAAGTAATGTTCATTGAAGACATCTGCATCTTGCATAAGAGAGTAAAATAGATCAAATATAATTTTATGTCAATAATTGTTTATTTCACAATTTCTCAAATTTCAATTAGCTAAGGCAATAAAAATCAAAGCTATGTTTTTTCTCCTGATACATTAATCAAGGCTAAATAGAGTCAGGTCTACTTAAATACCACAAAAATTGATTAATTATTATGAGGTGGCAGAATTTTACTGAATTAGGAAGTAAAAATGATAATTTACTCAGAGCTCTATTACATTGCTGGCAGCAAACCAAAGAGGTTGCCCGCATTTGTGCTACAGCTCACAATGAAATGTTCCATGGAGGGCGTTGGGAATCAAGTCTGCCCGAGAGGTTACACAGAATGGCTGAAATCCAGCTTCACGCCCGCCCCCAAGTATCACAGAGACGGGCAATTTTCTGATGTGAAGCCAAGTAAAATTCGGAAGATAAGTAATGTAAGCGGAAAATAATGCAAGCATCTCCAAAGCCTAAGTGTGTGGGGTTACTGAAATGCTTTCATTGAATCAAAGAAGGCCAACGATTCACAACGCCCTATTTTAAATTTCTTGCTCTCAGTAGTACAACCAAAATATTTTGCTTAAAAGAGGGCAAATGGCGTTATCAACACAAGGGTACAACGAAAATAAATTAAGGTATCTGATTAGGTAAATGTCCTTTTTGTCTTGGTATACTACCACTTGTGTTTCATCATCCTTCTTTGTTTTCACTTAAACATAAAATGTTTGCAAGAAGTTGATAAACACACTGGTGCAGTTAGTGGCACTGTTGTCTTTCCTGGGCTATGTTGTCCTGTGACAATCGACAACCTGTCCCGGCTGTAACCTATACCTCTCGGCAAATAACTGCTGAAGATAAGCACCAGCTTCCTTTTGACCCCGCATGGAAAAGTGGGTATTGGATGGACAGTGTTTCCCACAGATTTGAAAGCAATGTGTGGTGGTGGGGTTACCGCACGCTTGGTACTATAGTTAACTTTCTAAAGATTGCGCAATCACTTGTTTGCCAAGGGTCGGGACCTACAGTAACATCAACACTGTGAAACTATTGTATTCAGAATAAAATGTTTTATAGCACTTTTTAATCTGTGATTGTGTGTTAAAAGCATACTTGCCAACCTTGAGACCTCAGAATTAGGGAGACATTCAAACAGGCCGGGGAGTTTAAAAAAGTAATATTAAATACTCTTAAATACTTAAATTTTAACTAGAATTTAAAAGTATTCAATTATTTTACAAAATAACATTCCACAACAATAATGCATCACGATTTTTTAAATGATCACCAAAAAAGCTTAAATTACATATTAAAGCAGAGAAACATTAAATAAATAAATTCATTCAAATTAGGGATAACCAACACAGGGCTAAAATACTGATACATCTTGCACATATTTACCACACCAAAGATCATAGAAATGCACAGAAAGTTCTGAATGAAACTATACATACACTGTATATATATATATATATTCATTTTTCAAATAATCTCAACAAAAAATACATCTAAATCATAAACTTATTTAAATGTATTATATAAAATTTTAATCTTGACTTGTCTGCTAAAACAGAAATAAAACATGAACTTACTTTAGTTTAAAAATATGATATTCAGAAAATATAATAAAATCTAATCTTTAAAAATAAAAGACTAATATGTAGCTGCAAATATGTGCAAGATGTATTGTGCAATCTATAATACACCAATTAATAATCCTCATACAACGGGGTAAATGCAGCTTTAACTGGTTCCAATGTTTTTTGCAGAATGCTGATATTATAAACAGGCACACATAAAGCTGCCTAATAAAAACGTAAGTGATAACAATGTAGTGTAAAAACACAACGGTATACAAGGTGCTGCTGCTACATAAAATAATGAAGATAGACTGTAATATAAGCCGTTCTAATTGTTCTTCCATCCATCCAAACATATTGCTAATATTCCCTACAACTCTATGCGCATTCAGCGAACATGCGTGGAATAGCGATGTTTGGGGAAAAAAAGCAGCCGGGCAACTTCAGGGATAGTTTGCCATCTGTGTCGTAGGGGGTAAGTTTTATGATTATTTTTTATAGCACTTGCTGAACTAAGAAGAAGAAGCGCTAACCACTGCTGCTGCAGTAGGCATTATACCTTTAGCTGCCAGATGGCTAATTGTATTGTTTGGGATACCTTCTCTTCAAGTGAGTAAACAAGTTTAAGGATTTGCGATCACTTGCCTTGATACTCTCTTTGCAAACTTTGCAAATACTGTTTGTTTCCTCTTTGTCGTCTGGTGAAAAACCAAACCAGTTCCATTCAACGGATGAGGACTTCGACTTTGGAACGAAAACTTAATTTTCGCTCTCAGACGCGGCAACGCCATGCTTGTTTACAGGTTGCGCACATACAAAGGAGGAGGGAGGAGAGGGGGGTAATTAGCTTAGAGCAGGGAGAGAGAGGAGGATTTTAATCGCACACAAAGGCAGAAATACAGCAGCAGAATTGTGAATCGGGATAAAACGATCTCCCAAAAATGACAGATCGTCACACGTGTAGATCGCTTCACGGTCTTAAATCATCAAATCGCACACCCCTAGCAAGTATGCCCATGTTTGCAGTGTCTTACGGTTTTTCCCGCTTTCCTCCTCCTAACCCGGAAAAGAAACTGTCTGAAAAAGGTAGGGCCATCTGGTGGAATACTTTGAGCTGATCGGAGGACGCGCAAGGTAGCGCTCCGTTGGCACTGGCTTCTACGCGAGCGTCAACTGGCACGTCCATATTTGTTTCACTTTTCACAAAGTGATTCCCTTTAATCTCTTTTTAGTGAAGAAATAGTTCCCTAATAGAAGAATCTAGTTCCTCTACAACCAATTCAATAGCCGCTTTTACGCGAGCGTCAACCATTTTGTTTCTCTCAGCTGGGCAGTTGATACCATCATCTCAACTGAACTCCCGCCCCAAAGCACAGTGCTGACAAACGATCAAATATGGGTTGAAGATCAGACAGTTTTGATTGGAACGGTCCAAGATGGATTCTCCTGAGTCTGTAAAACTCCAAATCTCACGAGAATGCATCTTGTAGAGCAAGGTTAGTTCTGGTTACTTCTTTGAAGTGCAATTTATCCATGCTTAAATGAGTGTCTAATAGTACTATTAACATTTATCTTTATTGTTTTTTGATTTCTCAGACATCTTAGTAAGGATATAAATTTTACACCAAAAAAAAACTGCAGTCCTGCAGTTGTGGAGTACAAAATAAACCTAGTCTAGGCGACATCTCTAGGAAGGAATGGCAAGGAAGGGTGTGTCCCCGTCCCCTGCATCTATATAAATGAGCCAGGCAACGCCTCCTTTTGATGCATTTTTTAAACCGGAAATGTAGCTGGCAGAATACTCTGGAAGGGGGTGACTTTTTTTTTAAGAAGCTCTTCTGTCCTTCACTCATTACCTGCATTAATAGCAACTGTATACACTCATTATCTGTATAAAACAGACCTGTCCACACCTTCGAACTGTCAGACTCAAAACTCCACCATGGCAAAGACCAGAGAACTTTCCAAGGACACTAGGGACAAGATTATAAACCTGCACAAGACTGGGATGAGTCAATCTACAACATACAGTTATAGTACTATACTATATGCTATACTGCTTTAGCAGTTATTTCAAAATGGAAGAAATACAAAATCACTGACAATCTCCCTCGACCTAAGCTAAATGCAGGATCTCACCTCGTTGGGTACTGATGAGCTTAAGAGCGGTGAGGAACCAACTCAGAACTACACTGGTCAATAGGATCTGGTCAATGACCTGAAGACAGCTGGGACCACAGTAACAAACGTTAGTAACACACTATGTCATCATGGATTAAACTCATGCAGTGCTAGAAAGGTACTCCTGCTTTAGCCAGTTCATTTCCAGGTCTGTATGAATTGTCAGAGATCAATTGGATGATCCAGAGGAAAACTGTAAGAAGGTAATGTGGTCAGATGAGAAGAAAATAGAACTGTTTAGTATAACTGCCACTCACAATGTTTGGAGGGGGAAGAATGCTGAGTTGCATCCCAAAAAGACCATACCCACTGTAAAGCATGGGGGAGGAAACATCTTGTTTTAGGGCTTCCTTCAATCAGTGAGAGCACTGAAGATGAAATGTAACTGGATCTTCCAGCATGACAATGATCCCAAACATACCACCTGGGTAACAAAAGAGTAGCACATGAAAAGCATTTCAAGGTTCCGAGAAAGTCTCAAGATCTCAATCCAATAGAGAATTTTTGGAGGAAGTTGAAAGTTTGCATAGTTCAGCAACAGGCCCTACACAATCCTAAAGAAGATCTGCATGGAGCAATGGGCCAAAATACCACAGTGTGTGCAAACCTGGTGAATACCTACAGTAAATGTTTGACGTTTATCTTTGCCAAACAAGATTGTATTATAAAGTATTGGGGTGAACTTTTGTTACTGACAAAAAAACGTATTCTCTGCACCATTATAAAAATAGGTTCTTTAAAAATCATGCAATGTCATCTCCTGGATTTTTTTTTTATATTCTGTCTCACAACTGAAGAGTGCCTAAATATAAATATATCATAAACATTTTTTATCTTTAAAGCGCTTTTCAAACTACCAAGCTTTCACAGTGCTTGACAGAGTAAAATGACCCCACAGCTAAATTGAACCAAATCAGTTGGTTGGAAATTAATTCATTTTATTTTATTATGTTCACCCAACAAGTGTTTTTTTTTTGTTTTTTTTTAGTGAAGTGCCCCAGTTCGGCCATTGTGGTCCTTCACAGCTTGATTTTCGTACTTATTTTTTTGTTTCGTCTCCCCCAGAAATATTTTGAACTTGCTGAAAGTAATGTGTGACATCACTTCACACTCACATTGACAGGCCAATCAGTGGCTAACACTACTTAAGTAGGAGTGAGAGTGACATCACTTTAGTCCATAGGTGGGTGTGCTGGGTTGCTTTGGAATTAGCCAGAGGTAGTCCAAAAAAGGGGTCAGCTCTTCCCAGGTGAAGGTAAAAGAAATATGGGCTAAATACAGGCTCACTCAACCAGACCGAAAAGGGAAATTTGAATGAAGGGCATGAAGAATAAGGCAGGGCTTGCTAGACAGACAGGGTACAAAAACAAAGTCAACAAAACACCACAAGCCCCATGTAAGAACAGGCAACTACAGGGTTCTAACACGCTTAATTTCAAAATATCTCAGTGAGGCTACCAGATAGCTTCCCTTTCATCTATTGCCTTTCATCTATTGATGTTCACATTCATCTTTTTTTTGTTTCGTTTTGAATTAAATAATTCCTACACTATTTTAGAGTAACTTTATATGTCAAGTCTTTTTAAAAATTGCATGTTTGCACATCTGAAGATGAGAAAGCACTGAGAGATGCCTTAGCTACAAGGCATTCTGAAATGACTGAATATACATGTTAATGTCACTTTTATTTAATTTTATTCATCTGTGCCATAGGCATACTTTTACTCCCTAAGAATAATTCCAATTGTTTACCAGGCCTGAAAGTACAGTGGGTACAAACATTATCCACTTACGTTTTTTTTTGTTTTTTTTCTGACAGCTTCATTACAAGAGTAAGCGGCATAAATAATGGATGGAAATGCAGTAAATGCCAAGTTTCAAAGAGAGTGGAGATTTTAAGGCTTTTTTAGGCACTGCTTTCAGCAATGGCACTTTTAGAATTAGCATTAGTGCTTGTTGGAGAAAAACTAGCTTTAGATGAATTGCTGTATTTGAGCAAGAAAAAACTGGAAAGAAATATATTAAACACGCAGTGTATTATATATATATTGCCCAAAACTTACCAGTATTCATTTTAGATTGGAAGTATAGTAAATAAGAGCTGCACAGTGGTGCAGTTGGTACCACTGTTGTCCTTGCAGCAGCTGTTTGAATTTCAGCCTGGGGTCTTTCTGCATGAATTTAGCATATTCTCACATGCAGGCATAGGTTCCCTCTGGGTGCTCCAGCTTCCTCCCAGGTCCAACAACATGGCTGCTTACTGGTCTCTGTAAATTGTTCTCAGATACTGTATGAGTGTGTGGCTGCTTGCATGGTTGTTTGCCCTGTCTGTGTCTATCTTACCCTTACAATAGACTGGCAACATGTCCAAGTCAGCCAAATAGTACTTATGTACTGTACAGTAAATCTGATTCATTGTGAGACCTTGTTTTGATATTTAATGAAAATAGTTTCAAAGAAAAATGTATGTATTTTTGGTAATTGTTTTTTTTTTCTAAATATTAAGATAAAATGGAAGTATGTATCCATACCCCCATGTTCTCTTTTCTTTTTCATTTTGAAAATAAGCTATAAATAAATAAATAAATAAATAAATGTCCCTCTGTGTTATATTATCTTCATATCTAAGGTAAATAGGGCCTAGCACAAAATGACAATTACTACTTGGAATATAAAAGATCAACATATGGATTTAAAGAATAAATAAAACACTGTTGTATTTGTTTCATAGCTATTATGGGAGGGCCACACGTTATTCCTCACAATTGGTTCTTAAAGAGGGATTCCCCTAATCCCCCTACTCCAAGACATAGAACTTAAAAGAAATAAATTACCATTTTTGATTGATACTCAAAATGTACAGCCTTCCTGTTGACATAGAAATCTTATTGGAAAATGCTTATGCTATGCATAGAAAAAGTTCAGTTTGTCCCTTCAGGTAAATGCAAAGGGGAATTTGACGCATGGCCTAAAGTGGCAAACTGCAACATTTATGTGGAAATTTAGTAAATGACACATATATTGTTCAATGCCTGAGGGCAATATGGTAAAAATGAACCTGAAAATATTCCACATGACAAGCTATTATTGGTACACTTTTTATGCAATAATGGGTTACTCAACCTTTTTCCACACTATTCCTTTTTTGCAATATTGCAGTCTGTTAAATTATCTAGCTGACTATGCAGACTGCCTGCAGATGTGTCATCTGCAATCACCTCAGCTCATCTGAGAAAAGGCAAGCAAAGACAGACTGTTACCAGGAAGGTGGCATCAAACCCAGAAGAATTCTCCAAACTCAACTAAACGTACCAAGATAAACACATTTATACCACATAAAAAGATCCAAACACAAAACAGCATACTTCATCTCATTCTCATAACCACAACACTGTGCAGGCATTTTTTATTCATCACAGTTGAGAGAATCATAGTCCTAACATGCTGAAAGTAGAACAGACTGGCTGTCATCACACAAGTCAGTTAGCTCTTAGAAAGAACAAAAATCAATATTTCTAGACTGTGCACATTGCTTAAGGTCCATCAAAAAATTTGTAACTCTGTTATGCATTTCACTACATTTTGGGCTTCCATCTCTCCTCAGAATTGTTTCCACCTACAGCTAGAAACTAGGGTAAAAGACCACGGCAAGGAATCACGGAAGATATTTTATATTTCTCAGTCTAGGAAAAAAAAAAAAGCCTACTAGAACAGGTATTTAAATTACAAGACCTGTAGAGACATGGCTTATAATTTTTATGGAACTAGAGTTGGGACTTATGTATTGTGACTTGTATCTGCTTATTTGTAACTTGCACACATGTTTTGAAAAATACAAGTACGGATTCATTTAATAATACAAGTACAAATCAGAAAATACAAGTACAAATCAAAGATACAAGTACAAATCAGGGAATTCAAGTCACTAAATACAAGTACAAATCAGAAAATACAGGTACAAATCAAAGATACAAGTACAAATCGGAAACACAAGTACAAATCAGACACAAATACAAATCAGAAACACAAGTACAAATCAGAAACACAAGTACAAATCACACTACTCCCACAACCAATCAGATTTCTCGAAGTCCCCTCTGTCATCACCACACACAGTTCTCTGAAAGTGAGTTGGTTTGTCATAAACAAAAATTTCTCTCTGAAGACTGAAAGACATGTCTCTGCTATTAACTAATTTCACTAAGGATAACGGGACTTCGGCTGCACTTTTCCAAGAGTCAAGTTTGGTTGTGAACACAGAAGAACACCGCCCTCCTCTCTCCGTGATTGGTTAGGGAATCGAGAAATCAGATTGGTTCTGGGAGTAGCGTGATTTGTACTTGTGTGTCTGATTTGTATTTGTGTCTGATTTGTACTTGTGTTTCCGATTTGTACTTGTATCTTTGATTTGTACTTGTATTTTCTGATTTGTACTTGTATATTTGATTTGTACTTGTACTTAGTGACTTGTATTCCCTGATTTTTACTTGTATCTTTGATTTGTACTTGTATTTTCTGATTTGTACTTGTATTATTAAATGAATCCATACTTGTATTTTTCATAACATGTGTACAAGTTACAAATAAGCAGATACAAGTCACAATACATAAGTCCCAACTCTAGTTCCATAATAATTCACCCTACATGTTTGTTGTGAAGGGTTTTTATTTTCACATCTATATGCTGATAAAGTAGCAGCCTACTCTTTATTTTCTAATGAGTTGTTATGGTATCTGGATCAAAACTATCTGTATCACATCTTCGACAGTTTCTAAGGGGCAAGGTTGGGAATCTGTCAAGCCAGACCAATTTCCGGTGGAATACGACCACATTGGTAAGAACAACCCTATATTGGACCGATAAGCGACCCCTTGTGGTTTAAAATTTCAACTGTAAAAACAAATGGCCCTCAGACTACAATTCCCAAAGTGCTGTGCAGCTGCATCTTATCCATTGCCATATTCTCTCCTCTGTTATTTTACAGTCTGTATGTTCCCTGATGACTGACGCAAAAGTGGTGTTGTAAGTGCAGGCACTCCCACGAACAGAAGCCTCAGATGTCGACGAAGTCGTTCCGGGTTCGATTCCTGCTTCGGTGGACCTTTGCTGCATGTCTTCCCCCACTTCTCTCTCTCTCCCAATTAAATGTAAAGGCCACTGTGGCCACAAAACCTTTTTTTTAAAGGAACAATGTAAACACAGCTGTTGCCCGATTCTATTACAAAAAGCATACAGTAGTGAAATGGTAAAGAATGAAAACAAATGCATTTTAGATATACAGAGGCAGAGAGTATTTTTGGACTTCAGGTAAACTTTGTGATCTGTATGTTCATGCAGTGTGTTTACAGTTGTAAATGAGGAACACTTTGTTTTACTATCTAGATATAGTTGGTTTTGGGGTTGGAGCTGATGTACTGAGTGACCTTCTGATGTTCAAGATCTTTTCAGAAGAGAAGCTGGCAAATTCATTACAGGCCCTGTTGTTTGCCATTTCACCTGCCAGTGGTCATACTTTGACTGCTAGTAACCCAAGAAGCTCACGTGATTTAGAAATACTCTTAATGTTGCATCTACAAGAGTGACTTTACTTCTATTAGAGGCCTTAAAATGATCACCAACTACATGCTTTATCATGTAGAAATGCTGGTATATTCAGTCTTTCAAATCTCGTATTCAACTAATTTAATAATCATATGTCACAAGGTGCATATGTGTTTATCCTGATAATGTGAACAGCAGCTGTCATTATCACAAAGGACAGCTTTTTAAATTCGCTCAGAGTGCAAGTGTATGACTCATCAAGACCACACTGAAAGTAATACAAATATATATAAGAAAACGCCAGAGGAATAAAAGAGCTTTAGATATGTTCATAAGATTATAGGAATATTACATAATTAAATTGGATTATTGCACGAGCATTCTCTAATTCCGCCCAGCTTTCTCATTTATCCATCTATTTTAGATGTTCAGGCGGCCCTGGAGGCATGTTGACCTGCAAAAGACAAACCTCCTCTTTCCTTTCATCTTCAGAGCCAGTTCGTGCAAACAAATGTGTTAGGGCCAGTACAATGAGCCCTATTTATACAGCTCTGCCCTACAATAAGAGCCATGTTCTCAGCAGTGTTTTGCGCCTGTCGCATTAGATCTTATTTTTTCTCCACAGGTCTTTCCAAAAACACGGTTTCTCAAAGTAATGCACTTGGATTTTGAGGCACTCTGGGAATCAAGTAAATATTTGCAAAGGCGTCAAGTCTCTGTGAACATGTGTGGGTGGATCTCCTATACTTGTCTGCCTCCACAAACATCTGATGATTTATGCTAGACCTTCCACTTAAACCAAAGTGTGTAAAAACTAGAGCTTTGAAAGGGAATGTGACCTGGTTCTGTTGAGTTGGTGTTAGCTTTATACATTAAATCAAAAGTAGCGAACATGGACAATTGAACAGAACACACAAGGATATTCCTTATAATCTGATTTACTCCACATTCCAAGTTCAACCAAAACATTATACTGTAAGAAAAAAAGTAGCAATCAAATAACATACTGCTGTAGAAAGAAAGAATGAACATTATGGTGTACAGGGGATAAGAAAGCATAGGGATTGCCACATATTTCTTTATTGTTATGTGTGTTTCAAATAATCTATCCATCTAATAGTCCAAACAACCAAATTTCTCTCAAACATTTTATCAGTCTAACAAAAGAATACATTACTGACATGTTCCCAAATACAATAGCTGGGGAAAAAATAAAACATTTGCCTAAGTTCAGTCATAGGTGCAAATCTTTAGGAAAATAATTTGTTTCTACTACACACTTTGAAACTAAAATGTAAGAGGGAGACTAACAATTTAATGTAACTTAGACTCACTGGCCATTTTATTAGGTTAGAGTTTTGCTTTAAGAGCTGCTTTACTTCTTCATGCCGCAGATTCGAGAAGGTGTCAGACACATTTCTCAGAGATTCTTTTCCCTATTGACATGACAGCTTCACATAGTTGCAGCAGATTCATCCAAATCAGTGATGCAAATCTGTGTAGTCAGTTTCATAAGTTATGTTGACAAGATGTAGCACCCCTGAAAAGGAAAAAAAAGGGAGGTACCGAGGAAATATCTTTTGGTTTTGGAGTGGTGAAAAATACCACATTTCTTCTCACATACATATGTGTATCTCCTGAGATTATCTGATTTGTTTGTCACAAACCATAACCAGAAAATCAAACAAACCTTTACATAAATATTCTTTCCTGTGCTTTTCCTAAATTGCTGTTTTAATCAAATGCTAAATGTTTTCTCTTATCAATTATATGTTAAATTATGCAAAACACCTTGAATTTCCTTGTTTTGAAAGTGTGCTATGCAAATAAAATCGCCTTGCCTTTTTGGATTCTACAATATGTTCCAAAAATGGCAGAAGTTATGGGAAACCCTACTCTCAGAATGGAGAGCACCCATTGAGTATGTGGTTAATCTTTGAAAGAGTAAAAGGAGAAATACTTGTTCATTATTTACTACCTGCCTCAGTACCAGCACATCATCTGCAGACAAAGCAGCATACTGCAGATATATAGATTTATCTGGTGAGAAGCTCCGATATGAAGTGTAGAGAGAAGAAAGGTAAAAATACTTAGGAAAATACAGTATGCATCAGATAAATAACAAAATCATGAAATTAATATTATTATATTAATATTATTAATATTTATTTTCATTCATCCTGCCATGGGGATCTTTATTTGAAAAGCTTATCTGGATATGTCACATTTTCTTTAATTTGAAAGGTCAAATGCTGACACAAAGCTCAATTCTCACAGGGAAGTAATAATTTATGCTCTTTATCTCTCACGTGAGGGATGATCTAAGTCTTAGACTCATGCCCTCAGTATGACCTATAACCCCTTCAGCATATCTTTCACGTCTGCTTGGGCCCATCCCTGAGCGAGACTAACACCTTTTGGCAGAGTGGACATCAAATAACAGCTGAGCAGAGATATGGTAGTGGAAGTGTCACTGTGTCTGAGTGATGGTTTGTTAGACCATCTACCATTATCCCTCTCTTATGAATAAGTGAGTCAGGAGATGAGTGGAATGTGTGGCACAGGCCAGCATATGGCAGCCACCTGAGACTTTTTTATCTACCGCAGAGAAAAAAGTGGAAAAAAAAACACAATTTGCACGGAACCTGTCGTTGAATTCCAAAGTGTTTGTGTGTGTGTTACTTTTGTCATCATTCCCAAAATGACTGCAGGACTGTAAGTGATGCGCTGGCTCAATTTGAGTGCCACTGTACTGTGGGACGACTCAACTGACAAGACTTCCTGCTTTGCTGCCTGGGTAATGAGTCATTCCAGCCCTGGAGAAAAACAATCTGGTATTTTTAAACTGCATCTTTCAGCTGTTCTTTTCTCCCCGGAGCTCTGGCATGGAAGCTCTTGGTGGCTTGTAATATGAAAGTAATTTCTACACCTAATACTAATGTGCTTTATATGTATGAATAATATAAATGCATTACAGAGCTCTTAATGGTACTTTCTGGCCATCCATGCTGCACTGATTTATACTTAATGCTTTGTACAAGGCAACAAAATATCCTATATATATATATATTAGCCTAATCAGTAGTCTGCTCCTGTTAGCGTATTTTCAGGTTATAAAATGGATGTGGTATGAATGTTAAGAAAAGAAGAAATTGCTGTTCAGCTTAGTCTTTAGAAGAAATAATTGCCATCTCTCTCTAGCAACAACAGGAGGGTTTCTATGGAAAGAAGTTTGAACCAAATTAACACAGACAATCTGCAGGAAAATATTTAATTAATTCAATGTAAAAAGAAGAAGAGAGCTATTAATGTTTGCCAAAATTAAAGCCTTACCATACTGATAACGTAATAGGGCAATGCACACAGACGAGCCCTCATATCCACGTAAAAAAAGTGCCTTTTATTATCTATGAAAAAGCATACAGTGGCAACATCTTGTCTGTATTCAACGCTCCCCCAACGGCCTTTTCATACTTTTTCTATAGAACATAAATGTAAATGCTATATCATTATGGTTCCCACAGTAGCTCATCCCCTGCATAGCTTTGGTGGTTCTGCTTCTATGCTTTTCATTGTAGCACTATTGCTGGACAAAGAAAGATTATTTTTAGAGACTGAAATATTCGTTAAAATCCTCAGAAATTCAGTTCTGTTTCTGCACACTTTAGTGTGACATATCCGGTGTGTATTAAAGACATCAAAGACACACCAGGTCACAGCACTCCCAAAGAGTCTTACATGACAAAACTGTATTTTTTGAATGTTCAATGTCCAATTAGTTTCAAGCACAACAATTATGCACTTATAACTCAAAATACACAGGCATGTTGAGGCTGCACGGTGGAGCAGTGGTTAGCACTGTTGCTTTGCAGCAAAGAGGTTGTGGGTTCATATCCTCTTTCTGCATGGTGTAACCTGCCTCTTGCAAGTTGAAAGCTGGAGATAGGCACCTGCCCAATTAGCTGGATGTCTGTTTCAGAAAGCGGGTTCTTTATTTGAACTCATGGAGGAAAAGTTTTCTGTCTCCTATCCATCATAATGCTGAAAGGGCTCAAGTTCCATCAGAGGATTTGTTTTTTTTATATTGCAGTTACATAATAAATACATGGACTTATTCTTCTGTCAACCAAACAAATCACTCATTAATGTCAATACATCACTTAAAATACACTGAGTGATCTCATTTTATTAGCAGTTGTTTATTTGGTAATGACAATTCTTTAAGGAGAAATGCTAAACTTGCTCATTAGAATTGCATGGACAGTTTTGAAAAAAGTGTTCCGCGTAGCATTTTTACATTCAGTGGGTGGATGTTAAGTATTTATGCATTAAATCTGCCTTTTTATGTGACATTCTTTCTGCGTATGTATACATTTTATATATCATTTGAAAGCTAAGATCTATATGATTACAATGATGAATGCCAATCAAGGATAAAATCATAAATATATGTAAAACTCACTGTTCATATCCTCTAATCATAAACAGAACCAAGCCATCTTGAGCAAAAATGGTCAAGTTGATGTCCTCTGATAAAAAAAATATGTCCACAACACGTTTACCAGTCGCTGATTTTTTTTTTCTTCCTTTTGTATTCTGTATGTTTCCTGGTTTCCATTAGCATGCTCAATATTAGCCTACAAAAAACACGCTGCCGCCTTCTTCTTCTGATTTTATGACGGTAGGCACACAACTTGAGGTGCACTGCCGCCACCTGGAGTATGGACCAGCATAGCTTTTCATGCTTATATTTTCAAGTAAATAGCTGTGGGTCTTACAAATCTATATATAATTTTCAAAATTACATCACCCACAATCTTTTGTAAAATCCATTTAATCCTTAACTGTAATTTTGTGAGATTATATTTCAAAGGAAGACTATTGTTATTAGCTAAATTTGCTTAAAGTGTACAGTGTAAATTTCCTAAGTTCATTTCAGTTTAATCACTTGTTGAAATAAGAACACATGATGAATGATTAACACTAACTAAAAAATAACTAGAAATGACTTCAAATTTGAAGTTCCAGACTTTGGATTCCCCTTGAAATTTACCTGTCTTGACTTGTGGCTTGATTTGGGATTTGAGGATAACAACCTGAGACATACTTAAGAATTACAAAACAATGACTTGGTCCCATCTCTGCAATTTGCTATTTCTGCGCCCTCACCCCCACCCATTTGGTCCAATGAGGCTTCTATTTTGTTAATTCCATAGAATGTAGCAGCAGCCCAGCAAAGCTGTGTTTAGCTGTATCAGTGCCTTTATGATCTGTAAAATGTGGTGCTATAAACCCCCTCGGATGGGATAAAGAGCAAAACCTTTATTCCTACCATTTCCTTGTGGAAAGATAACATTTTTGTTATTAAATTTTATTACTAATTTTTTGCCTAGAAAATGTACTCTTAATGCACACCTCTTAAGTAATGATTAAGTCTTGATCAGATTTTTTCTCGCTGTTGCCCTATTTTCAAAAAATTCTTATTATATGCTCGATAGGTTAATATGTCCCGCCTTTCTCTAAAATTGCAAGAGGAAGTAAAACAGGAATTGAGAAAACTGGTTAAAACTGGTCTGTTGCCACCCGGCCATCGGGCGGTAGTAGCAAGGCTGGAGGATGTCGGCCTGGGGATTGGCCGCCCGGGAATTCGGTCTCCTCACGGGCCTGGCGCGGCATGTCCGGGGTACCCGAGTCGGTGGTGCGCCGGGTTCCGGCCTCGGCCCGGGGGTCCTCGGACGCTGGCGGTGCCTGGGGCGTCTCTTATTGGCGGGGAGGCTTTTTACCATCTAGCACAGGCGCTCTTTTTAACGGGGTGCGCTTGGGACGGGAGGGGGGAGGGCGTTGAGGGTGAGGGGGGGCTAAACTCAACCTGGGTGTCTAGTGACATGTGTTTTGTTAGCAGTGTGAATGTTGGGAAGGATTTAGGTATGCCCCTGGCATGGGGGCTGGTGGATTGCCGGGGCCCCCATGGGGCTCGGCGGTACCGCTGCCGTGGGCCCCGACTGGACGTGCTGGGGCCTCCCACCCTTGGTGGATCGGGCCGAACGGGGGTGCCTATTGGAGTCAGCAGGGGAGCTGGCTCCCTGGGGTTGGCAATGGTCACCCCAGTTATTTTCTCCCCATCCCCATGCCTCTGTCCACCTGCTCCTTCATTCTACCATTCACAAGGCCTTGGGACGTGGGCACGTCACTGGGGTGCGGGATGGAGCTTCCGTCTTCGCTACCCGGTGGCGGCCTGGGTCCCGATTTTATTGAGCAACTTAGACACTACACTTGCAACATTTACAGGGAACGCACATGTAGGGACCTGGCGGTGTGGCGCCACAGGCCGGAGCCCGGATAGAACATCACGCCGTCTGGTCGGGGTCCTGGGCTGGTGGGCTGCTCTTGCCGGTGTGGGGGCCTTGGCGGTCTACTTGTCCCCGTCCTGGTGGGCAAAGGGGTCTGTCTCCTGGGTGCAGGGGCAGGGTTCTCTATTGGGGCGTCTGTCCCTGGGCCTGGGAGTATGGAGTATAGTGTACGTATGGGGGGTATGAATGAGTGTATAGCGTCCTTTTTTCGTATGTCCTGTATTTGTAAGAATGTGTACGCATGAGAGGGAGGGTACGTATGAGTGTCTCTGTCTGTCTATGTCTACCTGTCAGGTTGGGTGTTTGGCTGCTCTCTGGCCTGATGCATCTTCTTCCCTCCCCGTCACTCCCCGTCGGTGATGGTTGCTCCTGCCCGCTGGTTGATGATGACTCTCGATGCATGGGGCTGGGGGTCCCGGTTGCGGCCCGGCTCGGTCCTGGTGCATGTCGGGCGGGTCCTGGGTGGTCCGGTGTGTCGGGCGGCCGCTGTTTCGGGCCGATGTCCTCCTTGGATTGACTGGGGCACCTCTTATGGGGGTGCCGGGGTTGTAGAATAGGTTGGTGCCGTCCGGTGGATCGGTGGGGACCGTGCCTGGCGCCCAGTCCTCCTGCCGGTTCCAGGACTTCTGCTGGCTGGTCTGTTCGCCTGGTGGGGCTGTCCGGCATTGGCTGGGCCCCTGATCTTGGCGCCCCGCGTGGGACGGGATCTGGACCCTGGAGCTGGAAGATCTGGATGTCCAGGTGCCGGCTGGGCGCGGCCTGGGGAGGGCGTACATCCGCTGTGGCTCTTGCTGTGGCTCCCTGGCGTGTGGATGTGTGGAGGCGGGCCGGGTTGTTGGCGGTGGGTATTGGTCCGGGGTGGCGGCGGCGTGTGTTGTCCGTCGGTTGGCTGCGGGTCCTCCTTGCCTGCGGCGGCGGCGGGGGGCCCTTGTCGGCTGGTCCCTGGTTGGGGCCCCGCTGGGGGGCGGGGTGCCCCTGGTCCCCGTGGCCTCCGGTTCCTGATCCGGGCCCGCCCTGGCGTAGCCGGTTACCGGCGGAGCCCGTGGGCTCGTCACTGCGATCTCTCGGGCCCCAGCATTGCGGCTGGTGGGTGCGCCCCTGGGACTTCCATCTGTTCCTCTCTTGGTGGGTGATGGACCCTGCGCTGATCCGCCTGTGGACTCTGTACTCTGTGGGACCCTGGATGCATACATCTCTTGCCTCCTCCATGTCTGTGCCGATTCCTGTAGGACGGATTGACGGTTCCTTACACCAGCTATCAATCACTTGCATGGGGAAACCTTATTCAGACCTGCATGCTCGCACACACATAGGTGTGGGGACATTGGTGAGGACGGACATATCTTAAGCTGAGGTTATCATCATTAGTTAGTTGTTCACAGGAGCTTACCAGAAACATTTGTATTATGTTCATTAATCAATGCTTGTGTGTAGTGAATGTATAATTCTTAGTTTATTCTACTAGATCCGAACTATTGGTTTGGTTCTGTACAGTTTGTTGTTTTTGTTTTGTATTACTGTTTCTCTGCCGTCCGGCAGAGGTGGAGGACTGGGATGTTTTCTTGTGTTCTTTGTTTGCCTCCCTGTCTTGTGTCGTCGGTTCGCCCCTCTGTTGGTCCGGTTTCTTTTCTTCACCTTCTTCCTTTCTCCCTTCTTGTCTCAGTTTAATGTCCATGACGTCAGGAAATTGAACCCACAGTAATCAAGAAGAAAAAAAAAAGAAAAAAAAAAAAAAAAAAACTGGTTATTACTAATAGTCCCATATCCGTGTTGATGTAAGCTGACACCTTTAACATGTTGCTTGGCAGATAGACATACAAAACGTGAAGTCATTCAACTTAATCCGCTTTGCCAAACAACCTCCCCTGACTCTTTGTGTTACATATACAGCATGAGGTACTCTTGTGTTCTTGTGAAGGATTTGCATTAGCTAGTGGTTTTCACACACGTCTCCTCACATTAGGCCTAAATGTTTGTGCACTACATAAGTCGCAGCACAGATGAAAACAAAATAGACGTCACTGGTTGAAATGCCTCCTGATCCTTTCTCAAACAAAAACCCTCACAGTCTTCTCTATGTCTGCTAGGATTCTGCTTAGGGAGCCTCTCCCTTTCTAGCAGATCACCTTAGCAGCCATCACCTAAGAGCAGGGATTTCAATCATTGTGCTGAGCTCGTATCTCTGTCTCCTACACCACCTCTCCTCTTTATTCCCAATGGGGCTAACTGCTTCTGCCATGCTAATTTACGAATGTACACCAATGCAAGCACTCAAATTTTAAAGCTTTCTGACGGACTCTATTACGGGCTGTGAAATAAAGGTTAGCATTATTGGAATCTGCAGCTCCAAAGATGAAGAGTTTGCTCTATTCTGGGGAATATCCGCTCAAGAAAAGTTCATAGAAGAACAAAGCGTGTTTGTAAACATGATTCTGGGCGAGAAAAATAGCTCAGAGTCATAGAAAACACACAGCAGAGAGAGCTGCTTAAAGTTCACAGGTATGAAAGTGCATTTCTACAGGGCATTGAGAAATAACAGCTGTGCAACGACTCCAGTGCTTAACAATAGATTATGTTTGTGGTTCCATTTTTTTCTTGTCTGCATCTATGGTAAACCGCCTACGGAAAAGAGGGCTAAACAAGAGAAGTGAAGCTTTGCATCTGTTCTGAGCAACAAATCTTCCTCCTACAGATTATCATTAGCCTCACTAGCCACCACAATGAGACAACAATTTCATACTGGAACTAATCAAACACATGAAGAAGAATAACAAATCACAGCTTGCAGTAATCAGCCTTATTTTTTGCAAAATACCTCACAGAATACCATTGAGAATCCTCACACAGTCTCCACACAGTTCTAACTGAACCTATAAAAACAAGACACTCCACACCGCCACAGCTTCCTCGTGAAAATGGACGTCCATTTGTGATTAATAGCATTATTGCCTGGGCTAAGATAAGAGCTCAATTAGTGTGGGCAAGGACCTTGACTCTATCTCAAGTGACTAATCCCAAGGCTTTTGTTATGATTAGCTTGAGCAGAATTTTAATCTTGATTTCTGAGTGGTTGCCATTGGCCAAAACACAACAAGCCACTCCTGTTGCAGGTTATATGACTCTGCACTATACAATGTACTTGTAAGGATTAGTGCTGGGCAAAACTATTATTTTTGTAATTGATGAATCTAGCGATTATTTTTTCAATGCATCGACTAATATAATGATTAATTTTTCGATTCAATTTTGATTCAATTTGAATATCGATTATTTACCCATTATTTGATTTGTATACACATTTGTAATTTATTAATTTATGTATTTCCATGAAATAAACACATTTCTTCATTTGAACACAATTTAATTGTAAAATAAAAATCCCAAATAAAGTTTTAGTATTTGTGCAATCTTAGGTTAAAGGTTGCATTTAACAAGATGTTAAATGTTGTGCAAAGAAATCATTCGAATAAAGGAGAGAAAATACCCCTAAAAATATAAATAAAACATTTTTAACATTCACTTTATGCAAAAAAGTACTCTTCATTCCCAAAAAAACATTAATTTGGTGCATTTTCGCTTGTTTATGACATAAGATTTGCAAGAGAGAGAGACAGGCGCTGTTCATTACAATAAAAAGCTCCACATTTCTCTAGATTTTAGATGGCAAGTTTGAATCTAACAAACTGGAGAAGCATGAAGTAAAATAATTGTATTCAAACAGGATGAGGCATTATTAAACGTGACAATCAAGAGTTCGTTGTCAGCTTTGTTTTGCAAGCACTTAAACAATGTTGTATTAATGTCCACGGCGGCTACGTTTAGCGGGTAGGTAGTGCATTACCTTTGTTAACAAACATGTTTACCGCGACCAAATAACACTCTCACATTTTCGGCCTTTGCTCATAATCAGTCTGTGCGCATTATGACTCATTCTGCCAACAGGAGCCACAAATAAAAACCACCAAAAAAGATAGCAGTAACATGCACCAGACGCAGCTGTGAATGAGTATATGCCCTCTACATGGGGGAGTTTGGGTGATTTATAGGGTAAAATACATAGCATTAGTAAAAAACTCGAAAACTTATGGTGTTTAATCATTTGCTGGAACTGCTCCTTGATGCCAGCGTGCTTTTATAAGCCATTTCCATTTTCCAAAGCCCACAGACGACAGACGACTCCCTTTTATTTTAAAATGGTTTCATACCTTTGAACTGCGAGTTCGGATGGAGGTATTTAAGTCAACTGACTCACTCATGCTGACACTACTTGCTCCCACCATGTTTATTTTGAAAGTGATGACGCGTTGACACGCATTTTTTGTGTCGACGTATTTTACGTGTTGACGTAATCGATTACGTCCACGCATTGTCCCAGCCTTAGTAAGGACACAAGGTATTGGGGTAGGAAGGAAGGAAGGGAGGAAGAAAGGAAGGAAGGACAAGGAAGAACAAGGAAGTATAGTGGGTGGAACACAAAAAATAAAGAACCTGGTTAAATTGAAAAGGAGGGTACAGAAAGAAGGAATAACATGTATGTATAAGTAATGAAGGGAGAACAGGAGACAGGACACTACATTTAGACAATGAATTGGGGAATAACCTGCATATTTATCCAGACTTGAAAAATACCATGCTTTCAAAGATTGTGTGTGAAATTAGTACATTTATTTATATAGGGGCTTTCATAGACACGGGTCACAAAGCGCTGCACAACAGCAAAACAAAGCAGGTACATTAACAAGAGAAAAAGATATGCAGTATTTATTAAAAACAGAGAAACATAACAATGTCACAACACAAATGTATGAGTAAAAGGGATAGTTTTAAGATGTTTTTATAAACCTCAACAGAGTCAGCAGTTTACAGCTGCAGAGGTAGGCTGTTCTGTAATCTAGGGGCTACAGATTAGAAGGCTCTGCCCCCCCTTGGTTTTGAGACAAGTGCGTGAAGGCTTCAGGTACGCGAGGGTTTGGTTAAGAGCTGACGCAGGTATACAAGAGCCTGACCATGCAGAGCTCTATAGGTCAGAACAAGAACAAGAAAAATAAGAAATTGGCATGAAGAACAGGTAGAAACCCTATAAGTCAACATAAAATAAACATTTTAAAAAATCTCACTAAAGACTACTTTGTCTTTGTAGCAGAATGCAGTTACACTCATATTGGTATGTAGTCACATGTAGATGCATTAGCAGAAGCGATTTCCGCAGTACAAAGCCCATCCTGTATGATGCTGCACTTTGTATCACTCACCCTCTGCAGGGGGAAATGCAGCACACCATCTGTTCTTCTATCCCTACCAAAAATCAACAGACACACCAAGCCAGCAGAGACAGAGACCAGCAGAAAAAGGCGGCAACTATTCCTACACCAGCAAAGAATTTTGGGAATCAGGGTGGCTGCTGCATGAAACACAAGTAAGCTAAATACGGGATGAAAGCGCTCATCAACTCCTAGGATTGGATCGGAAGGTTGGGGATGAAACCGCACAGGAATAAATGATGCAAATTGAATCAGACAATGCTATAGGGTCGCCTGAAAGGAGTGGATCTCTATATAATGAGGTTGGAAGAGATGGGTGAGGCAGGCCATAAGGAGGAAAGAGAACGACAAAGGATGTAGACAGCATTAACAATAACAGCACAGGGATGGCTGGTGCATATAAAGACATGATCTATAACAACGTAGACCATAGAGTATCTGCAGTCAATCGGTAAGGAGAAAAACAAAGAAGCGAAGGTAAAACAAAGATAAGAAAAATCTGAAGATGAAATCAATTTAACTCATCAAAATAAATAACTCGTCAATCACAACAACGTAACTTTTAAACTCTGAACCATTTTTAAAAATACAATTCATTAAGTCTGCTCATGACATACAATGTGTGAGCTTTTACCCTGTAAGAAGAAAAATAAATTAAGAAAAGAATTCACACCACAATACAAGCATATAGCCAGGTGATGGATGCAAAGAAAACATAAAGAAATGTTAAGGAGAGTAAAATGAAAACACTAAAAGATACAATGGAAAAATTTTAGACAGGGTTAAGCTTGCCCCCTAGTGTTTAGTGCTCTATTCTCAGAAAACAATACAGTAGACACGAGTATTTATGAAAAAGATAGATAGATAGATAGATAGATAGATAGATAGATAGATAGATAGATAGATAGATAGATAGATAGATAGATAGATAGATAGATAGATTCAATTTTACTCCATTCAGTTACAAGTAGACAGCTTTTCTAATGGGTTATATGTCCATGGATCTGGACCAAAGTCAGCTCCATATTATTAGAGAGATTAATTATACGAAAGAAATGAAGAAAAAAAGATAATTCAATCTATAAACAAAAACTTCTTCCGCCTGACTTTTGAAACCATCCATTGTGTGCTGCCAGCCATTAGTTTGATTGAATAATGTGTGAAGATTTAACACTGAAGGGCCAGCAATGTCTGAGAACAGCAAGAGAAGAACACACAAAAAGCTCTCTCATTTAACTTGTTTTGGACTAAGGAAATAACATAAAGTTGTTTAATGACAATGAAAATGGAATGAGATGGTGCAAAATTAATGTGACTCAACTGCATCAGGGATAAAGTTTAATGAACCAACAACCTTGTTAGAAAACCCTGAAGTTTAATTGAACAAACACCAGCATTACATGCACAGTATATCATCCTGTAATCATAAACTTTGATCAGTGTGGAGGCAGAGAAGTGTCTACAGTCCTCTTTCCATTTGTGCAACCCCTTGTGGGTATTTTAACATCTTATAGTTTATGCCAAGTAATTTCTGCCCTCACACCTTATTCTCGGTCATGGATGGTGCAATGCCATTTCCATTTTTGCAGTAAGCTGGATAGTTTAAAATGAAGACTTCAAGTCAAAATTATTGCTTCATTTATCAAGACATAATAAGATGTATGTCTCACAGGGCTGACTGTAAGAAGCATGGACACAACTATCACTGTTCTTATGTCAATTCATCAGTCATTACTATTTATTGGCTACCTCAGCAAAGCCTTGATATCATGCAACTGTAATTTTTTTTTTTTTCTAGGAACCATAGTTTCATAGTTCTAAAAATAGCTTTGGTTATTCTTACTCAGCTCATCATATCTTGCCGGCATGACGGTTCCACCCTATTATTTAGGGTTAGTGAGCCAAAATTGCTTTGGATTCTAAATTCCATCCATCCATCCATCCATCCATCCATCCATCCGTCTATCAATCCTTCCATTTAGCTAGTGCTTATTTCCAGTGGCTATTGCGTGAGGGATAGGATGGATGAGAAACAGATATAAACAGGGGACATTTTAGAACATTGTGTAAAAGTTCATTTATTTTAGTAATTCAACTTAAAAGGTTAAACTAATATCTGATGTAGAGTCATGTGAGATGTTTTAAAACTTTATTTGTAATAATTTTGATAATTTTTGCTTACAGCTTATGAAAACCATAAATTCAAAATCTCATGAATATAGAATATTGTGAAAAGATTTGATATTTTAGGCTCAAGGTGTCAAACTCTTTTGTACCAGTTTATTATTATTAACATGAGATAGACAAGGAATATAGAGTTTGTAGCCTCCTGACACGTTATCTGATCTTTGTTGTTTCCTGGAATAGGACAGAACGCTCATCTCGTGGTACTTTCACATAGCCATAAAGCATTTTTGCTTCAAAGTGAAGCTTTCCATTGTTTGACTTTTTACAGCATTTTCTACTGTGTTTTACATTAGAGAGCTTGTAGTCTACCAGAGAAAGCTGGTTGACAGAGCAGGAGAAGAGGGTTATAACCTACAATACAGTGCACTACAGTACAGTCTCTAGACCAAAAGTATATTATACTGACAAGATAAGCAACTGCCCTTTAGAACTGGAAAGACCCATTAGGTTCAGTTATACAATTGTCTCTGTATTGATGGCCTTCTATTGCTGGTTTGAATAAAAATGCCAAGCCTTCATCATATTGGAAGGAGAAACAGTCTTTTGGATTACTAGTTTTTTTATGTATGTTTTCACTCCCTTTTAAAGTGAGGCTCAAAGAAGGGATAAGTGAACCACAGCAGGAAATCCGCTTGAACACTTAAATGTACCATCAGGCCTGTTTTCGTTAAAAATACTCTCCTCTTTTCTGTGTATGATTACAGAAGGGACACATTTCTTTGAGAAGCTTTTAGGATTGATGATCACTAATAGTGGACCAGTTTAAATACCGTCAGCAGAATGAACAGAACAGTAAGAAAAAATAAATAATAAAAAAAAAAAATCTAAATATCAGTGGATAATTGTCACCTTAGCAAATGTCATCTATCCAAAAGGCTTTTCTGTCAATAAAACGTTCCACTTAGAAATGAATATATATATATATATATATATATATATATATATATATATATATATATATATATATATATATATATATATATATATACACACACAGCGGGAGAACTTATCTGATAGGAGCTTACATTTAATTTGACATTTTAAAGTTCAGACTTGAGGTCACCATTTGGAGTCTATTCCCTAAAGACACGTTGACTTTCTTGGAAGTATTGCGACTTGACACGCTCCCCCAAACGAAGTCGATAAAGTATCTGCTCATCAGGGGATGGTGTCAGACAGAAAGACAAGATCACATCAGTCATGCACACTCCAGATCTGTCGGTCAGATAAAACAGGAAGCATGGATGGTTACGCTTTGAATAGCCACCAAATGTGAAAAATGTAGACCGTATCTCTTACTTAGAATAGTCAAACCTTCTTAAATTGCTCATGAGATTCTGCCACGTTGTCAAGAATTAATTCATACCTTACTTGTATGTTACAGTAAATTGCATTTACAGTTGATTGTCTTCACTAACATTCAAGCAAAATTATGTGTTTACAGATACAAATATTTATGTCGTTGGACCATTAATAAGGTTGCAATGTCATGCAAAGGAGAACAAGCCTGAAAAAAGTCAAAAACCATGCTCAATCTAATCAAAGCTGACCACTTATATTATAGTTATGATCTTGAGGAAGACAAGTAGATAAGCACATCTCATAAATTTACTTCCACAGGGCAGTGACTTTTACTTAGCTACATTTTATGAGAAAAATGTAAGGCTAATGTAAATCTTGCATTATTTTAGGCAGCGCAAAATGAACAAGAAATGACAAGGAACGAAGAACCCTTACCTAGAGAGGTAAAGTCATCAGATAATAAAATTAACTCTATCCAATTCAGAGCAAGTCACTCTTTCTCTGTTTTGTTCTTTTATTTTAACTGGAAGTTGTCATTATGCTCAAAGTGTAAAGAGTAACAATAACAGACTAAATACTAGTGTAACTATATACATTACATGACTGCACATATTTTTTTTTTTTTAACGTGTCCTGTCTAGCAGTATGCTACTCAGAATTGGTGTCTGAGTACCAAGTACAAGCCCAACAGTTTTACTTTCCCAAGCAGAGTATTACAGCTTCGCTGTAGTACACCACTTGATGTATATGTATGAAAAATCTTTTTTAGTGATTACTGTCGGTTCAATTTCCTGACGTCATGGACATTAAACTGAGACAAGAAGGGAGAAAGGAAGAAGGTGAAGAAAAGAAACCGGACCAACAGAGGCGCGAACCGATGTCACAAGACAGGGAGGCAAACAAAGAACACAAGAAAACATCCCAGTCCTCCACCTCTGCCGGACGGCAGAGAAACAGTAATACAAAACAAAAACAACAAACTGTACAGAACCAAACCAATAGTTCGGATCTAGTAGAATAAACTAAGAATTATACATTCACTACACACAAGCATTGATTAATGAACATAATACAAATGTTTCTGGTAAGCTCCTGTGAACAACTAACTAATGGGACATGGGAATACTGCCGGGTACCCCCATCTCCCCCCCCGGGCCCTCAGTGTCTAGATGCGTTTAACCAGTGGGTGCCGGCACCACAGGCGAGGCCCCCACAACGGGCCCCTATAGGGGGCCCCCCATGAGGGGTCCCGCCCCCAGCGCCAATGCGCCACACCGCCAGGTCCCTACATGTGCGTTCCATGTAAATGTTGCAAGTGTAAGTGTCTAAGTTGCTCAATAAAATCGGGACCCAGGCCGCCACCGGGTAGCGAAGACGGAAGCTCCATCCCGCACCCCAGTGACGTGCCCACGTCCCAAGGCCTTGTGAATGGTAGAATGAAGGAGCAGGTGGACAGAGGCATGGGGATGGGGAGAAAATAACTGGGGTGACCATTGCCAACCCCAGGGAGCCAGCTCCCCTGCTGACTCCAATAGGCACCCCCGTTCGGCCCGATCCACCAGGGGTGGGAGGCCCCAGCACGTCCAGTCGGGGCCCACGGCAGCGGTACCCCCGAGCCCCATGGGGGCCCCGGCAATCCACCAGCCCCCATGCCAGGGGCATACCTAAATCCTTCCCAACATTCACACTGCTAACAAAACACATGTCACTAGACACCCAGGTTGAGTTTAGCCCCCCCTCACCCTCAACGCCCTCCCCCCTCCCGTCCCAAGCGCACCCCGTTAAAAAGAGCGCCTGTGCTAGATGGTAAAAAGCCTCCCCGCCAATAAGAGACGCCCCAGGCACCGCCAGCGTCCGAGGGCCCCCGCGCCGAGGCCGGAACCCGGCGCACCACCGACTCGGGTACCCCGGACATGCCGCGCCAGGCCCGTGAGCAGACCGAAGTCCCGGGCGGCCAATCCCCAGGCCGACATCCTCCAGCCTTGCTACTACCGCCCGATGGCCGGGTGGCAACAGAACCCAGCACGTCCACCCACCAGCCCACACCCCACCAACTGGTCAGTCACCGTGGAGGCCGACCAACACCGGCCAGAGGCCCCCACCTCAGCACCCCCGCGAGGGCTAAGACCAAGACCCAGGAGCCATGTCCAGTGTCAATATAGCCGATCGGGCCCGGAGACGCCGGCCACCCGCCACGGCCTCTCGCCGACGCCCGGACGCGGCAAGCGGCCACCGGGGAGCAAGCGACAAGAACCAGCCCGGGGAGATGGAAAGGGCAGCAGCGCCCGCCAACCACCGGCCGACCACAGCCCCCCCCCAGCCGGCACCGACGGCAGCGGCCCCCCCTGGCCAAGCCCCAGCCAGGGCCCCAGCCGGGGGGCACGCCGCCCCAGAACCCCGAGCCCCAGGCCCAGCCCAGACCCCCCCAGAGCAGCACAGCACCAGGCCAGTAACCCGTGTCCGCCAGCACGACCCCTCTAAGGCGCCGCATGCAGCCACTAGGAGTCACCACACAAAGCCCCCAAAGTCCCACCCCAGGCGAGGGTCACGGCACCTACCGCCGAACCGCAAGCGGACCCACCCCCAAGGACCTCCCCGCAGTCACCACCAACCCTTAAGCTCCACATCGGCAACCGTGTCCCACAGAACGGAATCAAGGGCCCGACCCCACTAGGTGATGGAACTGATCAAGGGTGACCAGAAAGATTGATCAGATGTGGAGGCAGATGCCGTTTCTAGACCAATGTAATCCAGAAGGAGATCTCTATATTGATTAATATTCAGAGTATTTTTATTTTTCCAGTTCAAGAGGATATTTTTCTTAGCGATGCATAAGGCGATGTAAAATAATTGCATAGACTTTGTATCCATGGTAACTTCATCTACATTTCCCAGCAAGCAAACTGTGGGAGCAGGTGTGATATTACATTTCAGACACTTTGATAGATCTTCACATATCTGGTACCAATATTTCTTAACAGGTGGGCAGAACCAAAGAGCATGAATATAATTGTCTGGTAGATTGCTTGTACATTGTAAACAGGTATCAGACGGCGTATAACCCATCTTGAACATCCGTTGGCCTGTATAATGCACTCTATGAAGGATTTTATATTGTATTAATCGTAGATTAGGATTTTTAAGAAATGTAAAGGTTCTTAATGAAATTTGAGACCAGAGGTTTTGGTCTATTGAGATGGACAAGTCCATCTCCCATTTTGAAATAGGAAGGGCTATTGATTCATCTATTCTATTTAATGTTTTGTATATTTTAGATAGCAGTTTGGGAGGGTTAAGATTAAGGAAGTCTAAAACTTTTCCTGGAATTTGTAAATCAACTGTATTGAGCCTAAATTTATTTTTTATAATTGATTTAATTTGTTGGTATTCTAAGAATTTATTCTTGTTAATTCCGAATTGTGTAACCAATGTATTAAATTGGATAAAGTCTGTTCCATCAAATATATGCTCCAGGTATTCAATTCCTTTACAACTCCAGCCTGGAAAGTTAATCATGCATTTTTTTTGTAAGATATCCGGGTTATTCCAGATGGGTGTACGCCTGCATGGGACTAGTGAGGTCTTTGTCATTTTAAGAAATTCCCACCAAGCTGTCAGAGAGGAGCTGATATTAATACTTTTGAAACATTCATTTTGTTTTATATTTGAGCTAACAAAAGGTAGATCTGAAAGTTTTATCTTATTGCATAGTGTCTGTTCTACATCTACCCAGCACTCATCGATATAACTGTGTTTTACCCATCTTGATGTGTATTGGAGTCTGTTGGCTAAGAAATAATGACGAAAGTTTGGTAGGTCTAGACCTCCTTTATCTTTGGACTTCTGTAGTGTTTTTAAGCTGATACGTGGGGGTTTATCTTTCCAAAGAAATTTAGAAACAGAAGAGTCCAGAGATCTAAACCAATCAGGTGATGGTTTGCTTGGGATAATTGAGAATAAATAATTGATTCTAGGCAAAACCATCATTTTTATTGTAGCTACCCTTCCAATAAGTGATATTGGAAGGCATTTCCATCTTGCCAGATCATCTTCCACTTTTTTTAAAAGTGGGACGTAGTTTAGCTTAGATAAGTCTGCCAGTCATGGTGAGATATGGATACCTAGATATGTAATATTTCCCGACCGGAGCTGTAAAGCAACAGGACTTTGGTAAGAACAGTTGATTGGAAGGACTGTAGATTTTAACCAATTTATGTAAAAGTCTGAAACTCTTGAGTAAGATTTTATTAACTCAATTACCTGATACAAGGAAGTTTGTGAATGCTGTAGAAAAAGTAGTACATCATCTGCGTATAAACTGATTTTATGTTCTATTTTGTTGCATTGTATACCTTTTACATTATTATTTTGCCTGATTGCTGCTGCTAATGGTTCAATAAAAATAGCAAAGAGGGAGGGAGAAAGTGGACATCCCTGCCTGGTACCTCTCTGAAGAAAGAACCTTGATGATGTTTGATTATTGGTCCTAATACATGCTGTTGGTGAGCTGTATAATATTTTTAACCAGTTTACAAAAGAATTACTGAATCCGAATTTATTTAAGGCTGCAAATAAAAATTTCCAGTTAACTCTATCAAATGCTTTTTCTGCATCTAAAGATAATATATTGGTTTGGACGTTTTTACAGTGGGAATAATCTATTAAATCTATTAATCTACGTGAATTTGTGGAAGAGAGCCTACCTTTTATAAAACCTGTTTGATCAGGGTGGATTATTAGAGGTGTTATTTTCTCTATCCTTCTTGCAAGAGCTTTGCAAATTATTTTCAGATCCACATTGATAAGAGAAATGGGACGATAACTGGTAGGAGACATAGGGTCTTTTCCTGGTTTTAATAGAAGATTGATGTAGGCAGAATTCATGTTTGGTGGTATTCGACCATTTTCCTTTGTTTCCTGTAACATTTTGTAAAATGTTGGTGCCAGAATATTCCAGAATTCTTTATAGAACTCTACTGGAAATCCATCTGGACCTGGAGCTTTATTATTAGGCATGGATTGGAGGGCCTCCTGGAGTTCAGACACTGTTAGCGGTGAATCCAGGGCCTTTGCTTGATTGTCTGAAAGTTTAGGAAGAGTTATTTTATCCAGAAATTGTACAATATCATTATTTGAAGGGTTTATCTCTGGTGTGTATAACGTCTCATAAAATTCTTTGAAAGTGTTGTTTATTTTTTCAGGGTCATATATTATATTCCCAGTTTTGTCTTTGATTGCAGATATATGACTGCACATGACTGCACATATTTGCTAACTGACACCCAACCTCACTACATCTGGGCAAAAAACAAGGTCCGCCTGATGCCATATCCTGCTGCCGTTGTTAACATCTGAGCTAATAACTCAAAGCAATATTGAAATAACAGAGATCTCCCTAAAACAATTGCCACTCTGAAAGAAACATACTAGCAATCACAGCTGTCCAAAAAGTCACCAAACATAATGAACATGATACAATCATCTTGTTTTTTGTTTTGTTTTGTTTTTTTGTAATGTCAAAACTTCAGCTTTACTCCTTCTTCTAGTTTATCTGGGCTTGGGGCTGCCAAAATGACACGACTCAAAAGAGACATGTCTTATTATTTATTTATTTATTTATCATTACTATTATACTAATCATTGTTGTATTTTTTTGTTTTTAGTTGACAGTTCACTTAGGAGCCTAAAACAGGTCACAGTAAAACACTAGTATAATTAATATTATTATTTTTTTTTTAACAAAAGCGTTAGCATTCAGTTGTCTATTATAGACCAGTGAATTATTTAGAAAATGTAACATTTATATCCAGTTCTTGGTAGGAATATTAGAGGATTTGATGATGAACATTTTTATTTGCCGCCTTCAGAACGCAAAGGGGAGATATCTCCCAGCTGGGAGATAGTTCTACACAATGACATGCCCAAATATAAGGAGATGGTACCTATGACAAAACTTACTACACATTGAATAAAGTAAGAACCTTTGCATGATAATGTTCAAATGTCTTCAGTACCTCCAGAAAAAATCTCACTAGATTTGTTTCTTAAAAAAAGACCCATTACTTGGATCTGAATACTAAATATTCCATCAATGTTTCTCAGTTGATAACAGCGTGACATCACTTACACAGTAGTTGGTTGCATGATATGGCATGTTTCATCCATTAATTGCTTTTTTGCATGCTTTATTTCATATCATGTGTTGTATTTCATGCTTAATTGATGTTTTTTTTTTACTTTCTAATGTTGTATTTTATATTTTTCATGCTTTATCATTCCTTATATGTTGTATTCTTGTATTGAAATGACTTTTGTTGTAAAGTGCCTTGAGATGACATTTGTTGTGAATTGGTGCTATATAAATAAAAGTGAATTGACTTGAATTATATGTTTTGTTGTTTCTTTATGACAAAGCTTTTGTAAAGCACCTTGTTACTCTGTTGCTGAAAGGGTGCTATACAAATACAATTGCCTTGCCTTATTAAGGCTGCAGGATATTATAATATATTGCAATGGTGATAATAATGGTAAATAATCTAATGGCAATATTAGTTGCAATATGCCTTTTTTTATTCCTTCTTCTCTTTATAATCTGTGCTTCCTACACTTAATGACTTACCATTTTGGCCAATGCCATTTGTGACCAATGTGAGCATTTGCTGTAATGAAACTGTCCAACTGACTAAATAATACATTAGCACACATACAGTATATCCTGGTTTACGACATATTTGTGACGTATACTGAATTAACTTTAATTCCTTTTTACTTATTACTAATCATGACCTCAGCATGTCCATGTCCCTATGTAGGATATCACAACTATATTCATTCAGTTGCAGCTTTCTGTAATCTTTTACAGTTTTGATTCGTAGAATCCTTTCTCTTATCCCAAGAGGTGAGTGGAATACGTTTTAACATAATTCCAAGAGAGATCTTTGAATCCACTTCAGCTAATAATAAAAATTAAAATAAGATGCTGCAAGTTTTACTTCTCTACGGACACATATCAGTCTGTAAAATATTTTAATACCTTTCCAATCTTTTCAATCTAAACACAAGTAAAAATTGTGCACAATTTAAAAATGTTACCCAAAAGGTAAATTTTTTATGCAGCTAATTTTGCTCTTAGTAACAGCTATTCATATCTTTAACAGAGACTTCATACATTAATATCTTCTTGATGAAAATATAAATATAATAGTATAATACACAATTTTGCCCGTTGAGTGCAGCAGGAACATTTAGCTCCCTAGGCTAACTTTTGAACAGTAGGTGTTATGTTATTTCACCCATTTACTATCCTGGAGTTCCTGTTAAAAAAAAACAACAAAAAAAAACAAAAACCCTTTTTGCTGCTGGGGAATTCTGGACCATGTTCAGAAGCATTTTATTGCTGGTGGGAATGCTGGCTTTTCACACATGCCAGATTCTGACATTCTTTCTATTATGGAGTTGTGTTTTGACATTTTCTGTCCAACCTCCAACCCTGCAATTCAGTGCTGCTTTTCCTTCCTTTGCCCCAAAGTCAGTCAAATTTCACATTGCACCAATTTTAAAAATGCATTTTTCAATACTGAGAGCTATACTTTGCAAGTTCAAAAAGGCAATGAATTTTAAAGGGAGCAATTTGTTGACATTTGGCAGCCCAAAATAAAGCATATCAAAGAGAAATAAGCCTTTCTGCGTATATGTTCTGGTCATCTAAGTTATGTTTAGGAGCATTACCCAGAGGTATGATACTTTGAGAAAAGTCTATACTTTAAATATATTTTTTATGACTTATTGCTTGGTAAGACAGAGGCATTTTAAGAAAATTCAGATGATGCTTTGTTTTATTAGACCATCCTATTGTTTATTTTTTTTTAAATCTATGTTTTTTAAAGACATAATAAGTAGCTTAAGCTGCAGAGTATCTCTGCACAATAAGTGGATGTATAGCCAAATGGGTTTCTCAGAAGCATTTTTTACAAATTATCTCTGCCTCTTTCTAAAGGCTGACAGTCAACATCAGTCACTTTCATCTATTTTCATCACCTCTTCTTAAATAGATAGCTCATCTGAGCAGCTCTTCGAATAGTCGCTGCGCTACAGTATGCAGTTAATGGCGTAAATATAATAAAGACACCATGCCATTTATCTTTTAGTACTGTTATTCCTAAGTCAATTAGCCAAGTCAATATGCTGCATCAGTTATTACCCACATAATGTCACAGGAAAATTAATCATGTGCAAGTTGGACACCTTTATCAGGTTGAGACCAAGGTAAAGGCAGCTGGTCGAGAAATACGGATGATCAATTGACAGCAGTGAAAGGCAACAACCTCAGTTTGAGAAAGTGGGAACATTGAGTATGAGGTAAATAAAGGAAAATATAAAGCTTAAAACCGCTAGGCAAAGTAGCAAAAAAGAGACATCAGAATGCAGAGAGTGGCATTAATATGCATGCTTTTATTCACTTTTTTAAACTGCCTTTGTCAGTTCCCAGGGTTTCCACTGCTGTCTGATCTTCAGCACCATCACCAATCCCGCTAGATCATTTTGCAGGGTCTCTTTTCCCCTGTTTTATCTTAAACATGCCATGTCGGTGACAGCGACGTCGTACAGGGAAGAGGCAGCTGAAATCTTTCTTTGAGAAACTTGTGAAACTGTAGTGACACTCGATCTTTTCCTGCTGCATGGCAATGCAGAGGACGAATACCTCGCCAAGGGGATGGGTTTGAAAGATAGGATTTGTTTTAAAATATAAACAGGGGCAAAAAGAATTTTTCAGTAAAATAAAAAAAACAACTTTCAAAGAAATCACAGGCTATTGAAAAACATAAACATGCTCTGAGTGGCAGTGAGAAGGGGGATTTTTGTCTTGCAGTCAAACTGTATGGTTTGCAGTTTGATGCAGTTGATCCAGAATAAACAATTTCCTGAACCCCCTGCAGACTTAAACTAAAAAAAAGTATGAAACAAGCATGAAGAAAGTATAGAAGTAAGTAAAGTATCTTAACTTTAACCTCAGGAAAGAAAAAAGTATTTGAAAAGAACCAAGAAGTGTAGGTGTTACATCCCATTGAGCGAAATTTGTTGAAAAGATTACTGTGCCTATTGTCTGAACAAAATACAGTAGTTGAAAGGTGAACAACCGTCCGGATTAATACTTCTGCTTTGGGTCCTACTGGCTAATTAATTCTGACTTTCAATTTTGAATAATAACTACGGGCCAAGAAGGTCAAATTTCCAACGTATTTGCCTGCACTGGAGAGGGATAAGGAATAGGCAAACAACAATGCAGAAAGATGTTGATGCATGTTATTTGGAGAAATTAAGTGTGGGATGTAGAAGTGTAGCTACATCCCACTTATGAGATGGTATACCATATAGGTTTGTAAGAACAGGATGAGATTTTGACAATGTTTTTGGGAAAACCTTTTTGTTTGCCATAAGCAGTGTTTGAATGTGTGAGTAAATGACTGAATGTAATGTGAAGTGCTTTGAGAATATGATAAAGCACTATATACACAGGCCATTTATCAGTTTACCATTGTTCTTTTCATAAGTGTAATAAAGGTGGGATCTGGTCTCAGATAAACAAATATGCAGAGAAGTCATTATAACTCAACTCTGTCAAGATAAGTCAACTTCACATCTTTTTTTATATATAAATATATTTCTTGATACGACTTCCAAACATAGTGAAATATGTGTGTCAAGTTGAAAGCAAACATAGTGACTTTTGTAGTACTATTGTAGATAGTTGTAGAAAGTTTGAGGGGCGAGGACAATTGTCTCACAAAGCAGTTTCCATTCAAGGCAGGCACTCAAGTAGTTTGAGCCAAGATTTTTCTATAATTTTTTTGAGGCAGACTGTAATGTAGATAGCAGAAAAAGAATTGGTAATTATATTGTTAATAATGTTTTTAAAAAGTCTACCTATTTGTTTATGTAAGAAACAGGGGTTAACTGAATAGTTTTGTATTTTACTTTTTTTTTTACAGTGATGTAAAAACCTGATACAACTTTGTCATTTTGACAGATTAGTATTCACACCTCTGACTATACTGAGCAAATACACAGACATTTAAATTTTACGAACAGAGTACAGTTAACTAAATTAATCAAGAAGATTCCCATGAGAGCATCAGAGCAACATCTCAGAGCTGAACACCAAATATGTATCCTTATCCACAAGCTTATGTAAAATTACTGAAGCATGGAATGCATCTATGACTGCATCTGACACAGACTGGCAGTGACAGTCTAATGGTGCAAAAATAGCACATGCACGGTCAACGCCTCCCGCTAAAGCAATCAGAAAAGCCTTTGTTCAGAGAATCTTGACGAATTCTGATCACTTCAACTGAAAAGTAGTTCACTGATTTAAAAACTTTGAGTGATGAGGTGCTTCAGTCTCCCTTATGCACAGGTACAGCCCAATGGAGCTCCGTGCAGAATATTTAGACCACAGCAAGTGAAATGTTCATAATACATGTAGTTTATTAATCTGCTCAATGTCGGATGGCATGATGTGGATTCTCCTATCCTTTGTTTGGATCAAATATAAACTAAAATGAATGAAAATGAACAACTGAATATGTTAGTTTAAAAATTGAAAGGTAAAAATTAATTATGATCAGACTTTTTGTGACCAATTCAGTCAAAATGACTGACAACCAGTGTTGGTCAAGTTACTTAGAAATAGTAATTAATTACTAATTACTGATTACTTCCCCCTGTTGTAACTCATATTTTTTGGGGCTACTATATATAACAGTCTCGTATTAAATATGTTTATATAATCTTTAGTTAGTATTCAGAAAGTAAAAGTCTGTTTTAATTAGCTTGCATGATGGTAAAAATATGTCTGTCAGTATGTTTTATGGGAGTAAGCTTTTAAGTCGTAAAACTCTTGGTTAAAGTTATCGCAGGTTGTAAAAGCAGGATGTGGAGAGAAGAAACAGACTAGGGAGTAGACAGTCATAAACAGACCGGACGGTTACAGCGATAACTCAGGAAACCTTGAGAATAAACGTTTGGTGTAATAAAAGTCTAGGGGGAGGAGAATAGACATGTGAATACGTTCTTTGTTCTTCTTTAATAAAAATGGTACAGCCCTGTATACGACGGTTCAGTTCAGTTCAGCTCAGTTCTGACTGTTCCCCACCTGCAGGTGCGTACGAGTGTGAAACAGAAATTCTGTGTCTGTGCATTATTTGCTCTCTCTGTCTCTCAGCTCTGACTTTATTTTGGAAAACTTCCCGCCGGGGTTTAAATGTTGGCGCCCCCACCCTCCAGAAGCGAGTGGCCGACCGCATGGTAAAACAAAGCCAACACCCCCAAAAAGTAATCACACTACTTTACAGCTTACTTATATTCAAAAGTAATTAGGTATTTTATTACTTAATTACTTTTAAAAAACATGAAACACAACCTGATTATGCTATAAGTATATTCTATCATATAAAATTCAATCATATGAAACAGTCTATCTTACTTTTTTTTATTGGTTTTATTTTTTTCCTTTATGAACATTGCATCAAGAAAAAACGGTAAATAAATGAATGCAACAGCCACAATATAATGTGACTACACTAGAGTCAGTACGGTATGAAACGGGACTCTTTGGCATGTTTCCATTAACCGCCTCTGTTCTGAGCCAACCCCAGCCCTGAAACGCCCACCTATGGACTGATTGGTCCGGTAATATGATATCCTTCTCACTCCTATGGGGAGCCTAAGTCTCCTCCTCTTCCGATCGGCCCATGGGTCCCCAAACCGAAAAAATAATGAATGGAAGTCAATGGAGCGATATAAGTTATTTTCTGGTACGCTTTGTCTTACATCCTGAATCATACATATGTTGTACTTGGATCTAAATTATAACTAATGATGTACATTTCAAATGTGTTTGTACAGTGATTTGGGATATATTTGATTGTAAAAATTAGCATTTAAAATGCCTAAAAATCAGAAGTCAGAAGTCGCATATATGACACCATTTGGCTAATGGGATTTAGCATTAGCTACAGCACTTAAAACACTCATCAAGAGCTTGTAAAGCTTCTCCTCCATGCTGGCTCTCACTCCACCGACTGCTTTACCCCCCACATAGCTGCTACTTTCCACATGGTCAGGTTTATTGTGTTTTCTCCGTGTTTAATGCTCCTTTCTTCGTCCTGGAGGTTACGATCCTCGCTCTCCTTCTTCTGCCGTTGTAGTTCGCACGCTTTCACACAAAACCTAAAGTAACTTTTCACTCCGGTCGACAATCAGCTTTTTCTCTGCATCAAAATTTGTTTTTAAAATTCACGGACATCATACGTTGGATCCACGGCACATTTCAAACTGGATCATTAAATAACTTTTAGCGGTCCATTGATTCTCATTTTTTTTTTTTGGCAGTTTAGTTTTTTTTTTTTTTTACGTGTCCTGTCCAGCAGTATGCTACTCAGAATTGGTGTCTGGTAGCATTTGGCAGTTTATTGACCCATAGCAGTAGAAGGGCGTGACTTAGGCTCCCCATGCAGCAGCATGTTGGTGAGTCCTGTTCAGTAGGTACAGTTTCACATCCCGCTACTGTAATGCTTAAAGTCTTTTTTACAGTAGGTTTAGGTTCACAGACATTCTTCCTGGTTTCAGAAAAAATACTTTTTCTTGATTTGTTTTAATTTGTTGCTATGGGTTTGTTTTAGGTTTTGTATTTTAATAAATGAAACCAAAAACACAATGTTAATGGCAGAGCAGTACTTTTAATTTGAGATTTTTCAATGCAGTATTTCTTCTGTTTATTTTTGTGGCCAAATTTGATTCCCTTGACTAACATTTTTAAACAAGGGCTGGAGGTGGGGCTGGGTGATATGGCTTAAGAATTAAATCTCTGATTTTTTTTATACATACCAAATCTGATTTCGGATTTATTCAATTTTGCAAGTGATAAAACATATTTTAAAAAACTGCTTTTATTGTAATCATCCTGTCCTGGAGCTGACTTGAATTTAATGTCCAACTAAAAACAAGCTGCAAAAGTATCCTTGTAAAACAAGATCGTTAGACTGACATCATTCTGAGCTATGGAAGCCTAAGTAGTACATTGATTAAAAAAAAAAAATCTCTGTTTTCTAAAAACTAAATCTTCAACAACAGAAGAGAGATGCTTTTTGCTGGAGCTTTTGTTAAGCTAAGCCCGCCGACGTCCTCGCCCACTACAGTTCTTTTAATATGGTAATTGATACACAAACTACCCGTTCCAGGCCGTACTGACCCGTTCCATTCTGTACCGTACTGGCCCCAGTGTAAATGGGGCATATACAGCCAGCGACAAGCTTTTTCAGTTCAACGGGACCAAGTCCATTGGCTTTTAATTCTATTTCCCCCTATTTAGCAGCAGTAGGGACATCTGACCTAGAATCCACTTTAGCAGCTGCAGCTGTGATGTCAGAAGGGCTCTTTGTGAGCTTCAGTTAGCTAGGTGCTTGCTCAGGTTAGAAGTTCAGTTTTTCGCTATAGATAAAAGTTTCCTTCCAATGCAGAGTGTGCAGCGGACACTAATGTTTTTGTCATTTTTATAGTATTATACTAAAAGCAGTGCCGATACTTCTAACCATCAAACGCTGAAGGCTTGCGCTCTATCCTGCGAATCACGTAGGTGTCCTATTTTGGATTCAAAACAGTGAATTTCACCAACATTAAGGATTTCCTATCATAAATGAGGAAACTGTACCTCAAAAATGCAAATGAAGCATGTTTTATTCTCCATCCCTCTCACACAAAAAAACGGGGAATAAACATGATAAGCGACATTGTAAGATATCAGGAGAAATTCGGCATAACAGTATGTCCACACCAAAAGCGTCAAAACGCGCCACATGCCCCCAGCTGGAGGCTTGAACATTCGCTCCTTGAAGCGTGTACAAAGCAAAGTTGACGCGCTTGAAAACACGGCGCGTGTGGGCGGAAATACGTCACGTCTGGGAGGAAGTAGTGCCAGATGGTGTGTTTGCAAGATGGTAGCTGTTGAGCTAACGTTCGAAGAAAGAGTGTCCTCTCTTTATTTACTTTGGAGAGCAGAGCAGCGGCGTAGGCGACATCCTCGCCGTATCTGGGTCCATCAGGTCCTTCAGAAGCGTGAGCACTTTGGTGAGTTTCACCATTTGCTCCAGGAGCTGCGAATGGATGACGGCCGCTTTCAGCGGTACCACCGTTTGTCCATCGTCCAGTTCGAAGACCTCCTGTCCCGAGTTGGTCCGAGCATCGCCCGCCTAGACACCAACTACAGGCGGTCGATCCCACCTGCTGAGCGCCTGTCCATCTGCCTGCGGTTAGTAAAACTGTTTATTATCGTAATATTTTATTGATATGTGTGCTGTTATATGCTAAGCTATCCGTTTATACACGCATAACGTGGATGTGTTGTGCTATCAGAGAATATAGTCGTTTCCTGATAGCAAACTGTGGTAAGGAAACGACTGTTTATATTTCTAGTCAAGCGGTATATCTCATAAAGTCCTGAATTAATTATATTTGTGCTATATTATCTGCATTTGCAATGGTTGCATGACTGTGGTGTCATATCAATGTATGCTCTCTGTGTTTGCTGATCAAACTGTGAGGACTATCTTTGCTGTGATCCTCAGGTGGTTTATCTTTTAAAGTGTTTATTTTGTGTTATTTAGACCTGGTTTAATTCTGGTGTAGAACCAGTTAAATATTTCTACATAACCCTTGCAGCCAACTCTATAAGGGATCAGCTGCCTTTTTAAAACTGGGAGCTAGATAAAATTGTGAGCAGTTTGGTTCATCTTTAGTTATATAATAAATCTATCTTGATATGCTATGTCTTATCACAGTTTAATTTCTCAAATATTAACAATGATCTAAGAAAGGAAAGGGCTGTCAACATCCAAATATTTATTTCTATTAATCTCTCAGTTCATTCCTACCTGATTGACATGTTTAGGAATTATGAGTGATCGGCTCACTGTGGCTGTTAACAGTAGCTACCGATCAGATTAGGATATAGTAAAGTTAAAAGTATGGATGCACCGATACCGATAAAGGTATCGGTGCCAATACTTTCTTTTACTTATTCTCTCTTTTACCATCAGCTGATAATAATTTGGAAACTGCAATAGTTTCACAGAAAATGTTTACTTTTCTTTTGAAACTGCAAGTCACATAAAACTAATGTTAAACAATTATTTCCAGGTTCCTTGCTACCGGGGACTCCTTTAGGACCATCGCGTCCAGCTTCAGAGTTGGTGTCTCCACGGTGTGTCAGATCGTCCCCCAGGTAGCGGCAGCAATCTGGGACTGTCTAGTAGAGGACTACATGGCTCTACCTTCCACAGAAGCCTGGCGGTCCATCGCAGAGGGATTCCAGGAGCGGTGGAACTTCCCTCTCTGCTGTGGAGCTCTGGATGGGAAGCACGTCCAGCTGAAGGCACCTCCCAACTCAGGATCCATGTTCCACAATTATAAGGGAACTTTTTCCATAGTTCTCCTAGCGGTTGTGGATGCAGGGTATCGTTTCCGCATCATAGATGTTGGGGGTTTTGGGAGGACCAGCGATGGTGGTATTCTGGCCAGCTCCACGTTTGGTCAGGCTCTTCGTGCTGGGACGCTCCATCTGCCTCCGGACCTGCCTCTACCTGGTGGAGAAGATCGTGGAGCCCAGCCCCATGTCTTTGTGGCTGACGAGGCGTTCCCGCTGCGGAGGGAGCTCATGAGGCCTTTCCCTGGACGCCTCCTCCCATTGGAGAAGAGGGTCTTTAACTACCGCCTCTCCAGGGCCCGGATGGTTGTGGAGTGCGCCTTCGGTATCCTCTCCTCACAGTGGAGGTTGTATCGGCGCTCCGTGGAGCTCCGTCCGGAAGTGGCGGAGAAATGTGTGAAGGCAACGTGTGTTCTCCACAATTTTCTGCACCGTTCTGAAGATGGAGGGGCACCTGCTGTGAGGGGCGTGGCACCTGCTGTGGTGGAGACGTGGGAAGGTCTGGGTCGTGTAGCAGCCAACAACTCCTCCAGAGAGGCTCTCCTGGTGAGGGAAACATTCATGGCACACTTCTCGGCCGAGGGAGCAGTGCCTTGGCAGCCTATTTGAAGTCCCAGTGACTTCCCTCAACGGCTCTTTTAAGAGCCACCCACCAACCTCTAAAGAGCTTTTTTTCCTGCATTTTTCCCTTAATAAATGGAGCTTGCCTCGAAAATAAACTAATCTCTTTATTTTCTTAAATTTTTTTGACTTTGATATTTTCTTATATGGTAGTTTATGTTGGTTTATAGTATATTTAACAATTTCTAAGTAACATGTCAAGTTGTGGTGCAATTTTATCTGTATAGTAATAACAGATTGTCATTTAGAAAATTTATTCAAAAAATAATCTAACTCATTTAACATAGACAAAAAAAAAAAACATAGAGGAATAAAAAGGACCAAGCTTGGGAAGTGGAAGAGCCTCATGGAGAAGGAGAAGAAAAGTGCGTTGCTCGTGCTGTGGAGAGCCTGCTGCCTCATTTTCAGTAAACTACTGACTACTAGGGCCCAATGGTTCCAAATTTAACACTGCTGTGGTGTTTTCAAATACTGTTTTTTGAATTTGGAATTTGACGAACTCTCTCGTCTGGGGCGGCATGCTCTCCACAGCAGGAACAAGGCTCAGGAGGAAGAGCTCAGTTGCAGATGGCCGTGGCCTCTTCAGCGACTCCAGGAGGGCCGACTCCACCCTCGACTGGCCATCCTGGGACCCGTCCCTCATCCGCTTCTGAGCTCTCCTCCTCTGTGGGCCTGTAAAACAAAGCATCAATCAACACAAAGTAATGAGAAGGCTGCTACTAGAATTTCATTTTCATAATCTTAAAAAAACAGCCAGTAATCATATTTGTTGTAGATATTCAGTACAACAATGTTGCTACAATTTCTTTTACCCACCTGTGGGTGCAACAGCCGGAGCGGAGGGACCAGGGACTGGGGAGCCAGGAGAAGCAACAGGGGATGGCTCTACTGTAGAATCAGTTGACTCTGTCAAGACAAAATTAAATGTTTTCAGGTTGAAAAAAAAAAAAAGTCAAATTATATATAGGGGTCCCTTTTTATTCTTTAAAAGCGAGGCCATGAAGGATGAACCACGTTATAGTGGGACCACTGTATACTGTTTATTAGTAAACGGTAACATATATGCCTATATAACAGTCTACGTAAAATCATTGTAAACATACCTTCTATCTGGGACTCCCCTGCTGCTCCTTCAGGCTGTCTTTGCTGCTCCTTCAGGCTGTCTTTGGCCCTCGAGGAGGAGGTTCTCCGCGGTCCGCATACTCCCCATGTTGCTGCTGGTCTCCCGCGGGGTGACGAAGGGGTCAAGGAACCCCATGACCGCGGAAAACTTCCACCTCCTCCCCGATCCGGCAGCTGACCCACTCCGCTTCTCCTTCTCCAACCGCCTCTCCGTTATGTCCACACAGTAAGTGTCCCTGAGGCTCTTCCATTTTTTTCTGCAGTAGTCCGCTGAATAATCACATTAGCGGAAAAGTATTTAAACATCGGTGGGAAATGAATAGTAAAAAAGCGGGACAGTAGGCGGGCTAGCTAGCTGTCTTTTGCACAGGTTCGGTAAAAACTCAAAAGTGAAATGAACTTACCAGGTTGTCCAATCTCCTCACTTATCTTCTTCCAAGCTTGGTCCTTTTTATTCCTGTCTCTGTATATATACAGAGTAGTGTCATAAAGCTCCGGGTTGTTAGCCACAGCGTTGATGAGCCTCTCCTCCATGTTGAATGAATAACTTTCTGTCCGCTGTGAACTACGTCAGAGAATCACGTCACCAGGCTCCTGATTGGTTAACGCGGCGCGGTTTGACGCTGGAGTTCAGAGATTTTCAACTTGAGCAGAATTTTTCACGCGCCGCAACCGCCTCATCTGCACAAATCCTCCGCGCGAATAGGGCAGAAAAGCTTTTTCGCGACGCAGATCTGCTTCTGATTTGAAGCGGGACCCCCTGCCGCGCTTCAACGCGCTCCTCCATTGACATAACATGTACATCTGACTCGCCGCTTGCTTAATTCGCTTTTGGTGTGTACGTGCCGTAATAGTGGCTCCGGAAAATTTTTGGGAGGGGCAATGAAATTCGGAACTGTCCCTGTAAAATCAGGAGGGTGGGGAACTATGTAATATGTCACAGTCATGAGACTAACGGTTAACTAACGGTTAACGCAGCCTGCTTGCGCAGAAGTAATGGCAGTTTAATTACTTTTTTGCCACTGTAATCCCTTACTTTACCCATTACTCGAAAAAAAGTAATTAGATTACATTAACGCATTACTTTTAATGCGTTTCTGCCCATCTTTGCTGACAACAAAAAATAGCATGTCCTCTGGGGAGAACAGATAAAAAAATCACTTCTGTCTATTGCTAATTTATTAAGAAATAAAGGTTTATCATACATAGACTTTCTCTTCATTCCACTCAGCACTTACTAAGGCATACACAGCTTTGATCATTCTGTGCATTTGTGTTTTACTCAATTGATGAAGTTAACCCAAATACCAATTATTGGTTGTAGTGGCATAGCCAGAAATAGCTTTTTAGGTGTGCCCAGCAAAAAATGGCTGGGCCATATAATATTATTATAATATTAATATTGGAATTAAGTTATTTCCACTGTTCAAAGGTTGCTTTAACAGATATATGTCTGTATTAGGGATGCAATGATACCACTTTCTTTAAACTGATACAATACTGATACTTGGATCTGAGTACTTGCCGATACTGAGTACCAATGCCGATACTTCTACCACCCCAAAAATATTTAATGAACTGGAAGGCAGGTTTTATTTTCCTTCTCCGCTTGTTAAGACAAATGAGGGTGAATCAGATAAAAAATTCAAATGACCCTAAAATTAAAATTTCTGGTTAAAAAGTAGCATTTTCTGTAAAATTATTGCAGAGTTTTCACATTTTAAGTATAGGTTCATGGTATTGGTTAACTAACCGATACGAGTATATTAGAGGGCATCAGGGCCAATACCCGATAACAGTATCAGTATTGGTGCATCTCTAGTCTGTATACATCAGAAACTGCTTAGAACAGTATCTTCAGAAAAATTAAATATACTTGCCAGAAAGAAGGCTAGGAAGAGTGAAAAACCTATTAGCTTTTATATTGAAAATATAGAAATAAGAAGTTAAAGGCATGGTATACAATTTCGTTTTAAAACCCTTTTTTTAACTGCAAAAAATGGTCTTCATATACCAGTGGCAACCTATAAGTAAGGAGTTCTTAAACTTGACCGAGTAATTTTCATTCTTTCTACAGTGAGAAACCCTGGGAAAACCTCATCCAATCAACTTCCATGGCCCGTCCGAAATGAGAGGTTTGTAAGCAAAGCTTCTATGTTTCAGCACCTCCCGCTTCATGTGCACGCAACGCTCGTTCTAGCCTGTAAACAAGAAGTGAGCTTGCGCTACCTTACCAACAGCTAAATTGATTGCGCCAGCTGCAGTAGCAGACGTGTTTGGTGAAACATTTAGTTCGAAGTTAGTGCAGATTAGCTTCTCAAAATGAATCGAAAACGCAAAGCTGTTGTGGAAATAGCAAAGAGAAAGAAGAAAGAAGACGAAGAGCGTGCCAAAAGCCGAATCTGCATCGGACCAGCTGCATTTACAAGGTGGTGTCAACTCAAGGAAGCTAAGGGCTCACTAACCGATGCGTTGGTTGCTGATTTTCTCCTGAACAGGTAAGATCACGTTAAGTTTTTTGACTTTGGTTGAAATGGCTTGTCTGCTGCGAGTTGTTGACTGTGGCAGAGACCCAACGAGACCATGCTGGCTGCGCGTACCTGTGTTATTGAGGCGTGGCTTAGGGGGAGAGCATGAAACAAGGTATGGGACTTTTTTATTATGCAATAACGCCCTGTTGAGGAGTGCTCCCACAATCGTATACCCCACTTGAACCAATCAAGTCATGCCAAGGGCTGTCAATCATCATGATCGCTGTGTGCTTGTGCTCGTAACTGCGCTCATGCTCAGTTTTTTTCTGTTTACACGGAGCCTCCGAATCAAGCCTCCACCATTAGTACCGAACGCAGCCATGGATCAACACTCAGCTCAAGAGCAGAAGATACCGATTTCAAACCAAAAAATCATCCTCACCTCAGATAACTCCATTGTTGACACTCTGGTTGTTTTCTCTCTCTCATCCGCACATATTGGCCCAATGACCTGGCGCGTGCACAGAAAAGTAGGCGCGGCTTCAAGACCAATCAGAAAGGGAGGGGGAGGGAGCTTGGGTCGTTTTTTTTTCAAATCATGTCCCTCTCTCTCTTTTTTCTTACAAAGTCCAGACTATCACTTTAACTACTATTTTACAAAGAAGTTCATTGAGATAAAATATGTTTTTAAAGAAGATATGCCCCAGAGCCACAAACGCGTACCTGTTTTTTCTCTCCAGCAACGTTATTAATTCAATTCAGTTTATCTATATAAGCCATATCACAATATATCATTTCAAGGCACTTTAAAAAAGGTCATTTCAATTATAACGCAGATGCATTCCAATTAATCCTTCAGCTCATTATACCAATCAATTTAAAAGAAACCTCCAGGAGAACCTGGATCAGTACGAATGGCCATCTGCCACGACCGACTGAGAAGACAGGTTTGAGAAGACATAGCAGAGACACAGAAAGAACAAAAGAACTGATATAAGAGTACGTTGTATGTTAAACAAAAGTAAAAAGTTGATAACAGGACATAGACAAGGTTCAATAACTGGGAGCATCTACCCAGGCAATGCCCCTTTCCACCAAGGCATCACATCTGAGCAGAAGAACAGATGAAGTGAAGCCTCTATGGAGAGGAAAATACTGAAAGACTAGACAAATTTATGCATTGACACATTTATACTAACATAATCCTATTGCTGCAGCCAGGTTTCTGTGACACAAAACAACCTAATTTGATTATCACACATAGAGTCATTACTTAACAGTCTTTGCTAGACAAAATTTAATTGTTTTATTTTCCCATTCAGTCAAAGTTGTTCCTATCTTTATGAAATTTTCATGATTTGCCCTTTGCCGTGAGCAAGAAAGTTTCTCAGCGTGTTAATGGTTGGGTAACTGTGCAGAGGCTGCAGAGAGGCGGGTTAAACTATGACTCTGCTTCCTGGTCTGGACCCTGGGTTTTCAGTGTTTTAGAGGACTAATAAATCCTGACAGTTTCCTAAAAATAAGACATGCTCCAACCAAAGTAGAACGAATGCTGTCTCTCTAGATCAGACCAGTTTTTCCCAGAATATTTGCCAATAATCAATATAGCCCACATCGTTTTCAGGACACAATCTAGAGAATAAGAGGTTGAACATCTTAATTTGGTTAAACATGTCATCACTGGTCAAATTGGACAGAGGACCAGGGAAATCTTTGTTCAGAGAATCCAATAATGTCCAATAATGTTTTGGCAAACTTAGTTCTGAAGCAGCATTAATTTTAGTTACCTTTGATTGCCAGTTGTCCTTACTGCGGGCGTGAAAAACAATCTTACTGTATTATCAAAACCATGATAATGGCAACTTAGTGAAAAAGACTTAATTTGATGAGAAACATTTTTGTGTTCTAATAAGTGCCACAAGATTTTGTGCCACAAGGGCAAGTTCCATAATAAAACTTAATATTATATTCTAGTAGAAACGTAAGAGTTATTTTGGCTCCTTATCATAAAACCCAGACAATGCCAGAATGGAGCATTGGAAAATATGACCTGAAGCGAAATTATTGCATATGCTCCTTTTTTGATTATTTTCAGCTCTTTGTTTCTCCAATGTTTTGGGTTTATTTTGGTCACATTGCATTTTAATTTGGGATAGCATCCTTCAAATTAAAGGAAGATAAAAGGAAAACTGGTGCTCTGTTAAATCTCTTTGAAGAAGGAGTAGATATGCCAGGAGAATGCCTTGGCCTTATTTCCCTTTCCTTTCCTCTCTTCCTGTATTCAGCACAGTAGATGAGCGATAACTACATAGTCAGCTGAACAACAGCTTACCTTAGGTGGAGGATCTCTTAAAGCAATCTTGTTTAATCTTGCTCCGTGTGAGAGAAACCAGGCTTTGTTTTTATTATAAACACCTGGAGAATGAATATTTATTTCTCCGTAATTTCTTCTTATCTGTACATCCTGCCCCTCAGAGAGACTGCACCTGTCTCGATGGATTTTCAGAAGTATAAATTAACATCATGGTTTGTGTGATAAACATATGTTTATGTAAAGAAGTGCAAACAAAACACTTTGTGCTTTTAGTGTGTGGCCTGTTAATGGCTGCTGAGAAATAACAATTTTGCTTGCATAGTAGCTGTTATGAAAGTCCTTCATGCATTTAACCTGCATAATACTCCTTTAGAGTGGCAGATTATGATAATGGCGAAAAAGTACTAATAACTTATAAAATTATAGGTCAAAATGGGACAGGCAATTTTGTATGTTAATTTCGGTGATGTAACATACAATTTCCCAACAGTTGTGATAGACTGTTGCTCCAGAGAGAGACATATTTCTTCTAAAAGCAGCAGTAGAGGAACACATTTATTTACACCAAAATTGTATTCCATTTTTATTTAATGGGAGAATTGCTTCTATACATACATTAGTATCTTTTTTTCATATACATTTAATGCATAATATTAAATAATTACCCACCAGTACAGCTAAAAGCAGATTCACTCATTAAGAACTCTTGCAGGCAAAACATTTGAAGTATTGAAGTCTTTTTTTTAAATCACCATGAGCTTTATTTTGAAGGGGAATCTCTAGGAAAGCGTCTGAGCCAAATAGCTTTAAGTGTGGAAAGGAATCAGTCACAGTTTCGAGGACACCCATATCAGCACTTTATGCACAGGCCACCATCTTAACGAGTCACGAAAAAGTCACATTGTGACTTTAATAAGCAGTTAATCACTCCTGTCTTGACCTGCCCTTTAAATTGAGCCAATGTTTCTGTTATCTGTGCAAAACTGCATTAGCGTATGCACCCCCCCTTAATGGCCCTAATTAGTTGTAAAAGGAGCTTATTCTCAATTTAAGTGGATAAGGAGTCGATACAGTAATATGGTCCCAGTATGCTCGGTTCCAACTCTATCTCAATGAGAAGGTGGCACACAAGAGGATAGCTCTCACAGCTACAGCAGAGAGCCAATAAACCCACTCTGTGATAAATGTGGAATTGAATACAGGCAGCACTCACTCACTGCTGATATGAAAAAAAAAAATAGTTTGATGATTAACTGACAGAGGGATCGTTATAGTAAGGCTGTTTCAGTGGCAGTTACATAATGTGGAAAAAGTTTCCACAGGAGAAGATGAGGTATCAGCAGGGCCCATTATTAGGAGAAAAAAAGGAAGTCATCCTATATATCAATATAAATGAAAACATATATTTCAGGGGCAATTCTGGGATCAGATGTTTAGGGGTACTGAGCCAGCTGGCTGGCCATGGAAGATACATTTTACTGTTTTGTAGATTTTAACACATACACATACAACAGGAGATATAATGTTAATGGGCATCCAGTCACTTAGCTAGTCAGTATCAACTTGGTTTCACTATTAGGACATACTTCTAACATAAGGTTTGGACAGTCACTGCTAAAAAACAATATAAAAATAATAATTGAATCGATCAGAAATTATCCTGGAAAAGCATAACTAGGAGAGTTTAGACCTCTGCCAAACACACTGGTAAAGTTTAGATTCCTTTATAAAACCTGATCTCCCCAAAATGTTATCACTCATTCCTTGGCCCATTTGTGACATTTCCTGGATATTACAGCCAAATCCATCAACACCTTTTAACATATTTACGTATTTCTATTTGATTTAATAATATGTTAGCTTACTGTCTGTGTTTTCACTTGCCCTGTATTATTATTCATTTTATTTGTGTACCCTTAACATGAATGTCGACACCTCAGGATCAATAATCTGTTTATTTATCAATTCATGTGTTCATTCATTTCTGATTTAACTTAAATTCAGAAAGACCAAGATCTTTATTTATAAACTTTTGATATTTATTTGAATAAAATTTAATTACAAGATGGGGTTTTTTCTGAATTGTTGATTTACTAATATAAAACAAACTAATAAACACCAGCTTCAGTCCAACATTGCAGACATAACTCAACTCCCTGGTTGCCTCTCAAAGAAACAGGAACTTAAATTCACTTTTACTTTATTTGGGATTCAGATGCAGAGAGATACTAATTTCTAAAGTAGTTTTTCTTTTATGTTAAATATATCTGGTTAATTCAGAAAAAAATAGATTCTTTGTAAATGAAAAAAAACTTAAGAAGGAACACTGAGCTTTTCTTTTTTTCATCAATTTGTAACAGGTGACAGTAACTAGCTTAACACAATATATTAATATGTATTGACTAGTTAGCTAACATCTGCATGCAGAAGCACAATTCAACTTGATGTTTGTTTGGTAAAAAATAAAAAACATGTTTCTTGTCTTCTCTTGGTTTGCAAAAAATGCAGCTCCCTGCTGCAGATTCTTACCAGCCGGAGATTCAGGTGCTTGTATGTTGTGTTTAAAGACGAATGGGAAAATTCATTGCCGCATAAAAATGGTTTAACATTAACGTTATTGTGTTGTTGTTGTTTTTTATATCACATTTTAGGCAAGTACTGTATGTTTTCCAGTTTGTCACAAAAAATAATCATACAGTAAAAAAAAAAAAAAAGGGGGAGCTTTGACTTTAGGGGGTGCTTTAACTCAGTTTGATGGGCTAGAAACGCCTATAGTTTGCTGAAAGAGATGTTTTCTGAAATGAAAGCCACTGAAACAGATTAGGTTTTTGTTTTAAATTCTTTAATATGTAATGTTAGAGTGAACTTAATTAAAATTCATAAGTTTCTGAGATTTTGAAACTGTGTTTTATTTATATTGCAGCCACATTTCAACTTTATGGTTATATTTTTATAGTCTTGACAATAACTCAGAAAGACAGATTTCCAAAAGATATCATAATTTGGCTATAGCTTGAGATTCTCACAAACCAGTTATAGTTCTTGTTTTCCTTCTCTCTATTTATCTTTTCCTCTCAGTCAGGAAATATGCTGACTCATCTCATCTCTTATTCCCATCTGTAATAGCGTTTCCAGTCTCTTGTCCTTCTGTTTTAGCCTATTGCTTTGTGTAGAGAGCATTGATGTATCTAATGGATGTTTTTTACTTTCTTATGCATGGTTTTGAATCAGCCTCTCTCCATTGCAGCACAACCTATGGACACAACTGACGGAAATGCAGTGATATTCCAAATAAATACCACAGGTCTTCCATCAACAGCAGTGTGTTATAGTCTGTATAATCATTCCACATTTTCAGTTAAGAGTAGATAAAAGAGCTGCATTTTATAAAGTTTTGCTACAATATCCCCACTGAAACTAAAATTATAAAATGTCTAGACGAACCCTGGCCCATAAGCCTCACTGCCCTGCATGTTTTTTCATGTTTCCCTGCTTTAACACGCCTGCTTCAGATGACTGCATGTTAGCAAAAGCATTTTAATTACCCATCAATTGAAATTAGGTGTGCTGAAGCAGAAAAAAAGAGCTTCTTGCCACAAAATAGTTAATCCCAACCATGTTTAAATTTGTACGCGTTCTGACAACCAGTGGTTGTGTGATAGAGATGTGTCGGTTGCAAACAAAACTATGCTTACAGTTGGCAATTTGAAGAGACCCATCAGAGTCGCTTATGTATTTTCTGTTGTTTAAGCTGCACGTGATTGGTCAACTCCTTGATGCGTAGTCTCTCAGTACGCTTACATGCACAGCTAAATTGAGCTTTTTGGAGTAGTCAGATTAAGGTTTTGCCCCCTGTCCCCTGAGTCCCAGTTTACATGTCAGTCAGAAAATCTAATTATTAAATGAAATACGTTCCACTCCCTGACGATAGATAGCGACATGCGCCCCTACGTGTTAGCCTAGTGGTTAGCTTCCAGAAACATTCAGGCAGTAAACTGAGGCTGGTGGGAGTGAAGCAGACTGAGTTAAAGCATGATATTAACGGTAACAACGTATCGCCTCTTTGTAAGTCCAAACATGCACTGTTTGGACGTTTACATTTGTCTTAGATGCTATATGCCTCTTATAACACTACTGTTGTTAGTGCTGGGTCGCATTTTTGGTGTTACACTGGCTCTCCTAACTTCCCAAGGGGGTGCGCGACTGCGTGCAGGGGTAGAGGGGGGTTGGCTGGTTGCAGAGTAATCCAATTCAATCGCATTATCTAGCAAGAGTGGCCGAGCTTCTGAAAATAATTTTCGGTTTGACTCCAGCCGGACTAAGGAGTACACATGTATTTTAAAAGTCTGATTTCAGTCCGACTAAGGGAAAATTTCGAATTTGTCTTTCTTCATGTAAATTTACTTTGTGTTTCTGAAGGCAAAAGGCAACCCTTTGATTAAAAGGCTAATTCCCAACTGCTGTGTCACCCTATACTAAGTGTGTGTCTGGCAAGAGCTCCTATTGACGGAGGTTCGTAAAAACAGACATCTTTATCATTCGGCGTTATTGTTGTAAGAACCATCTCTTTTTCGTCTTTTTTCCTAACACTAGTAAACAGCATAAAAGTTCTTCGCCTTTGTTAAAGCTTGCGGGTGTCACCATCTTGTGAACAACAGTGAGTTCTACTTCTACCATGGTGTAATGATGTATGCATGCCGTAGAACCCTATGCCACCCCCTACAGTCTTCAAGAATATTAGCTCACAGCAGGTACAAGCCGCAAAAAGTACAAACGCTGCTAGAAGGCACCCCGGCCGGTTCCGCATGTCTCATTTTCGAGCGGAACGTACATGCGTCAAGCATTAACCAAGATTAACCTTCCACCCCTTTTTTTGTGCCCATGCTTTTTTTTGTGCCCATGCTTTACACAAAGTAAATCAAAGGTCTGAGCCATTAATCAAATAAAGTGTTATAAAACATTTAAAAGAAATTTTAAAAAAAACATCAAGATAAAAACAGTTTAAACCATTTTTTATCAATAACATAATGGTTGATAACATTAGCCTATTTTTTATGTTTATCAGTATTTACTGATATAACATAGGTCTCTTAACTAGATTTTCGTTTTTTACAAACCTTCAGTTATGGTAAAAAAAAATTGTTTTAATAAAGTGCTTAGTTTAACTTAGTTTTGTGTGTGCTTTAGTAAAATGTGTTCACTAAAGAGTAGTGTAAAATTAAGCAATACTTATATGACTTTTTATCAATATGCTCTTTTTCCATATCGTCCAACCCTAGTTGTGCAGTTAATTACTTAATCAAGTTGATTTGCATTAAGGTTAAGGAGGCATATGCCAGATGTAACTCCATCAATTACCTAATTAAACTGCAAGGTGAACATTTCTGGCTTTGATTTTTGCTAACAGAGGAACTGGTGATCTGTCAACATTCATTATCCAAACAAATGGAAGGGGGGTACACTTTAGAAGACAGATATAAAATAGGAAACAGCATAAGAAGGACCAAAAATAATAACTAGATCAAGAAAGTATTAATATTAGAGCCAATTTAATTCATTGTTGGCAATTTTCCCTCCCACAAGAATCTTCTGGTTGAGGACCTAAGATGGCACAGTGGGACTGAATTGTCTTCAGACTATTTTGTTTTTTGCACAGATATCATCAAGTCCCCCTCAGTATAATTTGTTTACAGCTCAGAAACGGAAAGTTGGCAGTGCTCATTTCTCTCCCAGGGATAATTGCTGTGATTATGGGCTTCGCTGAAAACATGGACAGGCATGAGAACAAGCATGCAAAATCTGCAGGAGTGGAAGAAAATGTTTACTCCCGCAGACCTCACATCTGGGGGAGGGAAGACCAAGCCAAACCATCAGTATCTCATTCTTTTCTGCTTTACCAAATATCACTTATGTTATCCTTGCAGTTGGACATTGACCTTAAAATTACTGTTTGTTACTTTTAAGTCACACAGTTTCTGTCTCTAAGTAGCTTGGGTTATTTTCCTTTATAGTGATGTTCACTGTAAAAGATAGACTGTTTTGGCTGCTTCAAATCACTGTCTGCCTCTGTAATGAGATCTAGTCTGTCATTTCGTCGGCTATAACAGTTTTCCACATGGGGGGGAGGAACTTATCTGAAACAGTCAGTATATGTACAGTGTCAAAGTGAAGTTTATTAAACAGAAGAATGGCTTTAAAAGTTTTAGTCTACACAAAGCTAATGAGAACAACCATATAAAAACATTTGTTACAAGCAGAAAAACTGAAAATCAGTTGTGATACCAGAATAAAACCAATTTCTGCTCGACTCATGATAAGCCAATTGAATTTAGCTCAACTCTATGACAAAAATATTTGGTTTGAATGCTGCTAGAGTAAAGTCAAGACAAGTTCAAGTGAGGTGTTTAAGCATGAGATCAGAGGAAGTGCAAAGATATAAGAAGCCATGTAAATAGCAACTAATCCCCTACCATAGTCTTACTCCAGCTACATTTCTGGTTTAAAAATGTGCAAAATGAGACGTTACCAAGGGACTTGTAGGGGGAGAAGGCTGGGCACGGTCAATAATTCCTTGCTATTCCAACTCGCTACTCCCACTCACCTTGTTTCATATCCCACAGCAGTAGGAGGGCTGTCGTCAGCCGTCACCAGCTGACATCAGTAATTACCACAGAGCGAATAGAGATGTCAGATTCTAATGTAAGGGCATTATAAAGTTTTCCTGAAGAGGGTGCTGCACTTATGATTTTAGGTAGAACATGTAGACAGCACTATTGCACACTCATTTATACAGTTTACCTGCAAAAAAGGTTGATTTGGGAATGAGTTGCCCTTTAAAAGAGTTACTTTTTAAAATTAATCATCGAAACATTATAATTAAATTTAGGTAGTGAAAGAGTGAATAAGATCAAGACCTCCAAAGATAATAGTAAGGCTGCACAAAGTATTGGAAAGGTGCTCTGTTTTATCCATTTGAGTTTTAATTCATGTCGTGGAACATAATGCTTTTTGAAATATTACAAACCTTTTGAAAATCATAAAAGTTAAACATTTGCATTCTCTGATGAATATATGTAGACACAAGTAAAGCTAGCCACACTAACTGCACAAATTGATAATATAAAATACTACAGACAGCTTGAAATGTAAATTTGTTATGAATTTCTGTATTAAATTACATGCAGGGACAGTCCTGTTTTATATGGTTGAAAAAATATTATTGCAACGGGAAAATGTAGAGTAAAAAAACTGCAAGCTGATGATGAACCTTCATCTTTTTATCAATATTTTAGGGCAACAAGAAGAAAATGTTTGAGTGGGCATAAGAAGTACTACCTATTGATATGGCAGGATCCCATATAGATTGAGATGAGGATAAGGATGAAGTAGTCTCCGTTGGAATTCCAACATTATTTATTAGGACCTGAACAGAAACCCATCTCTTGGGTTATTCCTCTATCCCCATCTAGACATTAGTGTCTCCTCCTCTTGCAGTGTGACCCCCCCCCCCCCCCCCCCCCCCCCCCCCCCTTGTGCTTCTGTGTGTGCTGCTGTGTGAGTGTGTATTATATCAGCTCCAGTTTAGACAAAATAAAAGATAACAGCTGTGTCATTCAACTACATCAGTGTAGGAAAACTGTCCATGACCTTTAACAAGAATGTTCATGACTGCAATATTTTGGAATATTCCTCTGCTGCTTTCTCTAATAATTAATAATCACTGAAAAGGACTTGAAAAGGAATCTTGAAATAATTATTACACAATACTATCTAAAGAGAAATAGAAAACCTTTGAGAATAACCTTTTTTTTCCAAATCTTTAACCTTACAATTCACTTAATCGACAGAAACATCTAATATAATAGCCTACCTTTATTAAAATTAACAAAATACATGCAAAATACTTTGATAGTGGAATAGGACAAACTTATCAGATAACAGATTCCTATGTCACTGATTAAAGAACAATACTGATGTCATATCACTTCATGAGGAAGAACCACCCACCAGTTTCCACTGTCAAACTTTGCATTCTCTTATTAGGGGGGCTTTTAAAAGCACACTTAAACTATTTAGTATCATTTTCAGGGTATTATAAACCCATATACTCGGAATCCTGGAGTTCAGGGGAAAATTGCAGCAATCAAGGACAAAACAGTCAGATGACAAATTGTATAATCATCATACAATATACCATGCACTATTATTTTCAGCAATTTTCAGAAGAACAGCTGTATTGGAGTGAGTAAACTATTATATATTGAGCACACTATTGTTTTTCTTCAAAAAAAGTCCAAATTTGTGTCTCTGTAGGTGTGTCACCTACAGAGAAATCACTGTCGTGTTATCAGCGTGCAGATTTAAAAAAGGGAAAAGGGGTGTAAAATGTATTCATTAACCAACAATAATAGTAATAATAAATAATACAGCAAAACAATGAAAACTGAATCCTATAATATTCATTTAGAACCGGTAACAATTTCCACTTGCTTTTTAAATTGTGGAAATGGGAGAAAAATGTTTTACAGCAACTGTTCTCCAGCACATCCCGCATTATCTTTTCTGTAGTCCCTAAATCATTTTTGAATTGACCATTCAGGCCCAGACTGTAACCCTATTCGTTGAGTCTGATTTTTCTTTAGAAATGTAGGGCTTTTCTGTGAAAAGTTAGGTTGAGACAATTTATCTGTCAGTTTTAAGTAAGGTAAATACATAGCAGTGTCCAGTCTCATTGCCAACATCATTGTGGTGAGTGTAACAGAATCAAATGACTAATGTGGACTTTATAATACTGATGAAATGTAGTATGTAATTTTGCTGCACTTTATAGCTGCTGTGTTTCCAAGTTGGTATTGGAAACTGAATAACTCACATTGGTGGCAGGGACAAAATACCCCCAAATTATGATGATACAGAAACACATCAACCATGCACCCGTCACACAAATTTTGTCTGAAAAAGCCAAAACAAAAAAGATAAAGAAGGGGAAAACCAATTCATCCACAGACACTTATAATTTCATCAACTGATGATGTGACAGTCTTGGAAGGAACTTTGGTTTGCATAATTCTGAAGCCGTGCATAACATATGGTCGATGTGAAATCTATTGTGGGCTAAGTGGCTAAAGTCCATGCTTGCCTCTTTCCTGCCAGACTCCAGATCCGTAATAAATCCCCTCACATTACCCTCCCTCTATCTTTCCAACCCTCCACACTGCCTCCCCTGAGCCTAGCAGATTACAGATATCATTATAATGGACATCCTGGCAGGGAAGTTGTGGTCACATTTAATTTGCCATAGCCTGATATCTACACAAGATAATCAGCATTTACACCTTAGAGTGATGACAGAAACAGCACCAAGATGTCAGAGGGTGAAACGGTAATAGAATTATAAAAAAGAAGATTGATATACACAGTGGAAGATAGGTTGAAGAAAGCAACAGTAAAAGAGCAATGTATATAATGTTGAAGAATATGCATTTTGCTCAGAGTCCACAGGGACAAAAGAGAGGAAAGATTAAGCTGGGTTGTCAGATTTGCATTTAAATAAGAATAACCTACTTTGAGCCCCTCGATGACTAAGAACAAACCCTGATTCACCTGGACACAAGACTCACACACCAGCTTAAAGAAGTTATTTTTCCTTTGTGGGGGCTGACTGGGCAATTACATGTAGATAAACCTAAGTGTTCTTGCAAAGTGAAGGTTATAGGCTGTTCTTACTCTATGAGACAAGTGGGATTTCCACTGACTCCACTGTTATGCTTGTGAGCATGTTTAGAGTGTCTTACTTCCCTCTAGCCGTTGCAGGACTATGCCTTTCGTGCTGTGCAAATTCTTTACTCCCACGTGCAACAGAACTCATTCATTTGTATCAGCCAATGTAAACTGGAAAAACTATTTTGTCCAGCTATAAGTATATATATATATATATATATATATATATATATATATATATATATATATATATTTATTTTTATCGACAAAATGCAGTTAAGCAACAGAAGGTAAATCAAAATCAAATCATTGTTTGGTGTGAGCACCCTTTGCCTTTAAAACACTGGGTCTACAACCCCACAACCTTACCTTGGTAGCAGAGTTTGGCTGTTCTTCAATCAGTATTAAGCCTCCTACACTGACTTTATTTTTAACCTACACGTGACAATGGTGATCATTAGCACTTGTTTGGTATAACTGGTTGAAGATACACCTGTCTATAGACCTACTAAATCCCTGACTTTGTGCAAGTGTACCTCAAAAATTGTGCTGGTTTGAAGGCAAAAAGTAGTAACAACAAATTTTGATTTGATTTAGATTTTTCTTTTGTGCTTCACTATGCATTTTGTAAATTACCCAAAACATACTAACATACATACCAAAACATACATTTTCAAATTCCTCGGCTTATCCAAGGTAGGGTCGTGGGGTCACTCCAGCATGTCCTGGGCTGGACACGTGCCTGTAACGCCTATCCAGGGAGGTGTCCAGGAGGCATTCTGCCCAGATACCCAAGCAACTTCAACTGAACCCTTTCAATTCGGAGGAGCAGTGGCTCTACTTTGAGACCTCTCCTGTTGACTCAGCTTCTTAACTTTCTCTAAAAGAGAGCCCAGACACCCTACGGAGGAAACACATTTCAGCCGCTTCTTTCTTTTGGTCACCACCCAGTGTTTGTGACCATAGATGAGGGTACGAACGTAGATCATAGAGTAAATCAAGAGCTTCGATTTACGGCTCAGTTCTCTCTTCAAAACAACAGATTATTACAGTGCCTATATCACTGCTGATGCCCTACAAATCTGCCTACCGCTATCCTGATCCATTTCTCCCTCATTCGTGAACAAGACTTAAAGGGACTATATCATGCTATTTAACAGCTTTCAACTTCTGGGATATATATATATATATATATATATATATATATATATATATATATATATATTACAAAGTGTTTACTGTTGTGTTATAAAGTAGTAATTTGTCCTAACATTAAACTTGTATCCTGTAGATAATGTTGGACCACGAAGTAAAATGGCCCGTTTCTCTATAATCCCGCCTCCTGAATCCCCCCCCTTCCCAGCTCCTCTCCCGTGTAGAGCCGGCAGCAGCCCAGACTGAGAAAAACAGTGCTGAACTTTATCTCAAGCAGTATTCTGACAGGGAATTTGAAAAGCACCAAATACCAAAATGAAACTCTGTAATATTAAAGTGATAGTGTGTAGTTTTTGCAGTACATCTTGGAAAACAGCCATTCAAATATTATATAATAATAATTACGTAAAGCACATTAATTGCAAAATATTGGCGATATTGTAAAATATGACATTAAAAATCAGTTTTAAAATACATAGGTGTGGGTCCTCTTTTATGGGGAAAGCCATATTAGACGCGATCTTTACTTCTACGAGAGCCCGGACGGACAAAGTGCACGGAAGAAGCCCGCTATTAAAACATTGATTTCCCCTCAAAATGCAAAATGTGTTCGCCATAAATACCTTTTTACCTCTTGGCTAGTTCCAAGCGATGAAAGAGAGACTGATGTGCTCGTCATGTTGCTGCAAATAGATAATTCTCAGGGAATTGAGCGTTTGAAAATAGCACCTGTTGGACCTCCGTTGTTGAGTTTCTTACTCGAAGACACAGATAATGCAGGCTTGTGATAATTTAGGTTTGCACTGCCCCCTACTGGCCGAAAATTACACACTGTGCCTTTAAGAGCTCAGATGTTAGATTTATTTTTTTTATAGAGTAAATAAAGCTTATTTCAGTTGCAAAATCTCCAGGCTTTAGGACAGAGCCCAAACTAACACAGCTGAGTCCAGTCAGCAAATCTTTCCAACCCTCTATATGAAAAAGCCGTCAGTGTTGTTTTTACCCGTTTACTGAACATTCTGAGATGCTACACATCAATTAATTAACCACATTTTTGTTATACGATCACATAACAAGCTTGATAAATGGCTAAAACACATTAGCATTTACTACTTACTTCTCTCTCCATCAGGCATATTTGTTCTTTGATCCAGCTGCTGTTGTTTAGGAATGTAGAATAAAACCCTGTAATCCATGCAGCCAAATGGGCGCTTTCAGAGAGAAATTAAAATTCAAACAAAAAAAAGTGTTTTAAGCTGCCAAAAACTGAAGCAGCTATGAGCTTTGAGAAAGAGGAGGGTGTGATTAGAACTACCTGCAGGGGCGGTACAGACACCTCTAGCACTCCCTTAAGTTCACCTAGTGACGTCACAGATTGAACAGTTTGAACACTCTGTTGTTTTCTAGGAGAGGTTGGGGCAGCTGCTCAGAGAGGAAGATTAATGAGGACTACTCAGGTGCTACTCAGACGTGTGAATAATAAAAAAAAAACACTCTGGGCAACGTTGGGTGGTTGTAGAACCAGTGTTTTAAATGCAAAGGGTGGTCACACCAAACATTGATGTGATTTTGATTTACCTTCTGTTGCTTGACTGCATTTTGTCGATGAAAAAAAAAAAAAATAATAATATATATATATATATGTGTATTTATTTAATTTTTAATTTTTCTTTTCATTGCTTGGAATTTTTACGATATCCTGGCTGCACTCTCACACTTCACTTTCAGTCAGCTATTCATTCTGAATGGTAGTGTATCCTGCATGAGGAGGTGCAGAGACGGTTTGACTTATAAGGCTGACAATGTATCCATTCACACATCTAATTTAAGAGCAGCTTCTTCTCTGCCTAATTAACAATTTACTAGGCAATCAGTCACTCCCCACTGTGGTATAATAAAGTAGCTATTTGCACACCTCCACATTTGCAAAAAGATTAAAAAGGACATTCTACTTTTAAGGATGCACAAATAGAAAAGAGGGCACTAGTTCAATGATTCTCAGAAAACAACCATGAAAGGACAGGCTGAACTCAGAAATGTTCCCTTTGCTGCAGAATGAGATGAGGAGTGTTTTCCAATCAACCATCTTTCTTTGTGTATGTTAGAAGCTTGTTCTATGTAACATCTTTGCCATATAACAAGTTTTAGGAGAGGCACATTTATTAGACAGCTTTAATATTTTCATTGGGGACTTATTTAAATAGTGTCTCAATGGTGTCAAAGATTTTTTCTATATATTTATTATTTGGGGTAACGTTACAAAATGCCTTTAAGGATTATGATCCATCGGATTTTGGTGAAAATAAAAATAAATACCCTCAGTGAAACAACTTGGTTATCCTAAAATTGCATTAATTCGTCCAGTTGGCACTATTTAAAACATTGCGTTAGATGAGAGCTAATAGTTATTTTCCTTTTATCATATTCGAAAACAAGTGGAGGGCAAATGGGTTTGTGTGGATATGGGAAGTGGGGGTGCAGCATGTTCTCACTAGGTTGTCTTTCCATATTTTCAAACAGCACAATAATAACCCACGGAGGGGATTAAGGACTGAGAATGTGAGGGAATAGCAAATTCCATTTGACTGCTTTACATTTGTGCCCCTCAGCTTCCTGTGTATAAAGAAATTGAATTTTGCTTGTTTATCCACTTAGTTCCTCTGTCTTGCTGATTAGCAGTGTAGGACTGGAAGAATGGGATAACCTATAGTAGTGGGTTCCAAGTATATCTGAGGCCAGAAAGCATTTGTGTATCTCAATGTCTGTGTTGCTGAGCATATGTATGTGTGATTGTGCTGTATAAGTGCTACTTCAAGGGTGCGGCCAATTAAAGAAACTCCCATGGCAGTCAGCTCATCAAGATGCAGTGAACATAGCTGATCCACTCCCGGATAGTTTGCAGAAGTCTGTCACTGGAACTGAGACATTAATAACCCCTACTTCTGAAGCACATAGTATTGCTTTCTTTATCGTATAACCACCAGTGAATCCATAAGACGATGGATACAATCTGTTATAAATGTTCACAAAAATGAATTATCCTGCATGCATGTGCTGTTTACATACAGCACCTATTTTAGGTATATAGAAATAACTCATGTTAAGGTCCCATATAATGGTTCTCTATAAAAAGATAAGCTTTTTTAAGTAAAGTGAAAACTGCCACACAAAGGGACTGCTTATTTCTTATATTTGTGCCTTTATGTGGATTCTTAAGTCTTAATTTGTGGTGTAGCTTGCCACTGCTGATTACATGAAAACAGTAAAAATAAGTTACAAAAATGTTGACTATGCTGTCCAAACACAATCTAACAATCACTTTTTATTCCTCCTCAAAGGCCGACTTTATCATATAATGACCCAGAGTGGTCATAAAATAGCTTCTAGGTTTTACAAAGGAAAATAACTGGGAATTATAGCTATCTATTTTTCCATTTCCAGTCAATTTAGCAAACATGTTTTTTTTAAATACTGGGATTAAAGCAGTTTAAAATCAACAGTAACACATGTATCGTTTCATAATAACAGAAAATCAAAAACTCAAGGATGCCTCTTTTGGCTCAAATGTGGCATAGATATAGCATTGAATATTTCATTTTGGGATAAAATGTTATGTGTAATATCATGTAAATAAATACTTTTTCACATAAACAAGCTATACATTTAAAACAGATTTAAAACAAGTAACTTCTTGCAATTTCTTCTTTATTGTGGCTCTTGTGTAAAACAAGAATAAAAAACATCACTACCATATTTTCAGCTGAATAATTGCATGTAAGAACTAAATCTTCTTATTTGAATTTTCACAACTCCCTGCAGATATTTTATTTCAACCAGCAGTATATTACATGGACTCAACATTTCAGACATAAAAAAAATTAAAACTTTCACAAACATCTACTTCAGCGGCTGTTGAGTGACAAGTTGAATATACATCTGCCTTAACAAGTTAGTTGGTAACCTACTTCACCAACTTGTGAAAAACAAGAATGAGCACCATTAGTTTTGTTTTATGGACATATTTAAACCAAATGTGGACCTCCAATCTTGGTCCTCAAGATCTATTGTCCTGCAGGTTTTACATGCATCACTGCTCCAACACAGCTGAATCCACTGAATGGCTCATTAGCAGTTCTTTGCCAAACTTGTTGGCAAAGAACTGTAAATGGCCTGTAAATGGCCTGTATTTGTATAGCATTTTACTTAGTCTCTGCAAACCCCAAAGCGCTTTACACTACATTCAGTCATTCGTGTACACATTCACACACTAGTGATAGCAAGCACACAGCTGGCTAAAACTGACAGAGGGGAGGCTGCCGGACACTGGCGTCACTAATGGCAATAAGAAAGTTCCCTCCGAGTTTTTATAAAAGTTATACTGCTGGATCTCTCTGGCCAAAGAAAGAATTAATAAAATTATAGGAAACAAAATATTTTGAAAAATACTATACAATTAAATAAAACGTCATATTTTAGCACTAGACACTTATAGGTGCAATATGTAAGAAATGTACAGTGGAAAAAAATATCACACAACAGTGTAATGTCTCAATCATGTTGGAGGGAAGGTTACAATTAAACCGTTTTCCTTCTCAGCAGGCTCGGTGGTTGCAAGGTTTGATCATGTTAAAAAGGTTGCAGAGCAATGTAGTCATTGTTTACAATCTGTCCTGTCTCCATGCTTACGGGTTCCAGACCCAATCACATGTGAGCCCACAAGGTCCCTTAGAGGCTAATGTGGAGCTAATAATGCTAGCAGTATATTAGAAAAAAAAAATTGGCTCTAAAAATATCTCACGTTACTTTTTCCAATTACAGACAAGTTGATATTACAGTGAAATGTATTTATCTACTCATCAACTTATGCGCATGACTTTTTCTGTATGACTGCTTGTAATCTTGAATATTTTGGTGCCACTATGTAACTGGCAACCAGCATTAAACTGACAAAAAGGATGGGGTGAGTGGCTGAAAGCAGACTTTTTTGTTTTTCGACATAAACTGCGGTACTCAGATTTGACCACAAAATGTAGATTATATACCGAACTTTTAACTGATTGGAATGTTTGTATAATTGTATTGAAATTACATTTGCTGTAAAGTGTCCTGAGATGACATTTGTTGTGAATTGGCACCATATAAATAAAAGTGAATTGAAAGGTGAAACTTAAAAATGTCCAGTGTTATGATCATTAACGAAAAAGAACGAAATAACGAAAACTAGAAGTAGCTGTTAACTGAAATAAAAATAAAAAAAAGAATTTGAAACTAAACAAAGACGAACTGAAACTGTAATGACAGTTTTACTTAGTTTTTTAAACAAACAGAATTTATTGAGAAACTGTGCTTAGTTTTCGTTTCATAATGTGTCTCATAATAACTAGAAGAATTGTTTCTATGGCTGTGTCCGATTTTCAGGGGCTGGATCCTTCGAAGGACCCGGTCTACTCGGTCTACGTGGGCTGGGTCCTTCGTCGACCGGGTAGACCGGATGTTAACGGCTGTGAATTTGGACAGTCTAGCCTTCAGTTGAATTCCCGCCCCCATTTTGCCGAACGTCCTGTCGCCTAGCAACTAAACCAGCTGGTAAACCAAGAAATATTCCCCAGTATTTTACTCACCTTTTTTACTCTAGAGGAGCAACAAGTTTTACTGTCTGCGCCATGTTTTATATCTCTGGCTGAGAGGTCATCATATCAAGATTATTTTATTTAATCCAGGTTAATACTTAAGATATCTACTTTCATGATAATTTCTGCAATTGAATGACTAGTGATCAAATGTAAAAAGTTGTAATATTACATTTTTAATATTAATTTTAACTGTAAGAAATCTTTGTGAGCTTAAAATTATATATGCCTTTTGGATCAAAACAGCATTTTTTAATTTGACTTTATATATCTATGATTTTTTTTACCAGGCATATTCCAAATTGGCTCTTCCTAAATAAACTGAATTGTTTTTTGTAAACAACCACTGCAACAATAACTAACATTGTGTTTTAACAAAACTGCAGGTCATAACACTTTTCTCCACAGCTGCCTCTTGGGATGAGCTTGAAGATGAAGCTGCTGGAGGTCTGTGGGGCTCTCTGGTTGGAAAAACGTGTCTTTTGAGCACGTCAACTTAAACAGATGCAGTGGACAGCATGACGAAGCTGCTCTAAACTCTCTCTGCAGACCAACCTGGATGATGTTCCTCTCGTCAACCAGAAAATATGAAATTAATCTGTATTCAACTGATCCAGCAACACTGCCTGTTTGTTCTAATTAAGCTTAAAGAGGTCATTTATACAGATGTAAATAACTGCAAAAAAACTTATCCTAATGCCAATATGTTGTTATTTTAAACTGTTCAACGTAAGCTCCTTTAAAAACACTAATACAACTTTTAATGAAATGACTTCATGATATTTAACATTTTTAGAAATTAATTTATTCACAACCATCGAACACCTAAATAACTAAATGTGACAAAAACATGAATATAAAAAAAAAAAAAACAGTCCATCCATTCGGTCCCTGCTCTCCTCTCCAGTCTCCCTTTGCTGCTTCATATCCTAAGAAAGAAGATAATAAACACAGTTTACAAAAAGAGCAACACAACAAAATTTATGAAATGTATATTTATTAAAGTGATCAGTCATAAATTATGTTATTTGCGCTTTTGCAAATATACATACAGTAGGTTTATTTTTTGCTCTCAATTTTTTTTTCCAGCAAGGGATTCATTTCTCCTGCAGATACATCTCCTACTGAATTTTCCTCATTAGATAGAAAATAAATAGGAGAGGAACGTGACAACTTTATTGATTTAAGAATGCAGAACTGTAGTTTTCACAGCAGATCACAGTTCTGTGTTCTATGAGGCTCAATAAGAGAGCATAAGCTGTGTAACTGGATTCAATCTTCAACCTCCAAGCCACCGTGCCCCGATTTTCACTCGGTAAAGAGGTAATAATTTCTCCTAAGAGGAGTTGACTTTTTACTTAATTTCTCAAAGCAGAAATTAGCTGCGTAAAGTGGAAGAAACCATTACACTACCATACGAGCTTCTTTACGCGCAATGCTTTACAAAAAAATACTAAAATACATATGTAAGCCATCAATAAACGGCAAACAACACAACCGCTTTAAGTTTTACATTTTTGAACTGCCAGATTTTAATATACTTACATCTAAAACTGTGCTCCTCTCTCGCTTCGCTGGCCGCTTCGTCCGCCATGTTGCTGGAAGAAAATTCTCCTGTTCAGCCCGCAATGAATCTTGGGATATGTAGACCAGCGAAGGATACACCGCAACGGTCCTTCAAATCGGGGAGAAGTCGGCCGGATTCTTCGGCCGCATTTGAAGCAGTCTTTGAATTTGGACAGTCCTAGTTGCGGTGCTGTGACGTAACCGGCCGACAAATCCGGCCTTCGAAGGATCCAGCCGCTGGATTCGGACACAGCCTATGTCTCTCCCTGCCTTCGCGTTGTCACCAGAAACAGATGCGATCATTAAACAATGATTAAACAGGCTGCAGCTAAGACTTCATGAGAGGTGAGCTACGGTGGCTAACAACCAAGCTAACACTGCGACTGCAAGCAATAGCAATGGGGGCCGGTGTTACACCGGAGCTGTGCAGATAGTGTAAGTTGTGCATGTATCCGCTGTGTTGATGGACAAATAATCCCTCTCTAGTTTCTGGTTGTTGGTGCTTTTTACAGTACTACGTTATTCCAACATGTCAGTCAAGTCGTCTGTGTTGTTGTGGTCCGCCTAGCGTCACATCAGCAAATGTTGAGAGAAAGCGTAAATGTGCAAAAAGATCAACAGGATCATAGTACTTAAGATAGCTTGGTTTGGTTTTGTTGTGTCGCCACTCTGTTTTTATAGAACTGTAGCACCTGCATTAATCGTTGGGCTTTTTAATGCACAGGTGCTGTATTGTGTTTAAAGAAATCTGAACTTTACTATACCATTTATCTTTTATACTTGCCTGATTTGTATGGCTGTTAATCTGGCCCATATCAATACTTTTTTTTTAAAGCATAAACATTTTCTGAGATTTTGTTATACATTTTTTCTTTCTTTTTTGTCTTGCCCCAGTACACAACTTGTTAAACGAAAAGACTAAAACTGAAACTAATTAAAACTAAACTGAAACTAAGCATTTTCAAAAAAGTTAAACTAAACTACTTAACAAATGGTAAAAACTAACTAAAACTAAATAGAATTTGAAATCTTAAAGCTGCAGTAGGTAACTATAATAAAAGTCACTTTTTGTGACTGTTCCTAAAACTGTCCATATGTCCTGAAAGTAGGAAATGAGATTAGTATTTTTTTTTTAAAAGCAGCTCCATTGGTCACTCCTACTGCGGTTTTCAAGAATCCACCGCTCCCGGTAGAAAACACCCAATCAGAGCCAGAGCAGCGTCTGATGGAGTGTCTGACATCTGTCTATCACTCCTCACACACACCTCGACCCGCCCCTCGCTCCGTTACGCAACTATGTACGCAAGCGCCTGAGCTCTGTCAGAACAGCTGGCGGCACGAAGCTAGGAGTAAGCTATGGCCGAGCAACAGGAAAACATATTTTCTAGGTGTGTGGAGGTGAGTTTATGTTTTGCTCTTACCGGTTCGCACTCCATTGCTTACGCTTGCCGCTTCAAGTAGCGTCAGCTGAGATTCTCAACTAGGAGGGAGGAGCAGGAGGGCCTTGTAGGCGGGGCATAAGTGCACTGGAGAGGGATGGGGAGTGATGTGAAGCTTGTTTGAGTTCAAATTTTCTAGCAAAGTCTGTTCTCCTCTCAGAGTTACCTACTGCAGCTTTAAGTCAAAACTAAATAAAAACTAAAACTAATGAACATTTTAAAACTATTATAACCCTGAGCATGTCAGCCAAAACAAAGCAATCAGTATAAGTCCAGAAATCAGTGCCATTCAAAACTGGTGTTAAACTCTGAAGCCATTAGGCAAGCTAGTCTGCCATTAACTCTGCACATGTTTTAAATAGACAGAACTCCTGGATCATTTTCTTTGTGTCTTATTATTATCTGCTCTGTCCTTCTGCTTTTGGTTTGTTCCTTTTTGAAGGGAGCTGTTCCTTACCATTGTCGCCATTGCCTTGTTCAGTATGACGGATTGCTGCAAGGTTGAGTATAGCCTTTTTTTTTTTCAGTTGGCAAAATGAACTGAATTTGAATGCATTGTTTTATAACTACGACCAAATTGGAATGATTTTCACGGGATGTAAACATTTTATACATATGACTAAGTTTGTTTGAATATACACTCGTATATACATCAAATTTGTTTGATAAATAATTAAAGAAAAACTTAACTCAGTTAAACTGAACTCAATACTTATTTTTTGAAAGTACAACATTGTTCTTCAGCCAAAAACTTGTATCACATCTGATGTTTCAGAATATAGTTCTTCTGAAAATTTTCAAATAACTACGGGTGCACATCTTAAACAAAACATGGGTTAAAATCTCAAAATGTAAAGAGATTGAACAATTGTCTGGGCTTCTTGGTCCTTAAAGGTTGAAGTTCAGATACTGCCCTTAACTGTTGTTCAAGGACAAACATCAGCTTCCAGTGCTAGATTCACAGTTTTTCTACATGCTTATAAATGGGAGAGCAAACTGTATCTTTTCTTTTGTTCACAATCTGCCAACAATTTGTTACTAAACCTAAAATACTAATCTCGTTTAGTAACACATTGTTGGCAGATTGTGAACAAAAGAAAAGATACAGTTTGCTCTCCCATTTATAAGCATGTAGAAAAACTGTGAATCTAGCACTGGAAGCTGATGTTTGTCCTTGAACAACAGTTGTAACATCCTGATGCAACATTACTGACTTTGATTATATAAATATATTATTCTAAATGAAAGTACCATCTATATTGTTCATGATCTTGATCAAATATAACTGCCAGTATTGACTTTGTTTCAATAAATTTGTGAATTTTATATGCCAGTACTTTTAAATCCAGCGAGACTAAAGCGACCAATAAGATTGAAGAGGTGAGAAGAAATGCTAGCAATCTCAAACTTTGGCAGGACCAATCAGTGTATCTTCTGCAGTGATGGATATTCTTTCAAAATAACTACATTCTGGTCTTCAGTGCTGTAGTAGCATTGAAATTCTATGACCTCTGTTGAATGCATCTATTGTGCAGAACTCTTGTGCAATCATTTGTCATATTGGCTGATTATGGACAATTGCGAAAAATTTATATAAACTGCCCCCCCAAAGTAGCAGCCAATCTTTCCTCTGTATTGTTACAGAATCCTGGGGCATCCTGATAATAGACACCTTAGCAGGAAAACATATTTCTGTCTTTATTCCATTTTACTGCCTGCACCTTCTTCAGACCTACTCATAACTCACAGAGTATAACACACACAAACACACACTCACAAATAATGTAACCCTCTTCCTGTGTTTGTGCAAACATCCATACAAACACGAAGATGGATCAATTTTACATTCCCTTTTAAGAGGCTTGAAATGTCTTGTCTCATCGGAAAGTTATGACTTGGTGTTTGATCTCGCCTAATCTATCATGCAAATCAGTCTTTTTTGGTCTTTTTCTTTTTGCAAACAATCTTAATTAAGCTGTAATGTGTGCTACATTCATCTTGTGGCCTGTTTTTTTACTAAGCACAGAGGATGTGTGGAAGAGGGAAAAAAGGTACTAATTTCACATGAAAACCCCTCATTGCATGTGGTTTAAGACTCCTTAAAAAAAAGCTTTCAGTTACACCATAATGGTTTTATCCATTCATTTGCACTTTATTGGCTTTGCTTGACAGTAGACAGGGAGCAACGGCACCCCCGAGCAACAGCTTTCACACAGAGGCATTTGATCATATGCTGACTGGGTGAAAAAGAGTGTAAATTAAAGTCCCTCCTCACCCTGACACTTTAAACACGAGATACGACAGGCCATACTTTCTCAGCCAAATCAGGAGCCCGAGAGATGGATACCAATTATAATTGCAGCTGGAATAAAAAAGGGAATCAGACATAGGTGTGTGTCTGTGGCCTGGTGCTATATCACAACAGCCGTTGGATGATGAAACTGGCCTAGAGGATTTGAGGAACCCAGAGCCATTCTTTGCACAGTGATGGGATGTGCACTTGAATTTGCATCAGTCTGTGACATATCAAAGAGAATACAAAAGCAGATGTGCCTCTTTGATTTTTCTAGTTGTGAGATGCAGAGTTATTTTGTGGGTCCACAATAATCTGCAGCTTTCTTACCACAATCCTTCAGTTTTAGCCAAGTAATGAACAGTGTGAGGAAGATAAAGTGTGTACAGCTGTTTTGCATAAGCTCTACATATCTCTGATTGTGTGTGTGCGGGGGAGAGAGAGAGAGAGAGAGAGAGAGAGAGAGAGAGAGAGAGATTATTTTGAGTTCAAATGGGTTTAGATAGCAGCTTGATTTTAATGCATGGTACCGTAACAAACTGCCTGGTATAAACATACAGATAAAGAAACATGCCTTCTGTTTCTATCCTTGTCAAAATATTGTAAATATATCTAAATATTGTATTGAGTTCCATTCATTTGATTAACCCTATTCCTAACCTAGATCCATACCTCCTAGTCTGCTCTACAATCTGAGGTGAAGTTTGCCATTTGTCCCTGGCCATTGGGGTTTGCCAGGACTCTCCATGGACAAATGTGTGCAGCCTAGACATTGTGAGCACTCTGAATGTCAACAACAACAATAATAGAACCAATATAAAGGATGCGACCAGACACAAATCACAAGATATATCATAAATAGAAAAGTACAGGGTGTACACTAGGGTGTGAGAAATACAGTTAGAGAAAATCTATTTTTGTTGTTGTTTTTTTGTTTAAAAAAAGTGTTTAGGTTAGTGTCTTCTCCTTCTGCTCTAGGAAGAAAGTTTTTAAGCCAGTTATTTCTCAATATGAGACTGTAGTGAAAACTGTGTCTCTGAGCAGAATGCTGTGATTTAACAGATCCAAAAATGGCAAGAATAAGAGCTCGTACCTGTCAGCATGGTCTAAGGTCAAAAGCTTCACCACTACCCCTAACATTAACCATTGTCAACGTACTAAACCCCTTAACATACAACCTTTATTGAATTAATCTCCTAGCAAAACCAAATTAAACAAAACTGTATATTACACCACATTCAAAGTGTTGTTTGGTCTAAAAATGCCTACTATTTTTAAGACCTTAGGTGTTTTTACTAGAAAATGGCCTAATAGATACACATAAAAAAGAGCAAGCTCACACATTAGCCCACACTGATATTTATATATTGTGTTGAGAGCTAATTATTAGAATAACTCCATGCTTGATCATAACACAAACCCTAACTTTTGTCCCCAAAAGAAAAGATAAAACTTCCTAAAAGGCGCATGGTCTGTTTGCACCCTTGCTTATTCCATTTTCAATTTGTACCTATGTGCTTCCATTTTTTTCAAAGTTATTTCCAATTTGTAACGGTAATTCAAGCATTTTGTAGTAATTTTCATAAAACGTTTTTTGTATTAGTTTGAGCTTATTGCTAGTTAAATATTACAAATGATATATACAGATAAACAATCAGAAAAAACTCAAATTCCATGTATTATTTTTTATGGAAAGCTTAAATGATATTATACTTCCATTTATGTTGGGTGTTTGTCTCGTTTGGGCCAACTGGCTCTTATGAAATGTGACAAATCAGTACCCCTTCTCAAATCAGATAACCACATTTCCTTACAGAATTTTTACTGTAGTTTGTCAGTTGTTAGCTCTCTATCCCTTCATCAATTCATAACCCACTTGCATACATTTGATCCCTTCTTTCTTTCATTTCAACAAATCTGTAAACAAACTACTTTGTATCACTTTACCAAAGACATTACTTTTTGTTTTTGTCATTGTGAAGTATTAACAAGATGAATGGAAAAAAAGTAACACAAAAATTTTTAAATATCACGAGTAATTGAATTCCCTTTTTCCACTAGGGTCAGTACAGCCAGGACCAGAACTGTCTGGTTGTGTTTCTATTGCCATGTAAGGAACAGCAAGGACATGGGTGGGCTCACAGTAGCAAAAGTTCCAGTAAAAATCAGTCATCACTCCCTGTTTTCCAACATTACAGATGCTGATGCTTGAGCCGGTATCTAGCCCACTCACTACTGTGGCTCGCTAGACTTTCAAATTCCGTCGATTTCTGCAAAGCACTTCCAGTCCTTGCGGTCAGCCCCACTCCAGCCCGATAACTACAGTTACATTTTTTGTGTTCCCCAGCAATATTTCAAAATCACGGGAAGCCATTCTTTACCATTCTTTTTGACATCACTTCACACAAACACCACCAGGCCAATCAGCTGCTACCACTACTAGGTAGAAGTAAGAGTGACATCACTTTAACAGACAAATCACTGCAGATGTTGGCTTGTTTGGTCGCTTCACCCCGCTTCAGATTGAACCAGAGGTTGGTCCAGATAAAAGTACTGGAAATGTGCTAAATACAGGCTGACCTAACCGAAGCCAAACCAGACCTAGTGGAAAAGGACAATAGTACTCATTTAGGCCTGTAGGCTCCTATAAAAAATGGCTAAATATGATCTGACTAAAACTTTGAGTGGCCTTCTGTTTGAAAAAAATTATTTAATGGATTTGCATAACCGCATTTTCTAGGCAGTATACTGGCAAAAGTTTTTAGAAAATTACAATACAACCTGTATCAGACTTCTCCATTTTGTAATCGAAAAATGTCAACACGAAACTGCTAAAAAACAGAAAAGTATGAAATAGTGAAGGGTAAAATGACCAGCTACTAATCTTAAAAGTAAAATTAACAAGTAAACACATACAAAGTTGTAATTATATCTTTATTGACTTCCATTCATTTCTGTAACTATCTGTGATGATTTCTGACTTGATTTACACTTTAGCACTAACCTTGCCCCTAAATCAAGGACCTATGTTCTACCACATAAGGATTAGGCTTTGATCCAATAATGCCTATTAGTCTCAAGACAATAGGTGATTGTCCTTGGAAAGGTCCTGAAGAAGATGCATAAACAGGTGCTCGAACACATAGAAAAACATACAGACACCCATAGTTATCTCATAGTGCTGCTTGTTAAGCATCACTCACCATGCCCATGGTATTATCTCTGTACTGCATTAAACATCAGGTTTTTGCACACAAAAGTAGGCTTGGGTACAGACAGGTGCAGGAAGACAAGCGTGCCAGGTGCTTCTTTATCCTTTCTCTTCGTTTTCTCCACCCTCCGCGCGCAACCGTGCTCGCTCTCATGCACGTAAGCGCACACACGCACAAAATATACCCTTGGCTTGCCAACAACCTGCCCCCCTGCCAGGGAATTAAATTCTTAACAATTTCTGGCGGGAACGGGGTTGCGTCCGCGCTCTCATTATAGCACCTCCAGAATCAGTCCAAAAGCCACACGGCCCAGTTTCCCGTCACTTTGGCGGCACCCTGAGAGAGACGATGCCACAAAAACTCTAATTATAAGCCAAGAAGCTGGAGAGGGATGTGGTGTTAGTGAGCCGCCAAGCGGACCATCTGCAGGCTCCATAAAAAGGGGAGGGGGTGAGCGGATGCCTGGGTTAAGTTGCGAAATGGTCACCATAACCAGAGCGGCATACTGTCTGGCTTATTTATTTGGAGAAACAACTGGCAGGATAATGACTGTTTTCTGAACTACAACTCAATCAGTCAAGGTCGTTTGCATCCAACTATTATTGACCATTGTCCTATAAAAAATATTGTCAAAATGCAAATTTGTCATATTATGACGATGCTTTTATCTTGTTTTTAGTCATTTTCAGGCATCAGTTTGGCTAAAACACATTAGAGCCTGAGGAGTAAACTCGAACAAGAAAAGCTGATTTATTTATCTTTCTGTTCTGTCAAACCACACCAATGATGATTTAACCAGTGCGCACAAACCCACCGAAACCCTGCTTTTTAATTAAATAACTTATTCTATACTTACCATCAAAAACGACGGTCCTCATGGTTTAGATGGGGGTGAAATCCAGGAGCGCTATAAATCCAAGCCGAACGACTCCCAATCGTGCGCAGTGATAGATATGATATCCGCTATTTAGTGCAATTTATGGGATGATTTCCAGCAAGTAAAGATAAGGGAAACGAAGAGCTTTGCGCCCTTTCAAACTTTAGCCGTAGGTCTTCCCAGATGGGGAGCCATGTCTCCTCTCGTACCTTGGCTCAGTCATGTGGATGAAGATTTCAGGAAAAAGTGAGCAGTAAACATCCAAATTTAGATCAGCAGACTCGACACCTCCCCGAAAATGTGGGACGAGGAGACAGCTCTGGAATAACAACAATAAAAGAAAAGAGAGCTCAAAGTGTTATCGCGGTGGTAGAGAATCAACAAAAAGCCAGCACTGAACCCATAATTTGTAATGGTAGAGCAGATCCAGTTCGACCAAGTGTTTTTTTACTGTATATTTTCCATTTTCCAAGTGCACCGAAAGGAAAGTGTGCGGCATGAGCGTGGACGACAGCCGCACTGGTGCGCATCAGTGTGCGTTCACCGGCGCGGGGAGGAGATGAGGGCGGGGCGGAGAGGTGCGTCTGGCGGAAAAAAAAGAGAAGGAGAGAGGAGAGAGAAAAATCAAAAGATGAATCTTTTATGGCTATGTGTCACGGTACAAAAGATATTCCCCATTTTATTCAAAAGAAAAGTTTGAATATTTATATAGGAAAATTGTCTCCAGGCTATTTCCTGCCAGCGGTTTATGATACCAGCATTTAGCTATTAATAGAAAGTGGGAAAATTTTAAGATTGTGCCGAGTGACTCGCACACCTAATAACATTACTTGACGTGCCGTGCCTGCGCTCTGATGAATGTTTTATGCGCAGGGTTTTGGGGTTGGTGGTGTGGCAGTGGAGGACGATGACGTGCGGCGAATCTATTTGTATCAAGGTGCACAACATGCATAGAAAAATACGCTCTAAAATAGAGGAACGGAGCCAAGACTGCCGTTGAGACAAAAGCTTTCTCCAGAGAAACTCGTGCTTTCATGTATTCGTGAAGTTCTCCAACACTACCTGAAGAAAACAGATTTCCATCCTGTCAGGTTACCTAGAAGGAATAATCTTTATTCAAGAAGTAAGTGTAGGCTATAACAAGGTTTTCCTTCATTTCCCTTGTAAACATGCTCGTGTTAGATCCACATAACCCTCCATGTCCTTTGAATACATTATTGATGACTTTTACTAAGTGATGTTAAACAGCCCAGCCGCACTGTGACTGCTGATTTTAGCACATACTAATTCAGGGGCGCTCATCGGGTCTGCATCTCAAGCTGAGCGTTGCTCAAACCCAGGAGGCTTGGGTGTCTCAAAACTGGAACGTTATCTTTAGGTGTTAAACGCCCCCTACCGACAAACATTAAAATGATATATTTATGGAAGACTCTGGCTGATACCTAAGGCATCTGAATGACTGCAAAGAAATACGATCTATCTATCTATCTATCTATCTATCTATCTATCTATCTATCTATCTATCTATCTATCTATCTATCTATCTATCTATCTATCTATCTATCTATCTATCTATCTATCTATCTATCTATCCGCACATATTTATTTATTTATTTAGTAGGGATCTAATGTTGTTGTTGTTGTTGTTATCTCTAATGACTGGGAGAAACTGTATTAACACTTTCTGACACAAGACTTAAAATTGACCTCTGGACTTTTCCTTCAAGTTTTAGCTGTAAAAAGGGCAACGAATTATAAAAAAATAAAATAGAGTTTTGTTTTTATTTTTTTCGTGTCCTGTCTAGCAGTTTGCCACTCAGAATTGGTGTCTGAGTACCAAGTAAAAGCCCAACAGATTTACTTTCCCAAGCAGAGTATTACATCTTTGCTGTAACACTCCACTTGATGTATATGTATTAAATAATCTTTATTAGTAATTACTGAGGGTTCAATTTCTTGAAGTTATCGGCACGAAACCGAGAAAAGAAGGAAGAAAGGAAGAAGGTGAAGAAAAGAAACCGCACCAGCAGAGGCGCGAACTGACGACAGGGAGGCAAACAAAGAAAACAAGAAAACATCCCAGTCCTCCACCTCTGCCGGATGGCAGAGAAGCGGTAAAACAAAACAAACAAAAACAACGAACTGAACAGAACCACACCAATAGTTCAGATCCAGTAATAAAAATAAAGAATTACACATTCACTACACAAAAGCATGGATTAATAAACACAATACTAATGTTTCTGTTAAGCTCCTGGTAAAAGCTAACTAATGATAATAACCTCAACTCAAGATATGTCTGTCCACACCAATGTCCCCACGCCTATGTGTGTGTGCGAGCATGCAGGTCTGAATAAGGTGTCCCCATGCAAGTGATTGATAGCTGGTGTAAGGAACCGTCAATCCGTCCTACAGGAATCAACACAGACATGAAGGAGGCAGGAGACGCATGCATCCAGAGTTCCACAGAGTGCAGGAGCCGCAGGCGGACCAGCGCAGGGCCGATCACCCAGCAAGAGAGGAACAGATGGAAGCCCCAGGGGAACACCAAGCAGCCGCAATGCTGGGGCCCCGAGAGATCGCAGGGACGAGCCCACGGGCTCCGCCGGAAACCGGCTACGCCAGGGCGGGCCCGGAACAGGACCCCGGAGGCCACGGGGATCAGGGGCATCCCTCCCCCCAGCAGGGCCCCGACCAGGGACCTGCCAAGAGGGGTCCCCTGCCGCCGCCGCCGAGCAGGAGGCGCCTGCAGCCGATCGACGGACAATACACGCCGCCGCCACCCCGGACCAATACCCACCGCCAACAACCCGGCCCCTCCCACACACCCAAACGCCAGGGAGCCACAGTAAAGCCAAAGCGGATGTACGCCCTCCCCAGGCCGCGCCCAGCCAGCATCTGGACATCCAGATCTACCAGCTCCCGGGTCCAGATCCCGCCCCATGCAGAGGGCCAAGATCTGGGGCCCAGCCAATACCAGACAGCCCCCCCAGATGAACCGACCAGGCAGTAGAACTCATGGAACTGGCAGGAGCTTGGGCGCCGGGCACGGTCCCCACCGATCCACCGGACGGCACTAACCTACTTACAGCCCCGGCAGCCCCATAAGAGGTGCCCCAGTCAATCCAAGGAGGATATCGGCCCGAAACAGCGGCCGCCCGACACACCGGCCCACCCAGGACCAGCTAGGCATGCACCAGGACCGAGTCGGGCCGCAACCGGAACCCCCGGCCCCAGGCATCGAGAGCCATCATCGACCAGCGAGTAGGACCATCCATCACCGACGGGGAGTGACGGAGGGGAAGAAGATGCACCAGGCCAGAGGGCAGCCAAACAACCAACCTGACAAGTAGACATAGACAGACAGAGACACTCATACGTACGTGCCAGGTACCCCCATCTCCCTCCCCAGGCCCTCAGTGTATAGATGCATTTAAACAGTGGGTACCGGCACCACAGGCGAGGCCCCGTGTAAGGGGCCCCGCCTCTAGTGTCGAGGCGCACCCACCGCCAGGTCCCTACATGTGCGTGTGTCATGTAAATGTTGCAAGTGTAAGTGTCTAAGTTGCTCAATAAAATTGGGACCCAGCGAAGACGGAAACTCCATCCCGCACCCCAGTGACGTGCCCACGTCCCAAGGCCTTGTGAATGGTTGAATGAAGGAGCAGGTGGACAGAGGCAAATGGGGATGGGGAGGAAATAACTGGGGTGACACGATGCCAACCCCAGGGAGCCAGCTCCCCTGCTGACCCCAATAGACACCCCCGTTCAGCTGATCCACCAGCGGCGGGAGGCCCCAGCACGTCAAGTCAGGGCCCCCGCGCAGCGGCCCCACGAGCCCCATAGGGGCCCAGGCCATCCGCCCGCCCCCACCCCAGGGGCAGACCTAAATCCCTCCCAACATTCAAACTACTAACAAAACACAGGACACTAGACACCCAGGCTGAGTTTAGGCCCTACCGCCCCAACCGCAAGCGGACCCAACCCCGAGGACCCCTAGCAGTCACCACCAACCCTTAAACTCCACATCGGCAATCGTGTCCCACAGAACAAAATCAAGGGCCCGACCCCACTAGGTGATGGAGCTGATCAAGGGAGACCAGAAAGATTGATCAGATGTGGAGGCAGAAGCCGTTTCTAGACCAATTTAATCCAGAATGAGATCTCTATATTGATTAATATTCAGAGTATTTTTATTTTTCCAGTTCAAGAGGATATTTTTCTTAGCGATGCATAAGGCAATGTGAACTAATTGCATAGACTTTATATCCATGGTAACTTCATCTAAATTTCCCAGCAAGCAAACTGTGGGAGAAGGTGTGATATTACATTTCAGACACTTTGATAGGTCTTCACATATCTGGTACCAATATTTCTTGACAGGTGGGCAGAACCAAAGAGCATGAGTATAATTGTCTGCTAGATTGCTTGTACATTGTAAACAGGTATTAGATGGCGTAAAGCCATCTTGAACATCCGTTGGCCTGTATAATGCACTCTATGAAGGATTTTATATTGTATTAATCGTAGATTAGGATTTTAAAGAAATTTAAAGGTTCTTAACTAAATCTGAGACCAGAGGTTTCGGTCAAATGAGATGGACAGGTCCATCTCCCATTTTAAAATAGGAAGGGCTATTGATTAATCTATTCTATTTAATGTTTTAAAACATTCATTTAGTTTTATATTTGAGCTAATAAATGGTAGATCTGAAAGTTTTATCTTGCATAGTGTCTGTTCAACATCTACCCAGCACTCATCAATACAACTGTGTTTTACCCATCTTGATGTGTATTGGAGCCTGTTGGCTAAGAAATAATGACCAAAGTTTGGTAGGTCTAGACCTCCTTTATCTTTGGACTTCTGCAGTGTTTTTAAGCTGATACGTGGGGGTTTATCTTTCCAAATAAATTTAGAGACAGAAGAGTCCAGAGATCTAAACCAATCAGGTAATGGTTTGCTTGGGATCATTGAGAATAAATGATTGATTCTAGACAAAACCATCATTTTCATTGTAGCTACCCTTCCAATAAGTGATATTGGAAGGGATTTCCATCTTGCCAGATTATCTTCCACTTTTTTTAAAAGTGGGACATAGTTTAGCTTTGATAAGTCTGCCAGTCTTGGTGAGACATGGATACCTAGATATGTAATATTTCCCGACCGGAGTTGCACAGCAACGGGACCCTGGAAAGAACAGTTGATTGGAAGGACTGTAGATTTTAACCAATTTATGGAATAGTCTGAAACTCTTGAATAAGATTTTATCAACTCAATTACCTGAGAGAAGGAAGTTTGTGAATGCTGTAGAAAGAGTAGTACATCATCTGCATACAGACTAATTTTATGTTCTATTTTGCTGCATTGTATACCTTTAACATTATTATTTTGCCTGATTGCTGCTGCTAATGGTTCAATAAAAATTGCAAAGAGGGAGGGAGAAAGTGGACATCCCTGCCTGGTACCCCTCTGAAGGAAAAACCTTTATAATGTTTGATTATTAGTTGTAATACATGCTGTTGGTGAGCTGTATAATATTTTTAACCAGTTTACAAAAGAATTACTGAACCAGAATTTATGTAAGGTTGCAAATAAAAATGTCCAGTTAACTCTATCAAATGCTTTTTCTGCATCTAAAGATAATATATTGGTTTGGACGTTTTTACAGTAGGAATAATCTATTTAATCTATTAATCTATGTGAATTTGTGGAAGAGAGCCTACCTTTTATAAAACCTGTTTGATCAGGATGGATTATTAGAGGTGTTATTTTCTCAATCCTTCTTGCAAGAGCTTTGCAAATTTTTTTAAGATCAACATTGATAAGAGAAATGGGACGATAACTGGTAGGAGACATAGGGTCTTTTCCTGGTTTTAATAGAAGATTGATGTAGGCAGAGTTCATGTTTGGTGGCAATCGACCATTTTCCTTTGTTTCCTGTAACATTTCGTAAAATGTTGGTGCCAGAATATTCCAGAATTATTTAAAGAACTCTCCTGGATATCCATCTGGGCCTGGAGCTTTATTATTAGGCATGGATTGGAGGGCATAGATTTTTGAACTTGTGAATCGATTTGATTTCTATAAGAATCAATTCAGAAACTATTTTTTTGATTTATTTTTCAACACAGCCCTACATACAGGTATGAAGCTGCTGCTCTCCACTCGAGAGAGTCAATAGAGACCAGGGGGAGAATTCCATCCATCCATCCATTTTCTGAACCGCTTAGTCCTCCAAGGGGGAGAATTAAAGGCCAAAACATTGCTAAGCAAAGCTAACAGTATAAGCCTGGGTACTGCAAGATTTATGTTTCTTTAAATTACCCTACTCAGTTGCATATTGTTAAAACAGAGTATGCTGTTTAAAAGATGTTCAGTATAAATTTCTTATGATGTTAATTTTTCCTTAAGTATGATCACATTTATCAACGGTTCGCGCTTGTTAAAACAAATTCTTGGTGAGTATTGCGACATTTGCTGCGTCACTTCCTGTTGTCACTGCTGAGCTCCGCAGAGCTGGTTGGTGCTCAGATTCTCTTCGATTGATCTGTTTTTCTCTGTGTTGAGGTCTTTCTAAGTTATTTTTAACACAAAAACACACTACTACACTTATTTCCAGTGGGTGTACTTTACGTTTTGGGAGCCATTTGTGTTTCACGCGATTGTTCTCGGTGTGCTAGGGTCTCGCTAGTTCGTTAGCTCAGCTTCGTAGCAGCTATGGCTTCCATCTCTCATTCCCCCTCTGCGGCTCCTCTCTCCTGTTTCCGGTGTCAGACGTTAGTTACTCTCCCGCCTCCTTTAGTGATAATGGTAAGTGTAACAAATGTAGCATTTTCGTAGCTTTGGAGGCGAGGGTTTCAGAGTTAGAGGCCCGGCTCCACGCTGTTGAGAAGCCAGTAAATAGTCGAGGCCCGTTAGCCAGCGCGGAACCAACAGAACCCACGCAGCTGGGATCTCAGGCTGGCTGGGTGACGGTATGTAGAAAGCATAGTTCCCAAAGGGAACCACCAACCTGTCCGCATTTCTAACAGATTTTCCCCACTCATTGACACACCACCTGAGGAACAGACTCTAGTAATTGGCAGTTCCATAGTCCGAAACGTGGCTTTAGAGACACCATCGACCATAGTCAAATGTTTTCCAGGGGCCAGAACAGGCGACATAAAATCCGACCTGAAACAGCTGGCTAAGGATAAGCGTAAATACAGTAAGATTGTTATTCACGCTGGCGGAAATGTCACCCGGTTACGCCAATCGGAAGTCACTAAAATTAGTGTTGCTTCGGTGTGTAAGTTTGCTAAAAAAATGTCGAACTGTGTAATCTTTTCTGGACCCCTGCCCGATCAGACCAGTGACGACATGTTTAGCCGGATGCTGTCATTTCATCGATGGTTGTCTGAGTGGTGTCCAGCAAACAACGTGGTTCTACATTGATAATTGGAAAACTTTTTGGGGAAAACCTGGTCTGATCCGGAGAGATGGCATCCATCCCACTTGGGATGGAGCAGCTCTTCTTTCTAGGAATCTGGATAAATGTATTGGTCCTTCAAAACACTGGCAAACCAGGGTCCAGACCAGGAAACAGAGTCGTAGTTTAACCCACCTCTCTGCAGCTTCAGTACTGTTACCCACTCAATACCCCATTGAGACAGTGTCTTACCCACGGCCAAAATAATATAGACTAAAAGTTAACCTGACAAAAGAAAACTCTGAAATAAAATAAATAAATAAATTAAATTAAATAAATACGACCCGGACCAAACAAGAAAATAGAGTAATTAGATGTGGTTTACTAAACATAAGATCCCTCTCCTCAAATACCTTTTTAGTAAATAACTTGAAACCTGGCTGCAGCAGGAGGATTTTGTAATTATAAATGAGTCAATTCCTACCAATTATCAAAATTTTCACATTCCTAGAAATACTGGACGAGGAGGAGAAGTTGCAACCATCTTTCATTCAGATTTGCAAATTTGCCCTAGACCAATTATTAACTATAGCTCTTTTGAACATCTAATCCTTAGTTTTCCTCATCCAAACTGCAAAACATTAAAACCACTTTTGTCTGTGGGTTTGTATCGTCCACTAGGCCATTATTCTCAATTCTTGGACCAGATCTCAGATATTTTTATCTGATTTAGTTTTAAACACTGATCAGTTAATTATAGTAGGGGATTTTAATATTCACGTGGACAATGAAAGTGATAGCTTAACTGCAGCCTTTAATATTATCTTAGACTCAATTGGCTTTACTCAGAAAGTGAAGGGACCCACACACTCTGGTCGGCACACTTTAGACATTGTACTGACATACGGCATTGAGTGTGATGAACTAATAGTCCTCCCACATAACCCAGTCCTATCTGACCATTTTTTGATAACCTTGAATTTACTTTACTCACCGTTCCCAAATCTGAAAGAAAATTTAATTACAGTAGAACTTTATCAGACAATGCTGTAACAAGTTTTAAAGGATCTGTTCCATTCTTGTTTCCGAATGTGTCTCAGAATACCACAGTGGATGGCAGTAATTCCAATACTAACCCTTCAGAAATTGATGGTCTGGTTCAAAGTATTACTTCCTCACTGCGTTTGGCACTAGACAGCGTAGCCCCCTTAAAAAAGCAGGTAATCAGCCATAGGAGATTGGCCCCCTGGTTTAGTGCAGAGTTGCGTACTTGAAAGCAGAATACTAGGAACCTGGAGAGAAATTGGCGCACTACACACTTAAATGCTTTCTTTCTAACTAAACAGTCTACTACTTCATAAAAATGCCATTGGAAAAGCTAGAACAGCATATTTCTCATCATTAATAGAGGTAAATAAAAACAATCCGAGGTTTCTTTTCAGTACAGTTGCCAAACTTACACAGAGTCATAGCTCTGTTGAGCCAACTATTCCCCCTTCTCTCAGTAGTTATGACTTTATGGGCTTCTTCATAAGTAAAATAAATTCTATAAAGAATAAAATCATTGGCATTCTCCCAAACATGACTAACTCCCTCTCAGTAACTGAGGCAGTATCAGAGAGAACTGTAGAACCATGTTTATGTCTGTACCATTTTGATTCTGTTGAACTTTCGGAATTATCACAAATACTAGTTTCATCTAAACCCTCAACTTGTATGTTAGACCCAATACCAACCAAATTATTCAAGGAAGTGTTCCCTCTGGTAACTGGCCCTATCCTAGATATGATGAATCTATCTTTAATAAATAGATATGTGCCTCGGGAATTTAAGGTTGCTGTAATTAGGCCTTTACTTAAGAAACCCTCCCTGGATCAAGATGATTTAGCTAACTACAGACCTATATCTAACCTTCCTTTCTTATCCAAAATTCTTGAGAAAATAGTTGCTAATCAAGTATGTGAGCATCTAAACAGCAACAACCTGTTTGAGGAATTTCAGTCAAGTTTAAGAGCTCATCATAGCACTGAAAAAGCACTGGTAAAAGTTACTAATGATATTCTAATGGCCTTGGATAATGGATTTGTGACTGTTCTGGTCTTGCTAGATCTCATTGCTGCTTTTGACACAGTAGATCACAATATTCTCTTAGAAAGGTTCGCACATGTTGTAGGGATAAAGGGAACAGCACTAGGTTGGTTTAAATAATATCTGTCCAACAGATTCCAGTTTGTTCATGTTAATGATGAATCTTCTTCACACTCAAGGGTTACTTGTGGAGTACCACAGGTTTCTGTGCTTGGACTGATTCTCTTTACTATATATATGCTTCCAATTGGTAAAATAATTAGACAACATGGTATGAATTTCCACAGTGATGCTGATAATACACAATTATATGTATCCATAAAACCTGATGAAACCAATCAGCTAGGTAGATTACAAGCATGTCTGGAAGACATTAAAACTTGGATGACTCTGAATTTTCTGCTCCTAAATTCAGACAAGACAGAGGTTGTTGTCTTTGGACCAGAACCTTTAAAAAGGAAACTGCCAGGTCAATCCCTTCATCTGGATGGCATTAATTTGGCCTCTGGTAATAATGTAAAGAACCTTGGTGTAATTCTTGACCAAGACATGGCATTTAAATCTCATATTAAACAGGTTTCTAGGATTTCTTTCTTTCACCTTCGGAATATGGTTAAATTAGAAACATCCTGTCCAGGAGTGATGCAGATAAACTAGTCCATGCATTGGTGACTTTGAGGCTGGACTACTGTAATTCCTTATTATCACGAATTACACAAAATGCAATCAAAAGCCTTCAGTTGATCCAAAATGCTACAGCAAGAGTTCTGATGAATATTTAAAAGAGAGATCACATATCTCCTGTTTTGGCTTCTCTCCATTGGCTCCCTGTTAAATCAAGAATAGAGTTTAAGATCCTCCTCCTTACTTATAAAGCCCTTAATAATAAAGCTCCATCATACATCAGAGATCTGATTGTTCTGTGTGTTCCTAACAGAGCACTTCGTTCTCAGAATGCAGGTCTACTAGTAGTTCCTAGGATTTCAAAAAGTAGAATAGGAGGCATAACTTTTAGTTATCAGGCTCCTCTCCTGTGGAACCAGCTCCCAGTTTTAGTTTGTGAGGCAGATACTCTGTCTGTTTTTAAGACTAGGCTTAAAACCTTCCTTTTTGATAAAGCTTATAGTTACTTATATAGACACTAGACCTTATAATCCCTCTCCGATTTCTAAAAGTAATTTATTAATTTACCAGAATAAAATGCTTAGAGAATTGAGCAAAGGTTGAATCATGAATCAGGACAGAAAAAAGATTTACATCAGGTTTTAAGGCTAGAAAGTGATGGACAAAGATAATGCCAGAGTCTTCGGAAGAGCAGGCCTTTATCTACTCCAGTTATATCACTTAACAATAATATTATCTCTTTAATACATAGATTCTGGTGAGGGCGCAGTCCTATGAGCAAGGAGAGATGCATAAGCACTACAATACTTACCCACTTACCTCCTTCTTTCCTCCTGGATTTCCAGGCAGGGAGTAGAGGGAGATGGAGTGTTTAGCCCGATCTGGTGAGGGGAGGATGCAGCCCGGTCCGGCAGACCCCCAGACGGTCAGAGGTTTCTTCCTGTTAAAGGGGAGTTTTTCCTCTCCACTGTCGCTACATGCTTGCTCAGTATGAGGGTTTGCTGAGGAATTGCTGTGGTTGTGGTTGAGTCTACATGATCCGGGCACAACCTCACGCCGATGACTCAACGCAATCTGCTGGGATTCCTTACATAGAAAACTTAACTGATTGGAATGTTTGTATTATTGTATTGAGATTACTTTTTTTGTAAAGTGCCTTGAGATGACATTTGTTGTGAACTGGCGCTATATAAATAAAAATGAATTAAATTGAATTGAAAATACAAACAGCACAGCACCGCAACAAACACACCACACCTGAGTTACTTACATTATACAGAGAGCATTGCGCCCGTTAAACAAGACGGAGCAAGACGCATGTAGTCCATTTAGCACGTTTACCTAATCTGAATATGCAATATGGGTGTTTCGGTAGGAAGACGCAAAACATTGGGAAGACAATAGGCAAATAAGCAGGTGTTCCAGGCACAGTGTGATTTCCTAAGCATTAACATGTTTGCGCCGGCTATTTTAGCATCTATTTTTAGCACTTCTGAAAAGCATGTCTTAATTTTGCGCAACCACATTCAACATAAGTTTATTACTAACAAACGAAAAATGTCATTCACACACAATATAACCTAGTAGAGTAATTAAAACTATTATTTGGAAAACGTGTTGTGCTCTACCTGAATAAATGTACATTTAGACATTGACAAGTCTTTTTAAGGCTCTGTATGCTTAGCACAAGATCAGATTCCAGCAATGATAACAGTACATTTTGTAGATTGAGACAGATAATAACCAAAAGATTACCACAGTGAGCAGGTGAATCTAAACCCCTGCCAGATGGATGGTTTAGTCAAGTGAAATGGGGATAGGCTAATCCCAAGCTTACAACCATCACCTATGTTCAATTACACCATCAGAATATGTCAACGAGCCACTCGCCTGGTATTTGCTCACAGTAGGGACGAGTACAGCCAGATGGCCTGTAGAGACATAGGCCAAAGCCGCAAGAGCAACCTGCTGAGAACGAGGTCACCCCCACACAAAAGGAGATGCTGTCACCTTTCATGGTTGACTCTGTCTCTCCAGCTTTATCTTGACTATCCCGTCTGGGTAAACACATGCATGTGACTAATCCTTCCACAATATTGTATAGTTTTGCTTTTAAACCATGTCATAGACTGTTACTTTAGGTTATGAGATGTGGTACGATCAAGTGGTGTATATAACATTATGTGTGGGGAAACAGATACCATGCATCTCTGCATTTATTCTTACTTAGCATTTTATTAGTAGCACCTTTTTAATTTGACCACCTTTATCTTGCACAGACCAACAGACAATACAGTGCAAGAGTAACCCAGTTCTGGTGGCGTCTTAGATGATAAGCAACTCTCTCAGCAGAAACTGCACTCGGCAGTATAAGAACATGCTTTGCATAAACAAAAAGGATTCTAATTTAGTCAAAGCAGTATAGTTATTATGACATTATTACAACAGGATGTTCTCAGACAACAGGAATTCCTAAATATATTTTAAAATTAATCATATTTATATGCCTGAATTAAATACTCCCATGGGCCAGGTAGTTTAGGGGTTGCGTCACACATGCTTAATTCCTTTTAGAACATGAAATAAGAAGTGTATCAGTACTCCTCTCATTCTGCTACTATATATCACAAAGACATAAAGGAGCAACTGAAAAGGACAAAGGTAAATTGGCAAAAGGAGCAATGACATTGGAGACCTTGCACAATAAGCGGCTATAAACCATGAGCAGATCATTGCCATGTGAAGTTAAGAAAAATGAGATGGAGGATCTTTAATTCATGACAGTAATGAAATGAGTCAAGCTATTGAGTCTCAAAGGCAAAGGATCCTTATAGGCTGAGGCTCCACCATTCTTTTCATCATAAGTCTAAGAGATCAAAAGGAGGGCAGGGGTATAAATTACTTCCTTTGGTAATGGGGACGTTAGCTGTATCACGCTGCTACAGGAACTGCAATGGGCCCCGTGTTAATCACAGTTTATGAATAGCAGCTAAGGATTTTACTCAATTTATATTACAGAATGAGCAGGTAGAACATGAAATTAAATTTGTGATGATGTCAAAGGTCCTGCTAGTCTTCTATTATGGTGGCATATTATAATTTAATCTTGAATTATTTTACCTTGTGTCTCCTATAAAGTTCAGAATTACATAAATATTCAAAAATGATGCTGACATTTGTCTCCGTAACATTTTCTGCAGAATTTGGTCGGTGTTAGACCATAAGTAAACCTGGAATGGTACATTTATCACTTTACGGAATATTGCTTTTTCATCCATCCATCCATCCATTTTCTTAACCGCTTAGTCCTCCAGCGGTCTGGAGATAGGCACCAGCCCCCACCTCCTGGTGCCTATCTCCAGCTGTCAACGGGCGAGAGGCGGGGTACACCCTGGACAGGTCGCCAGTCCATCACAGCGCCACATAGAGACAGACAGGATAAACAACCATGCACACACACACCTACACCTAAGGACAATTTAGAGTGATCAATTAACCTGACAGTCATGTTTTCGGACTTTGGGAGGAAGCTGGAGTACCCGGAGGGAACCCTCGCGTGCACAGGGAGAACATGCAAACTCCATGCAGAAAGGCCCTGGGCCAGGATACTAACCCACAACCTTCTTGCTGCAAGGCAACAGTGCTAACCACTGCGTCACTGTGCAGCCTATTGCTTTTTCAACTTCCTGCAAAACCAAAAGCAGATGAAGCTTTGTCTAAAAATGTTTAGATTAAAAAAATAGCGAACAGGTAGTGTAATGTTTTGCTTTAAAGGCCCATATTTTAAACCCTTGACCTAATCAACATGAAATTCTGCACAGTGACTATAAACAAGTTGGGGTAAGTTGTTGTCTAGTATTGAGAGTTTTTGAAAGAGGTTGGGGCTTTGGCGGTGTGGCGAAGTATGGTGCCACACAGTGGCTCTGTATTTTTCTGTAATTTCCACAAACGTTGTTTTATCGGCACCATATTATATTGAATGATTATAACTCCGACCCCAAAAAGATATTTAGGCAAATTATCAGTGGGCGTGGCCTAATTCCTCCACAGCACCCCCTAGAAGCATTAAAACAACCAGCCCCAAGCCATACTTTATCTGAGGATTATGCAGTTCTGCACACCTATGGAGTGTCTCGGGACCTACATAAATGTCTCTTGGAGCCATGGTCCAAACCCCACAGGAAGTCAACCATTTTGTTTGAATGCCACCATTTTGTGCCATTTACACTGATAGCATTTGAATGAACTTCTTATAGAGCTAATGACTTTACAGACTTCAAAATTAGTATTCCTGGCAACAGGAAGTGCAAAGTTTTACTTAGAAAGATCCATATTTGACCTTTTACCTAATCAATATCTCGCTGTGGCATGTGGCTGTAAACAAGTTGGTTTAGCTAACAGAACTGAGAGCTTTAGAAAGAGGATTTGGCTACAAAAGCATGGTGAACTCTGACATTCTGCCATGAGAATATACACACGTGCTCAAATTTGTTGGTACCCCTCCACAAAAAATGAAGAATGCACAAGTTTCTCTGAAATAATTTGAAACTGATAAAAGTAATTGGCATCCACCGTTGTTTATTACATATTTAATAGAAATCAGACTTTGCTTTTGATTTTTCATTCAACATAATATTGTAAATAAGAAAACAAATGAAAATGGCATGGACAAAAATGATGGGACCCCTAACCTAATATTTTGCTGCACAACCTTTAGAGGCAATCACTGCAATCAAACGTTTTCTGTAGCTCTCAATGAGACTTCTGCACTTGTTAACAGGTAGTTTGGACCACTCTTCCTGAGCAAACTGCTCCATCTGTCTCAGGTTTGATTGGTGCCTTCTCCAGACTGCAATTTTCTGCTCTTTCCATAGATGTTCGATAGGATTCAGATCAGGACTCATAGAAGGCCACTTCAGAATAGTCCAATGTTTTGTTCGTATCCAGTCTTGGGTGCTTTTAGCTGTGTGTTTTGGGTCATTATCCTGTTGGAGGACCCATGACCTGCGACTGAGACCGAGCTTTCTGACACTGGGCAGTACGTTTCGCTCCAGAATGCCTTGATAGTCTTGAGATTTCATTGTGCCCTGCACAGATTCAAGGCACCCTGTGCCAGATGCAGCAAAGCAGCCCCAAATCATAACCGAGCCTCCTCCATGTTTCACTGTCGGTATGGTGTTCTTTTCTTTGAAAGCTTCATTTTTTCGTCTGTGAACATAGAGCTGATGTGACTTGCCAAAAAGCTCCAGTTTTGACTCATCTGTCCAAAGGACATTCTCCCAGAAGGATTGTGGCTTGTCAATATGCATTTTAGCAAATTCCAGTCTGGCTTTTTTATGTTTTTCTTTCAAAAGTGGAGTCCTCCTGGGTCTTCTTCCATGGAGCCCACTTTCGCTTAAACAGCGACGGATTGTGCGATCAGAAACAGACGTACCTTCACCTTGGAGTTCAGCTTGCATCTCTTTGGCAGTTATCCTTGGTTCTTTTTCTACCATTCGCACTATCCTTCTGTTCATTCTGGGGTCGATTTTCCTCTTGCGGCCACGCCCAGGGAGGTTGGCTACAGTTCCATGGACCTTAAACTTCTTAATAATATTTGCAACTGTTGTCACAGGAACATCAAGCTGCTTGGAGATGGTCTTGTAGCCTTTACCTTTACCATGCTTGTCAATTACTTTCTTTCTGATCTCCTCAGACAACTCTCTCCTTGGCTTTCTCTGGTCCATGTTCAGTGTGGTGCACACAATGATACCAAACAGCACAGTGACTACTTTTCTCCATTTAAATAGGCTGAATGACTGATTACAAGATTGGAAACGTGTGATACTAATTAAAGTAACTATTTAGTTTGAAATATCACTATGATCCAGTTATTTATTATCTTTTCTAAGGGATACCAACAAATGTGTCCAGGCCATTTTAGAATATCTTTGTAGAATAAGCAATAATTCGACTCTTTTCACAGCTTCTTTGCTTTATTCTATGACATGCCAAAGGCATGCAAGTATACATGATAAAATAGCTTTCAATTTCATCACTTTTCAGGAGTAATGCAGCATTATTTCAATGAGCTGTAAGGGTACCAACAAATTTGAGCACGTCTGTATTTGGCTCTAATTTCAACATACATCATTTGTTATATGCCAAATTCAGCAACATTGATAACAGTCCATCCCTAACAGATATGTATGCAAATAATTTTTGGGCATGGCCAAATACCTTCACAGAGTTATCCAGAAGCATTAAAACAATATTGCCAACGGTTTTAACTAGGATTGTGAAATTTTGTACATATTAGTCTCTGAACACCTATAAAAAGTTTGTTGAAGCCAGGGTCCATTCCCAAAAGGAGGTTTGCCATTTTGGTAAAACGCTGACATTTTGTTCAGTTTGAACACTTTGTCATGCATGATCAGCATGGTCAGTGGAAGTATTGTGGTGGTGTTGAGGCAGCGGTGCATGACTCTGGCGGTCGCAGCACAGGCGGTCAGATGTGAGGGCCTTCCAAGGCTGCTTGCAGCTTTTATTGTGATTTGCAAATGATACGATTATTGAGCTCACCAGGAGTGTTTAGATTTATTTTGGAGTAATTTTCATCACTTTTGCACACAAAATTCTAGCTGTTCACATTCAAATACATAGTTTATGGTAAGCTAAAGCAAAACGACTCCTGTCATGTTAGAAGAATGACTGGTCTGTTTACAAAATGTTTCTTCTCACTTATCTACCTCTGAGAAAAATGACAACAGACTAAATTTCACTAAGGTATGGAATATCCCTTTAACCCCGTTTCATTCATCTGTGTTTTATTCATTCTTTTTGTATGATAAGTAAAAAAAAATTCAGCATGACAAACAAGAAAAAACTGAAAAAAATCTATTGGTGGGAGAAGCTTTTTTTATAGCTCTGTATTTATTGGTAGAAAAATTCCCAACATAAATTGTCTATATTCCTGTACATTCAGTAAATACAACACAAAATACAGATTTGCTACTTAAAAAAATGTAAAAAATCGCTGTAACATGAGTATATTTGGCACGAAATCATTATCAAACCATCCATTTTTTTTCTAATTCTATAATAAGATCAATTCTGACAAAGAGCTACTGTTTATAGAATAATAATGGCCCCCAGGGCACAGACATAAAAGATTCCAGCCTCTTCAAATGTTTCCTACTGAGGAGCAATGCACCCTAACTGACAAATAGTGAAACAAAACAAACCTATGAATGCAAATTTCCTGCTGGATTTTTGTCTTTAATTGGATGTCTTACGGTTCTCTCTCATATTTATACATCTCTTTCTAGTTGTGCTACATCTTATTTGAGAGTTCCTTCAGTCTGTTTAAGACATTTACTTTTAACTTAGTTTGTGGTCCTATTCTTTCCTATTTTATTTTATTCTCCTAATCTTTGGTCATGCCGTGCTCCCTTTAACTTGATTTAACTACAGGTGAGATGAAGAGAATAGATAAGCTCATCAAGAAGGTAAATACAGTCCTAGGATGCTCCTTCAACCCAGTGCAGATAGTGTGAAACAGAAGGATTATGGCTAAAATAACATTAGTGTTAAACAGTGTTTCCCACCCCAAGCATGAAGCTGTTGGTGACCTACAGAGCTCCTTCAGCAAAAGATGGTTGCATTGGAGATGAACCGAGGAAAGTTACTGTAGGTCATTCCTCCCAGCAGCTGTGAGACTGAACAGCCATCACTGCTCCCAGGAAACTCAAGTCATTTCTACATCTTTTTTATCTCATTCTTGATTTTTTTTTTTTTACATTTTTGTTTGCACTATTTTTACTTTTTGTAAATAGTCTGTTGTTTTTCTAATGCATAAATACTAATGACCATTCTGTAAATATTTATTTTTAATATATACAAATTAGTGTACATTTCTCGGATCAAAGTATGTATTTTTTTATTTTCTAAGAAATTCACAGTGTCAAGTGAATTCATTTTATCCTTTCTGTACAGTATATTTTTTTACTTCAATTTTTATATTTGTGTGTGAATCTACATGCTTCACTTGTTTGTTGCTTCCCCCAAGTTAGTTTTCTCTCTGTGGAAAAATGAAGGGATATTCTATTCTATTCTATTCATATCCTGTGTCTTATTTTGATACAATTTTGTTATGTTATGTTGCAGCTGTTCTCTCTCTTCATTTTGGTCAGTTATTGACTCTCAGGGATCATGTTTAAAGATGGAATATTTTTTTAGGAGGGGACAAAAAGTCAAGTCATTGTACAAAATGACGGTATGAAATGGTGATCTGGTGGATTTGCCTGAAGTCAAAGAGAAATACAAACAGTATTTTTGACTATTTGTTCATTATTAATGAAAATACTTAATAAAATAACATGCATAGCTTAGATATTCACTGTAGGTATGGGATGGTTTATACAGATTATAAATGGAAATAAGAAGGGAAGAAATACAATGTAAAGGTATGAAAATGGGGTACAGGTTAGCAATGTATATGATCCAAGCCTGCAAACAAAATATTGTTTTTTCAACCACGGTTAACAGAACATAGTTGGCACAATAAATAACTTGTTTAAACTGTATGTCTTCTTTTATTTAAACAATTTCACAGCATTGCCTCTAAATATGCCTCTTTGATCTAAAACTCTCCCTGAAGCATAGTTCATCCTTACTCCCAATGCCAATGGACCGAGCAAAATCCATTCCTTTTTTTGTTATTTTATTTATTTATTTTTTGCTGGCCCTTTTTTTTACCTCCAAACTTTCAGGACAAAGAGTTCACCCTGATCACAGGGTCCTTGCTCATTAGGCCTGGGATTCAGATATTAATTCTTGCCTGGGTGAAAACTCTGTCGCCATTACGATTTGGTGACAGCTCATTTTCTTTGGTGGCCAGCAGAAGACAATGGTGGTGATGGAATTGTTTTTCTTTTCCAGTCTGTAACCTCATTAACTCATTGGTATAAAGACAATGTGGAGTTGTTCAATTAAGCTGTAATTATGTTTTAACTACTCGCTCTCTCTTCTTTCTATTTACCACCTTAATTAGATTCTCCTCCACTCAAATACCAAAAATATGGAGCTGGTTGTGGCTCGTAAATTAAGCTCCTACCTACCTATCACTCCTTGAGGTGTTTCGTTTTCCTGCATGAAAAAAGGAGGAAAAGGAGGAAAGGAAGTGGACAGTGAGGAAGGGCCCCATAAGACACAGCAGCACTTTCTCAACTCATGTATCATTTGGCCATTCAGGTTTTGTTCCTCTAAACTGTTAGTGGGTCAGAGAGGAAAAGTATGTATATAGTTATTTTCACATGGCCTGTTAACTGACCTTGACTTTCTCATTTTTGAGAGGTGAAGACGGAAGAAAAAAGGAAGAGAGAAGATGGAAATAAATCGTGATACTTGGATGAACATCGGCTTTGTGGATCTGTCTCATGTCGATTTGATCTTGTCTGCAGGGTGATGTGAACATATATAGAGTAGATGTATGCCATTACTTTTTTCCTATTACCTTTTAGGGGTACACATGACTGTAAGCACAAACATAATTGTGTCAAATAATAATAACAATAATTTATTCAAATATATTTAAAATAAATTTTCATAGAATCTGCTTTTTTGGACATTTGCACTCTGTCAATAGAGAGTAATACCTGAGTTTAACTTCTTCCTACTTGTAAGAACCTGCTGGCAGGGATGAAACTCTCATATTTAAATTAGATAAGAACGGTTTAAAGGTATAACAGTCCCCAGAGGGTCCAGGATATTTCACACCTAGTGCAGCAAGCATATGAATTGTATTGGAAGATTAGAGCAAGACCATAAAAATGTTGGAATCTTGCCTACGGCTTAAAAATATCAGGGACTTTCGCAAACTTTCCAAAACAGAAAAAGGAGATTTAAAAACATGATATTCAGTTTTCTTTAATGAACTTTGGTTTCATTTTTTTCTAAATATTTAAAAACTATTTTGGAAGTTATGCATATGCCAGGGGATAATTAACAGACATACATTTGGGATAAAGGTACACAATGTTCTTATAATGGACAAAGATTAAACTCTAAGGCAAGGCAAAGCAAATGTATTTGTATAGCACACAAGGTAATTCAATATGTTTTTCATCATTAGGGGATCAAATAAAAGCAGCAATAAAAGCATAAAAACAAAATTAAAGACACATAAACACGTGACCAGAGGTGTGTAGTAACCAAAAATTGCATTTAAGTAAGAGAACCAGTAATGCAACATATTTTTGCTTAGGTAAAAGTAAAAAGTAGCTGTCCAAAAAATTGCACAAGTATGAGCAAAACAGTCTATGATAAACAGGCTACTCGAGTACAGAGTATACCAGATTTTTAAAATTTCTTTAAATGATGTCATCAGACAGTCAAATTTAGAACTTTATGCTGAAATGCTAGTATTTTCAAGACAAAAATAAAACATTGCAAATAAATAACATTTACAAAAGAACAAATTTTACAAAAAAAACCCCACTTCTAATTCATTTGTTTTAAGTATAAAAACAATACTTATAGTATGTTAAGCAAATGTATATATTAGAAGAAGGTAAAAAAATACATCTAGTGACAACGTATGATGTTTAGTGTATATTCACTTCACCTCATAATGAAGCAAGCTTAACAAATTTGATTAGTTTTGTGCAGAAACAGGTGATCATCTTCAGTACGTCTCTTTATTTTTTGACAGGTTTCATTATTATTCTGTAAATGTAATCAGTGGGTAGATCATCTAGAAATTTTACTCAAGTGAGAGTAGCCATACTTCATAATGATAATACACAAGTAAAAAGTAGGGTGTAGTAAAGCTACCCTTAAAAGTACATTTTTTCCAAAAGGTTACACATGTAAATGTAACTGAGTAAATGTAATTAGTTACTACCCACCTTTGCATATGTCACATTAACACCTATGACCTTCCAGATATTATTCATCTTTAACTAAAATGTATCTCTAAACAGATGGGTTTTTAACTTTGATTTGGAGGAACTCTGTGTTTGAGCAGCTTTGCAGTTGTCTGGAAGTTTTTTTCTTATTTTCCATGTTTGGTTCTAAATCTAGGGATGATTAGTAGACTAGAGTTAGAATACCTGAGTGGTCTAGGTTGTTGGCATACTTCCATCCCTTGAGAGGATGTATGTAAGTTGACTGACAGCCGACAAATAAGACATTTGAATTCTGCTGGCTTTTAACAATTTGTCAGTCAGTGAAATGCATAGCGGTCAATAGGAATAAGGCAGGACTTAGAAAGAATAACAAATGTTGTCGACCACCAGCCTTTAATCATTGAACCCCACTTTCATTTTACAGATTTATTAAACTTTGATACATAAATATATTCTCCAGACTGCGGCTTTGATGTCTGTTTCTCACAGCTGAAGTGCACATATGATGAAAATCACAGACGCCTCGCATCTTTTTAGGAGGGACACCTTACAAAATCGGTGGTTGCCAAATACTTTTTTTTTTTGCCCCACTGTAATTTGATACATAAAATTATTTTTACTCATACAAACCATTTATATATTAAGTCCTAAATCAAATCAACCTTTCTAAAAGTTTTATTTTCACAGTAACCAAAGCTTACACATACATACACACATAATTATCTTATTACCAGTTGAAATATTGATTCTGTTCTGAGCTCAGGGATATTCTGTCCTTGTTTTTACTGACAACTTTTATGTGAACGTTCTAAATTTCACTATCTTTTATTTATAAGGAAACAGATTAATTATTTTTCATAATCAGTACTGTGTGGTCATTGTAGTCTAAAGACAAGCTGACTGCCACCATTGTGATCAAAAACATGCATATCATGTTGTCAGCTTTGTGTTTCTGTGTAACAGCTGGACAACAGAGCAATTTGTCCTGACATTCCCTCAACAAAGAAGCCATATTGCGCTGTCTCAAATTCAAGGTCTGTTCAGGGCGGATTGTTAATCTGCGCTTTGCAGTTTTAGCAGATACCTTACCCTTAGTTCCTTTCCCCTTTGTAATTCCCTTTGCAGATTATTCAGAGGTCTAATCTTTTCACTCTGTCTGTTAAAGTCAATTACACGCCCTAAATAGAATTTGTTGTTTTTCTTTACTTTAGTCTGTGTAGTCTATGTCACCAGTATCTCTTTACATACCTTTTAAAAAAAAAGAATTAAAAACAATAAATAGGACTATTAATATTATTTATAATAATATAATCAGAAACAAAGTCAATCGGCCAAATAAATATTGTTTCAAATAAATTCTCTTTTAATCTAAATACTCAAAACTGTGCAAGTCTTGTATTTATAACTAAAATCAAGAATTAACTGCTGTGTATTTACAATTGAATTAAAATGGCGTCTCTTGTAAAGTATCCTGAGATTACATGATGTGAATTGCCGCAATATAAATAGAAAAATGTTTAATTAGTGATTAGTGTTTTTTAATTTAACAAAGTAACTGCAGTTGGAATTAGTTCCTTTTTAATAATTGCAATATTAAATACCACCAAGTTATTTGAATTCAGTAAAATTCAAAATGATTTCATTAATCCCAATAAGAAATTGAAAATATCTAAGGTTTCTTAAAATCTATCTTTTTTTTTTACATGGAATATTACTATTAAAATTCAAACTTTATTATGGGGAATCATAGAACACAATGTTTTTATTCAATATGCCTAATGATATGATCAGCTTTCAATAGTACTTTTCAGTATAGATGTTTTACACAGCAATAGGCTCAGATTAAAAGTTTGATAGCATCTCCACCTTTAAACCTAAATGAATCTCTGCTGGCAAATCTTTCAAAGTATTATGGTGTTCCATGAAATATTGGAAGTGTGTGAAGGCAAACAATCAATCTTGAATAGAATCTAAATCTTTTGTCTTTAAGCCTACAAAAGAAGATAAGACATGACAATCAAGATTGCAGCTCAGTGGTTTGAAACATGACCTTTACACTGTGATGCTTAACGACAAAAGACACGCCAGATTTACAAAACATGAACTTAATTCACCGGTGTAGACCTCAGAGCATCCAATATCCTTTGAAAAGCTAAAAAAAACATAAAAGCCTATCACCTTGGGTTGGGGCGGGGGGGGATATAACCTTAGACCTGCATCAAAAGAAGCATCCTAGAGTTGAATAAACAGAACAAAAGATAAATCAAGGCACAGTAAGCTTTGGTTCGATGCAGCCTCACTTCATGGTGTTTAATTACAAAGTTATATTGAAAAATACATTTGCAAATATTTCCATTGTTTTTTATACTAAAACCATAAATTAAGTTTAAATTGTTCTACTCTGCTTAATGACCTTGCTAGTAAATCATCTGGTCTATTTCAATATATATGGCATTTACCTTTACATAACACTTATATTCTTACAAGAAAATCAAATTTGCACCTATAAATTAATTTGTAACTTTCCAGATTTTAAGCAAACTAAGGCAATGTCCACACGTAGCCGGGTTTTTTTTTTTTTATGAAGATTTTCCTCTGCTCCTTGAAAAAAATATCTCCATCCACACGTAAGCGGATAAATGCGTTTTTCAGGACATTCATAGACGTGGCAAACCTGTAGGGCGCAGTAGTTCTCCCCAGTCCTATCTGCCTAGAGAAACTTTATATCCTCTATCTTCAGCACGCAGCAGTCATACAGCTTATTAAAGCAAACAAACAAGACGCGCTTTAACAATGGATGATAGCAACACAGCGCTGAGGAAATAAATGCTGTTTTCGTCCTTGTCAGGACTATAATACATTAGATTTCCAAATGTATTGTCTATGCAAGCCCTGCAGTCAGTATCAGTTTAATTTAATTTTGTTTTCAGTACATGATCTATTTAACTTAAATATGCAATCAAGAAATCATTGCCAAACCAAAATAGGGAATTTAATCAAAATGTTTGGTAATTGCAATCAGCATCATCCTCACAATATTCAACACTAAAATTGCAATGAAATTTCTTTCTAAAACCAATATGCCGCTCTCAAGCTTTCAATATAATATATTCTTGTGTTGGACAATAGATGTTTTTGTAGAAGTCAAAATGTATTTATACTTTGCTTTTCATAAAAAAGCAACTCAAAGTGCCTAATAGTGCATATTAACTAAATGACGCCGCATAAACCACATTCCCATCCCTCCGCCGAATATTTTTTTAAAAAGATAACATTTATACATATATACTTATATATTATAGTCAAATGTGTGGGGAGCACAGACAGAAACCAGACTGAAAAACATCAAAACAGTTGGTCATTATATAAAAGCTATTTAACTGTTAAAATATAGCTTTTTTTCAATAATCTTACTGATGAAAGGAAGATTAGAGTTTTCCCTGTAGTTCTGCATTTACATGTTGTACAGGTTGTTCTTCAGTAATGGTTTGATAACTGCTGTTTTTCAAACCTTGGGGAAGATACCGGACAGGAAGAATTAGTTAACTATTTAAATAAGAACAGGCCCAAAGACATTGAAAACTTTCTTAAGGCAAATTGTGGATAAGATATTGAGGCAGCAAGAGGACAAGCTTAATTCGTTAATGATTTATTTGAGGTTTTTTTTTTTTTGCTTATTTGTTGAAATACAGAAGTTTTATCTAGATTAAGTTGGATTGACATTGGTAATGGGTTTGGTACTGATGTGCCCATTGATGTTTTCAGTAAAAAAAATACTGTATTAGTTTACTATAACGTTACTGTCTTGTTAAAAAAAACCTAATGTAAACATTAATTGACTATGATCCCAAGTGCTCAGTTAATTCATCTTGTTATATTTTTGCATATGCAAGGGCCAGTTGACTATGTGGGAATTCAATTCCATTGCTCTGCAAATTTTCCTTAAAAGCCTACTAATCAGTTTGGACAAAGCTTTTGCCTAATGTTGCATGAGATTAAGTAAGGTTAAGACTGCCAATATTTCAGTAGCGGTTGTGTGTGTTACATTGCCACCGACAGGGGCTCAGGAGGTAGAACTTTGTCTGGTGGGTTGCTGATTCGAGCCCCCACTCTGTCTAGGCTGTTGTGTCCTTGGCAAGACACTTTACTCATCTGGCCTAATAGTTGTACTCAGGAGGCCCAGGGCACTGAATGTGTGGCAGCCTTGCTTCTGTCAGTCTGCCTCAGCATGTGAATGGGTGAAGGACTGAATGTACTGTTAATCACTTCAGAGTCCTCTGGACTACATAAAGTGCAGTATCAGTACAGGCCATTCACCCCTAATTTTGTATTGGTTGCACACATGTGTGGTATACATGACATATGGGACCTACGGGAGCCATATTGTATGTTTTTATGTATGTTATAGAGATATATGATTGTGTAGCTGTAGATGTTAATGCAACATAATATTCTAATAATCTCTGAAAATACCAAATGTCTATTAAACTATGTTAAAAAAATATCAAATCTTCTTTAATAATCAGCACCACAATGTAAAAGCTTAACAACATAACCACATATTAACAAATAATAGTACCCTGCATAGACCAGACATGTTTTCTACATATGTGTGGTCTTTTTTTTTTTAGCTGTTTATTGAAGGAGAGTGAACTGATTTTTCAATCTGGAAAAGATACAGGCAGCTTTTTCCATGCAGTCCCATGCCTAAGAGCCCTCAGTTTGTCTATCTGCAGGGTTTTGGCTCAGGGCTACAGAGTGTCTTTAAAAAAATATTTTAAAAAGTATGCGGGAGCCCTTCCTATAGACAAGCCAATTAACACACACACCCCTGGAAACCTGCATCACTTATTTAGTTGCCCTGTTAGGTCCAGGACTGAGCTGAGGGAGAAGATTGGGAGGATGTAGGAAGAGATGAGGGAGATCAGTGGGTATGTGGTGTTTGATTACCAAAGCTCAGCAAGGCATCTTCAAAGAACTAATTTCTTGGCAGAAGCAGGCTGGCAACACCCAAAGCTAGTAGGCCTATCTGTTTTTCTGACATGTTTCTCGTTCACTGAGGTGTTTTGTTTAACCATACTTGGATCAGGGCAAAACAACTCCTGTTTGATGGGGCTGACACACTTTAAGATGATAAATAATGGAAGTGTTTTTGTTGAATTCCCTGATTGGTCTAACAAATAAAATAATTTCCTTGGAGTTTCAGCAACCTTCCTTTTTGTCAGGGGTAAATCAATGCCCTGTGTAGATAACGTTCAACTCAGGATGTACTCAAAAATATCACTAAATAGAAATGTGTTAGCTTGATGCAAGGATAAATACTTTGGTTCACACCAAAAGAAGTAAATGTGATTAACCTCCAACATCTCCAAATCAAGCGATAAACATAATCAGATTGATGTTTCCCCCATCTAATTTGTTGTGAAGTGTCAGTGATGTCATGATTGTGCTCCTCTAAATAAAGCACAAGTAACATCACCCAGTTCGAAAAACACATTGATATAATTTATCATACTATGTGATTGGCACCAGTTACACTTTCCTGGCAAAACTAGATACTAAGAAAAATGAAAAATACATATACAAAGACGGAGAGGCTTTCTAATTCTTATCATAAGTCATCATCAGTCAGTAAAATATTTAACACCAAACTGTTTGTAAATATGCCTATAACCCATTTTAGTGTTCTTTGTCATGGTATTGTTTATGTATTTTATTGTATAGTTAGCCAAACTTTTGTCAATTTATAACTTGCTAATTTCTTATAACTTTCATTAAATAATAAAATAATAAAATAAAAACATGAAACACCATAATTGAAATGTGCATCCTGCCTATACAGCATTTTTGAATTGTTTGTCTTCAGTTGGTATTTTAATCTCTGCAAAGTTCTGCATGTTTTTTTTTTAACTTATTTTAATAAATCTCACTGATTTAACCTATGCCTCTGAAACATACATTGTTTTGTAATTAGTTATAAGTATTTGGAAAGAGGTAAAAACCTTTTTTTTCTGTTTCTTTAATTTTCCCCCCTTATTTCCTGATGGAAGTCTGCTTTGATGTGGGAATATAATTGCTGCCTGCTGGAGGGTGGGGAGAAATGGAGTAGAGGAACCAGTGATAACAGAGGAAAAAACCTTTCAGTGTTTTTAAATAAATTTGAGTTAACTATGACAATTTTCAAAAAGTATTTTCTTCATAACTCTTTTTATTGCCCCACTTAAGTTTCAGCTCCATCTGAAATTTCTTCTTTTTTTTTGCTCTCTTGGCCATTATTTTTGGGAAGAACACAGGGATTTAATGCATGTATAAAAGGATTTGGTGTTACTAAATATGGGTAATTCAGGGCATTTTTATATGCAAATGCAAAAGTGAATGGACAAGATATAATTAGCATTTTCTTTTTAAATATTTCTCTTTTTGTTGCATTGTATTTCTCCACTGTCAAGCACTTTAGTCAGCTGTATTGCCATTTTTTTAAAGTGCTATATAAATAAAGGTGGTATAGTATAGTAAGAGCACCAAGGAACACACATGTGGGATTTATTAACAGAGGATTGTGGCGGAACATACATGCTAGTGAACACAGTATATTTCATAAATCCGGCTTTTTGACTGTTCATACAAACATTCTAAATTTCACTCATAGGACAGAATATAGCACATTTTCTACAAATGTTTAATAAATGAGAGCCTGTGCTGCTTTGTGGAACCATGTGGGCGGGTCTTCCCCCTGGGTGCTGCTCTGGGCACCTGCACCAGATAAGTCTCTGATTATCTGCACTTTGTACTTGTGTTCTGACCATTGTTTTAGCATTTTAATTTATTTTAGGATAAAAATACCCCAAATGACTAGAAGCACTAATTGCAACAACTGTGTTTATAGTAGAAATGTGCACACGTTAAAAATTGTTTACGAACCATCGTCTTCCTTGCTCTTATGAATTATGTTGTAACTCTGTTGCTCTGTCACATAGAATTCCACTTACATAAACTGAAGTTTATGGTTGTACCATGATGAAAGTTGGAAAGTGAAGGGTTTTGAATACTTTTGTACGGCAGTGGCCCGTTGACAGCAAATTTTGTCACAATATTGAACAAACTCGTGTTTAATACAAGGGAGGAAATACAATGCTCTCAATTCAGAACAAATTGTAGATTCTGTCACACTGACTGCAACCACTCATGTTTGGTCTCCCATTACGCAGTCATCCTTCAATACTCTCGAACCCGATCAAGGGCTCCTTTTTAAACATACTGTATTGAGCAATTGTCATTCACCATAACATTCCATATTTGTAAATTATGTTATTTTTCATCTGTTGTATAAAACAGAACTAGAACAACAAACGAGGGTGTAGGTCTCAATTGATCATCAGGCTCTGATCACAAAGAGATATTCTTCTGTATTTACATTTATTTTTTTATGATATAGTTAGCCTAACAGTTCTGTCCTAAATGTGTCCTCTGATAGTCTCCTTTCCCAGGTATATTAAAATGTTCATTACTAACAAAGCAATGTGCATTAGTGCACAATATCTCTTGAACTGAAGTAGCTCACTGTGTCCTTCAGAGAAAGCAAGTAGGTGTTACTCATTAGTCACTGCTGGGGTAGCTGTTGATTTTTCTTTTTATTTGTGTGGGTGCTTCATAGATATTTGAGATTACAGCAATCATATTTTCACACTTTTATAATAAACAGATCACTAGTGGATGGATCGAAAGCAAATTGATTTTAGCTGATGAAAACTCGCTAATGTATTGGAAAAAATGCTTTGTTATGATTTTACTTTTGTTTGTCCAAGACCTCTCTTCTACTGATGTTTCATATTAAATAAAATAGGTTTTATTTTAAGGAAAGCAATCAGCATTCATAGATGATCCAGTGTCTTAAAGTCACAAGTGAACACCACGGATTACAGCAGAAGAGGCTTGACTTTAACATTGTTTGCGGGTTGGAATAAGAAATGGGAACAGGAAATGAGTTAAAACATTGTCTTCTGCACTTAAGATACATGTGAACATTATGTATGAAATTATGATAGTACATTATGTGTGACTTGACCAAAGACAAAATTAGAATAAGTTAATTTTATGTCAACAACCTGTTTGTCAATAAATGAGAAGAATGTCAAAAAAAGAGGCAGGCAAAGACGCTGCTGCAAGATGCAATGAATTGATTTCCTTGATGAGGAGAAGCAAACCAGAGGAAATGGTGTGTAGTAATTGCGGTTTGAAACCTAAAAGACATCACCCCTACCTGGGATTTAAACTAGCCCTGTCAACCTGCAGGGTCATACCTGGAGCGAAAGACCACTTGGGGACAAATATTACATGTTTAAATAAATTATTTATCTTCTTGCTCTGACCAGCATTGTTACTTGGTTGCACCTAGGTCTGTTCAGACAACTTTCTTTTATTTTGTGAATGGTAGATTGAGCTATTACTCTTATTATACCACGTTTTCAAGGTCCTTTCTAACTAAAGTCTGCCAGGCTCATTGAGTCATATCCCAAAACACAGACCAATGTGCATTGCCCAAAGCACATCCACATGTGGTGGAATTAAACTCACAACTTTCCAATTGTCAGACAACTACTCTTTCCACTGAGTCAGTACTGTTTCACCTGGATACTTTATATTAGAGAGTCGCACAGAGGCTGTTTAAAAAACAGCAAGTGTGAATAGAAACAGCTGAAAGTCTTTTTTCTCTCCAAATAGGGCCTAATTTATTTATGGTTTGCGCTTGTTAAAACTGCCGCAAACTGCACAACGTCGGAAAAACAGGCCATACATGATTTACTTACATGACGCAGAGAGCATTGCGCCTGTTAAACCCAGAGCAAGACGTACGCAATCCATTTAGTGCTCTTCCCTAATCTGAATATGTAAAGTGGGCATTTCTGTAAGAAGACGCAAAATATTGGGAGGAAAACAGTCAAATAAGTAGGCATTCCAGGTGCAGTGTGATTTACTAAGCATAAAAATGTGTATGATGGCTATTTTAGCACCTCTTTGTAGCGCTTCTGAAAGGCATGTCTTATCTTTGCGCCAACAGATTCAACATAAGTTTATTACAGACAAACGGAAAATGTAATTCACACACATTTTAACCTACTAATAATAAACACTCCTAATGGCCATAAACCTGACAGTTATGTAAATATGTACCTGCTTCCCCCCATAGACGCATAATAACTCACTACGCTCTAAGCGCGTCTCCACCTGTGAAGACAGGCTGAGCACACAGTGAGTCATGATCCACGTGGATCCTCAATAGTTTCCTCCGTAGTGGTTAATCTTACTGGGTTCTAATTAATAAACTTTGCCAAAGACACATTATGAATCCATATGCATTATTCCTCCTCTCTCTAAACGTGGCACAGATCATAGCTCCTTTGAATACTGCTCCTTGCTCCTGATATGAATTGCTCACACAATCTTAGTAGATCACATGCAAATGAAGAACAACCCACAGACGCAAATAGTTAGCATGGTGAATATTAAGAATCTTGATTAATCTGGCCCATAATGTGCAACAGTGGTGACTTCTGTGCCCACAAATGCATCCGAAAAATAATCTAATTGATTATTTCAGTGTTTTGGATTTTTAAGTTCTTTACAGTATTTTCATTTAAATACATGTATATTGTTTTCATTAGTGATGCCGGTAACACGTTACTCCTAATATGACCACTTTTTCAGAACTATTAATATTAGTTATTATTTCCATACCAGTAATCAAATTGGAGTAACTTGTTCAAGTCACTGTGTGTTACTATGTTTATAATTTTTTTAAGTAAAAAAACAAAATGGAATGGAAAGGAAAAATAGTGGTAAATCTGAAAATTAACAGATGATTATCTCCTCTACAGCCATGTTTGTTTTGTTTCTATCACACAAATCCTGCACTCTATCTAGTTTGAATTCTGTATTCTGAATCCCTTATTGTTAAAATGCACTTCCTCTGAAGTGAGTATTGGCAATACCAGTAATTGCTTTTATGTAGAGGCAGTGGGAAGTGTCCTTGTCACCTGGTTAAAGTAACTAAAAGTAACTTGTAATCCAATGTTTACTTTTAAAATAAAGTAATCAGTAATGTAACTAAAGTACTTTTAAAAGGAGTAATCGGTAAGAAGTGATCAGATTACAATTTCAAAGTAACAGTTGCAAACTGGTTTGCATTTTACTTTTCATCCTGCTTTGAAGACACAAATATTTTCTCTGTTTTGTAATCACACAATGCAGTTGACCAATTTAACCAAAACTAAAATTTGTTCAATTATCTTTAAGCCTTTAGGATTCAACTTGGGACAAAACTCCACAGTCCCAAGTATTAAAGGCTGGCTGTGACTTTTACTATAAAACGCACTCAGTAAGTTTTAAACCCTAACAAGTGCACAAACAAAGACCCAAAACATTCTTAGAAAAAACATTAAAGCATGGGAAAAGTAAGGGATAATTTCAAAACTAGTCTGTCCTGTGTAGTGTGACCTTGTCCATCAAACAGCAGATTCTTCACATGCATGTAACCGCCTTCTGTTCAGTGTCAACAACACAATTCTGGGCCCAGATTTTATATTTTACTTGCTGCTTTACAACTAACTATTTCATATAGCATTTTTTATTCAGAGATATTTTATTTAACCTACCCACCTTCTGTTAATTTCCCACCTGATGTTATATTGTAACATAACACAAAAAGGCTAAATTACTTTGGGCACTGTATAATGTTGAGTGACATTAATTTGCCACCCTTTGGATGCAAAGGTTTTAAATAATTATGAACATTCTCTCTCAGATATTCGAACAAAAAGCAATATCTGGATTGCACAAAATTAATACCAGAACTGAATACTCCTCTGACAATTAGTAGAAGTAAAAATAGCTAAAGAATAAAACAGCAGTGCAGGCATATTGCTATTTATGGTAATAACTTACTGTATCCACCCTTTGGCAGAGAACTTAAACACAACTTCATACATGTCATGCTGGTTGACAATATTTCAGCACAGCTGGTTACTGTTTTAAGTGGGTTTTCACAATACCTTCATCTCACCACCAAAAAATGTCTAAAAACAGGGGGGGGAAATAAGAACCTCTTCTAATATTCTGCTACTTTAATTTGTATAGCTCAAAGCAGTGAAGAAGTCAGCATTTCTTCTGTGACTTTAGGAGTTACCAACTGTATTCTTTATGATGGAAAAAAACATGTATTTTAGGCCTTCTCTATCAAAAATACAGTAAAAATGATCTAGTTTTGAATGCAGAAAGTGAGTGACCAACAGAAGAAAATATCCTCTATTCTAAAATTTGTTTACATTTTTAGAGTCCTACATTCATCAAAACCAGGCATGCAAAGCTGCTGCACTGATATACAGAGCCTTGCAAATGTTTTCATAACCTTTAAACATTTTCACATTTTCTCGTATTAAACAGTCAAACAAACATTACACAAACTTTTGTATTTTATTGCAATTTTATAGATCAGCACAAAACAGTGCATAATTGTGAGGTAAGAAAAAACAACAACCGTTTTTCCCAAAAATTGAAAAGTGCAGCAAGCATTTGTATCTTACCACCAATCTTCCGTGTGGTGTCACTGCCAATTGACTATTCTTCTTTGTAGAACATCTGATGTTCAATTAGACCAGGGCTTTTTAACCATTCTAAAGTTTAACTATTCTCAAAGGCGTTCAAGTAGATTTAAGTCTGGAGCTTGAGCCAGAAAAGGGTAGGGTGCCTTCTTCGGGTCAGGGATGGAGTCCTTCCTCAAGTGGAGGAGTTTACGTATCTTGGGGTCTTGTTCACGAATGAGGAAAAAATGGAGCAGGAGATCGACAGACGGATTGGTAAGTCGTCTGCAGTTATGCGGGAGCTGTACCGGTCTGTCGTGGTGAAGAGAGAGCTGAGCCGAAAGGCAAAGCTCTCGATTTACTGGTCGATCTATGTTCCTAACCTCATCTATAGTCACGAACTTTGGTGACCGAAAGAATGAGATCACGGATACAGGCGACTGAAATAAGTGTCCTCCACAGGGTGGCTGGGTTTTCCCTTAGAGATAGGGTGAGGAGCTCGGTCATCCGGAGGGGGCTCAGAGTAAAGCCGCTGCTCGTCCACATCGAGAGGAGCCAGTTGAGGTGGCTCGGGCATCTGGTTAGGATGCCTCCTGGACGCCTCCCTGGTGAGGTGTTCTGGGCACTTCCCACCGGGAGGAGGCCCAGAGGAAGACCCAAGACATGATGGAGGGACTTTGTCTCCCGGATTGCCTGGGAGTGCCTCAGGATTCCTCCTGAGGAGCTGGCCCAAGTGGCTGGGGAGAGGGAAGTCTGGGTCTCTCTGCTTAAGCTACTGCCCCCGCAACCCAACCCCGGATAAGCGGAAGAAGATGGATGGATGGATGTATTTAAGTCTGGATTGTTGCTTTGTGTCATTGTGACACAAAAATATGCTTTTATTCAAATGATTTAATTGTAGCTCTGGTTATGTGTTAAGGGCAATTGCCATTCTGGAAGATGTTTTCTGGCCCTTTTAAATTATTTATTTCCAAGATTGCCCTGTGTTCACCTGTATTTTCCAACCAACTCAGACCAGCTTCCCTTTACCCCCAAAGAAAACAATACCAAAAGCATGATGCTGCCAAAATTGTGTTTTTTCATTGTATGACTCATCTGCTCATTGGACCTTCTTTCACATACAGTATTTGCATTGTCCCCTTCATGGCTTGTACCCTTCTTTCAACAATGACGTTCACCTTGTCACCCCCCTAAAGTCCAGGTATATTGAGTTCAACATATTCTCCCAATGGAACAGTGTGTACAGTTCCTGCAGATTTGCCATGGGCTTCTCTGCTGCTCCTACCTACTTTGTCAGTTTAGATAAACAGCCATTTCTGTCTAGGTTTGCAGTTAGGGGTATCAGAGTAAAGGGGACAATATACATATGCAGACCACACTTTTTACATTTATATTATTAATAGCAATAAGATGAACTGTGATGAAATTCCATATTTTTAAATTCAGTACATGGCTTAAATGGCTGCCTTGCTGGTGTCTGTATTCTCCTCCATCCCCTCTTGCTGCTGTATTCTAATATCTCATTTGTCCACTGCTCCTGTCTCTGCCGCTCCAGACTTGTCAGGGAAAGGTCACTATGGCCCTCCAAACAGAGTGCACACTTTCTCCAGGGAAATTAATGGTTTGAGCCTTCAAGTCCTGCCTCTCTCCGTCTTTGTATCGTGCTGCATCTCCTCAAAAGGTAAATGGCAGAGAAAAGGGTCCACAATGAGATGGGCATTCATCTTGAGTTGATGAGTTCAATAAGCTAGAAAAACACAACCACGAGGTACAGCAGGTAAACATCCTCTAGGCTGTTTTGTGTAAATATGATAAAATGTCACAATTTCTATGTGTTTGTGTGCAGCACCAGCAGAGCTGAAGAGATTCCTTTTGATTCGATTAAATTTCTTGACATCCCATGGAGGTGTTAGTGGGAGGTTTTTGTAGTCAACACAGCTGACATATCCGCCACAGACGCCACGATTCTGACAATGATCTTATCCTCCCAGAAAAATCAACACAGACATATAGACATACTAAGGGAAAATAATCTCATCTTTCTTTTTTTTCAGGAGGGTTTACAGGCAACTGATGTTAAAGCTCAAGGCACATTCTCTAAAATAGATTCAATAAAATTAGAAGTGATGCAGGATTTGACAATTTTATGGTTAGAAAAGTATTTGACCTTTCCAGAGACATGAATATGTTGGGATACATTAATTTGCCTGTGATGATTTTACATGTAAATTACTATGCATTGGAACGTGAGACACTCCTCTGTCATCTGTTTGGACAGCATTGGGTTTATCCTTGGAGCTTTCCCATGGATACAATTTTTCCATAGTCTCTTTCTCATAGTGGAATAATGATCACTAACTTTACCTGAAGAAACGGAGACATTCAGTGCTTTTGATGTTGTTTTGGGTTCCTCTGTGAACTCCTGGATGAGTTGTTGAAGAAGTAATGGAGTAATGTTTGTAGGCTGGCCAATTATGGCAAGGACCTCCAGGTTTTCTCAATTTATTAATAATGGATCTCGGGGGAGTTCCCAGGGATTTCTATGATTTTAATAGGGATTAAATTACAAGGCTGATATAGATTCTAAATATTTTTGGATCAGAGCATGATGTTGTGCTCTTTGTGATCTTCTATTTAAGTATGTATTTTCTTGATTAACAAGTCTGACAGTAATCAGACGCAGATTTGGCTAGTTAAAATGGGACTCAGCTTTCCAATAAATTGGTCAATTTCTATTCTTTGATGATTCAACAATGATGTAACTCGTTTTACCAAATAACAAAGTGGTTGTTTATGATAACTGGTTTTATTAATAAGTGAAATAATAATTATTGAGTGTAATTTCTCTGATGAAATTAGTTTGATCTTGAACATTACAGTGTGACAAAAATGCACTACTATGAGATCTGTAAGGGTGCAGATGACTTTGCACAGCTCAATGAAATGTCAAGGTGTTTCTTGGTTCCGTATATTTATAGAGCTCATTTTAAAAGAATAAAAATTGACAAAGCTGCATTACAGTCAAAATAATATTTACAACATAAACAACAGAAGACCAAGAGGCAATAAAGTACAAAGCTACAATAAATGGACAATGAAATGGGAAAACCCAGGCAATGCTATAAATCTATTTAGGCATCATAGTCCACTAGGGGTGAAAACAAAAAAAGAAGACATAAGCTATAAAGAACATTGCAAAAGCTCAATCAACTCTGTGTTTCAATCCTGGTCATGGGACAGTGTTGGTGTTGCAACTGAAGTGAATACCAACACATACTTTGACCAAAAAGGGTTATCTCCCAAAGAGAAATGCATCTTCTTTCACATTGTAATTTCCATCCTTTCTACAGATTCATGTTTGCTGTTGAGCCCAATTCTTTTGTGGTTTAAATGTAGCCTTAACTGCCAAGTTACTAACAAGAGAACTCATACAGTAAGTCTGGCCAAGCTCAGTAAGCATTTTATGGATATGATGCATTTGGAGGCCTGGTAATCAAAAAAGAGAGAAATGCTATTTTAAATATTACAGAGATTTTCACTCAGTGAAAAGCTAATTGGCGTAACATTTTTCAAGACTGGCTTGGTTTTAGGATGAAACATTTCAAAAAGTCAGTCATATATTATTGTGCTCTACTGACAGTGGTATTAGTGATGCTTTACATGTCAAATGAATTTGGACTTAATAAGCAGGTTTTCAAGCATCTCCTAAAATCTAACTTTCTAACACATAGCCTATTGGATGTTAGAAATGTATTGTTTTTTTGCTTTTAACTTTCCACCTGAAGCAAGACTATAAAAGATACAAAACGTTAACTCGGTTTTACAATAGAAATCATTGTATAATAAACATAGCTTAAACCAGTTACATTCTTACTTAAATGTTTAATTTAGAAAAAGATAAGAAGAAGTCAAGAATCTAGTTTTGAAATGATAAAAAATTTTAATAAGAGAAAAAAATCTTACAAAATCAGATATTTCCTGTGTGAAAATATCCCCACAAAATCACTCTCAAAACCAAATAACTGGTTGTGATACGCTTGGCAACCACAAACGACCATCAAGCATTTCTGATAACTAGCCATGCATGTACTACACCATTATGGAGGATTTCTGGCCTGCTCTTCTTTTTTGCCAGACTAAAGGACTTTTGAGCATGAATGGTTTGTTTGATGTCATGCTTCGACATCAAATAAAACTGGGCAGCAAGCCCAAACTTTGAGTATCTTGTTCCAAATATTTTATTTTCTTGTCTGTTTTAGATCATTGTTCTACTATAACACCACAGTGAGTTTAAGCTTAAAGTCACATACTGAGAGCAGAAATTTGTGTTTTAATTGTAGATAATTGTCTGGATCCTAAGCGACAGGGTGAAAGACTTTTACACAACCACCAAAATGTTTTTATATCAGTATTTGTCAATAACTTGGAACAATGACTTGAAACCTTCTGTAACAAACCATACTGTTTTGTTACAGAAGAAAAGACGAGTACTCAGACACAGACCAGGAATAGGCAGGAGCAGAGGCTGGAGAGGTAGGGCGATTTAATACAGGCAGGTTGGACGGGAAGCGTGCTTGGCAGGAAGCTGATCAGGAGTAAGCTCTGAACTGGCAGACCAGATGACAGAATGCTGGTGAGATGAGTGAAGGCTCCATAAATGTGGAAATCGGACTAATGATAGAGAAAGTTGTAAGGTAAGAGTTGTGAGCACATGATTTCCTGACAGTATGATGCTTTGTCTGCAAATCTCTTATTTTTACTACTGATCTACCAGGATTTACATCATCTGCTGCTGATCATCTTCTACACAGCAATAGTCCAGTCTGTCCTGACCTCATCCATCTCTGTCTGGTTCGGATCCGCCACCAGGCAAGACAAGGACAGACTGCAGAGAACAGTCAGGACTGCAGAGAGGATCATAGGAACCGATCTTCCCTCCATTCAGGACCTATTCCGGGCCAGGGTCAGGAAGCGGGCCAGGAAAATCACCACTGACCCCTCACACCCTGGCCACAATCTGTTTAGGCTCCTCCCCTCAGGTCGGCGTTACAGAGCGTTGTACGCCAAAACCACCCGACACAAAAACAGTTTTTTCCCCCAGGCTGTCGCTCTGACGAACTCTGTCTAGTCACAGTGTGTGAGTGCACTCACATAACAATAAACTATAACTCTGCACTTCTGTACATACTCACTGTAAAATAACCCCGGCTTGGTGTATATATTATCCTTTATTATTTACGATCTGATATTTATTTGTATTTTTACTTATTTTTGTTCATATTTTCCTTTTTTTTATTTTTTTTTATTTCACTTATTCAAGTTCTGTACTGGAGGAAAAAGTTTGCCGGAGTCAAATTCCTTGTATGTGACATACTTGGCCAATAAACTGATTCTGATTCTGATTCTGATTCTGATTTTGTCTCGTCAGTCACCATAGATACCAAAATTCATGATGTTTATGACCATAACTGAGGCACAAAGCTTGTATTGCTTTAGATGTACATTTCTTACCTGCTAGGAAAGCGATAGATGAGTAATTTCGGCAGGTTGTTAGGCCACTCCTGAGAAGGATCAGCACCTTTCAATGTTTTCTTCATTTTTAATAATAGCTCTCGCTGTCATTTGCTGGACACCAAAGACCATAGAAATGACTTTATAGCTCTTTCTAGAATTATACATGTCAAAGACTTGTTTCTCACATGCCCTTGAATTGCTCTAATCTTGAACAAGATGTTGCTTTGGAGATCTTTACACCTGCTTTGGGTTGGCAGAAAGGTTCGATGGAAGTGCATTCTGCAGCTTTTCGAACAGTTGGCTAACCACAGTTAATTCATGATTTACCAAGGCTTGCAATTACTTTTTTATACAGTGCCAACTTGGATTAGATAGCTTTTTTTTAATTAATAGAGAATCCATAATTACAAAACTGTTTTTACTCTAGTTATGTTGTGTCATCTAATACTTTGATAATATGAAGCATTTAAGTGTGACCAAAAGAGCACAAGCAGAATACATCTGCACTGTTTGATTGGATCTCTGAATTAACAAACATTGGTGTATTAACACATAGATGACCTACCCATCTCCATTTACATACACAGCTTCATACTGTGGGATTTCCACGCATGTAATGGCAAACATATTTTAAAACAGAACAGACTCAATCAAATTTGTGACCAGGGATATTCTAGCTGTGGGGAAACAGTTCCTACCATTGCAGTATTGCATTAGGGGGAATTAAGATTCTAAATGAAACCACCTCAAAAGGAATAATAAGTTTAAACTGCTTTCTGATGTTGTGAATCATGAATTCTAGAGCCCCACACAAATTTTATTAGTAGTATCATAGTTTTTTTGGGGGGGGGGACTTTTTTGTGCACAAGTTAAATCTAATACTTATCTGAGAATGAGAAGAAGAGAGCTTCGATAGCTTGTCAGTGCCTGATGTGTGGGGATGTGAATCCAACGTTGTATTGGATGTGGGGGAAGTGCGTTCGTGTGTGTGGGGGGGGTATCCTCTTCTTGGCTGCAGGCGAGATATGACAGATTGGAGGCCAAACCACAGGCCCTATCAGGTCTCTGGTGAGTGCCTGGGGCATCTACAGTTCAAAGTCCGGAGTGCAAAAACATTTGAAGCAGATGCAATTTTGGATGACTGAGAGGCTATTTAATGTTTGTGAGGGACTCCATGGGGAGACTGAGTTGAAACAGTGATGAGGAATGGGAGGATTTATATAAGAATAAGGAGCCATGATAATCATGGGAGAAAGTGCATTCTCTGTGGTCTGTAAAGAACAGAGAAGTAGACTGCAAAAACCGTCAAGCTTAAGAGCTGTATTTTATGACGAATTGTTTCAGGAACCTGTAGACGTTTATCATTCTACTTAGTTCAAGGATTATGTATTCATATATGACAAAATATCTGAATGTAGCTTGAAAATGTTCAAAAGTTGACTTTTCAAAGAACATCTCTGTTCAGTCTCTTGACATTTTGACATATGGTTCTTAAGGGATTTAACAAATGATCTCATCTACTACCACTCTAGCCTGTACACTGGTATGCAAACAAACATACATGAAATATGTGTCTACCAACGACTCTAAAACCCCTTGCAATAACCTATATCCTGCTACTATATATTCGTGTTTCTCTAATCGGCCACTTCACAGAAACCTCATCTAACCAATATTTTTTTTCTTTCTATATCCTCTATCCATAATTAAAAAGTTACGTTACTAATAGCACTTTAATGTGTTCTGTTATGTTTTATCCCTTTTGTCTATATTGTGGTCTTGTCACTATATTTACCCAGACAGCACCCAGACACCAAGCTCTATCAGTTCCTGAGTCCTGATCTCACACACCGCAGAGCACCAAGACCAGGCACCCATCCAAGGTCAAACACACCCACCAATGAACCAACCAAGCATGCAACATACAGAGCCATCAAAAAGGCACCACCTAACATTTCCAAAACTGGCCCCTGACATGACCAACAAAAGGAAGACATTGGCCCGGTACATCGGCTGACTAACACAATGGTCCACCCAGGCCTGACCAGGCATGCACCAGAGTTGAACCAAGCCCCTAACACCGAGAGCCACCAACACACCATGGGCATCACTAACTGGCAGAAAGTAATGGAGGGGAAATAGGCACCCCAATAATTATAGGGCCTGAGATGCACTAGGCAAAAGGGCGGCCCGAGACTCAACCTGGCAGGCAGATAGGACCCCCCCGAAAAAGTAATGCGTACCTTTCCTCTTACGCACATACACTCTCACCGGCACACCAAGAAGAGACCCTGTACACTCACTCATACGCCCCATTCACTACACTCTCAGGTCAGGGAACCAAAGGCCCAGCAGAGCAACCGGCCCCCACACCCAGGTGGCTGAACCCCTACCCTCCAGGATGGAGACAAGCCCCTACAGTGGCAAAGCAGCCCACAATGCAAGGTCCCTTACCAGACTGCCTGTCCCATCTCCCGGACCCCAACCCAGTGGTCACTAATTGCCAAGTCTATCCTAACCTAACATTAAACATTTCTGTTACTCTACCCCTGAACTTTTGGCTCTGCTCCTTCATCTTGACTTCTCAGGAATTCACAGAATAGTTCCATATATACAGAGGGAGAGATTAAACAGAATGTATTACCTCATGAGATTAGTTTTGAGAACCGCACTGAATTTTATTTAGATGTAATACTTAAAGTAGTCTAAAGCTAAAATAACACAGCATTCTGATTTTTATTATTCCGTTTTTTTTTATTATCCATAAATTACTTTGCTTTCAACACTATGCATCACTTTATCTCTGTCTTTCATATAAAATCCACCAAAAATGTATTGGTTTGTAAAGTGAGAAAATGTAGAAAAACAAAAAACAAAACTGCTATAAATGCATATTTTGGGGACAATGTAGAATTATTTTTGAAAAGGCTGATGGTTGATAGTTGAATGTGGTTTCAAATATTTCATTGAATTGGCGTCTACATTTTTCTTTACAACCTGTATCATGCATCGACTACAGGTTTAACAAATACTATAGCTGTTGTACAATCCTAAAAGACAAGCAAAAATAGGCAGTGACAAGTGGTCTCCACTGTTTTGTTGGTCATAGACAATACAATGAGCAATTGTCGACTAATCTAAGATTGCTGCCTGGCTTTAGTATTGACTGAAAAAGTCTAAACAAAAAAATATGCAACTGACCTAATTTTGGTGCTCTATGGTATATTTAGTTTAAATTAAAATCCTATCTTTAGATTCACAATGCTATCTACAAAACTCGGCATTCACCTTGTCTCTGAAGTATTTACAAGTCAATAGATGCATGAGCATGTTCGACTGTATATCATTTAGGACAAGGAAACAGGGTATAGGATTTGTCAATGAGTTGTCAGGGGTGTAAAACAAGCATCGCTGGCAGAAATTACCCCTGACTTCAAAGTCTGTGTTGATTTAAACCTGCCCTGTGCTTGTCACCTTGAGAACAGCAGTGCTAATCTCTTTGAATGGGGCTAGTTGACACGTACAAACATGCCAACAAAAAGCTTGTTTTTCTTTCCTTAAGCCTCCTGCTGAGGCAGCCAAAAGTGTGTACCACTCCAGACTGTGCACATATTTGTTATTCTTTTTTCGTAATATAATTTTGTTGAAAAGAGAGGCGATCAATAGCAGGTCAGCCGATGATGGATGGCAATGCGATTACCAATTTCACTGCAAGACAAATAACCCTTGTGCTTCACACTCTGAGATGAGGAACAGGGAGGGAAAGTGGCACGCCGAGCAACACAGGACACCGCAGAACCCTGATCCGCCTCGCTGTTCACATGACCATTGATCTCCATTGCTGCTACTCTTATAGATTTCAATCTCACTTTCTGAAGCATTATAATGAGTGTTAAGGTAGTCAGATGAGGGAATGTGTCTCATCTGATAATTCTCATTGCAACTTGTCTCACTCTTGACATCGGTGGCTGCAAATAATCAGCATACCTCAATGTATCAGGCTAACCTAATGAGTTGAAGTACCTGCATTTCACTGTGATGTACGACAACAATCCATCTAAAACTGAAAATCTATGGTCCGGTTTAGATTTTTTACTTCTTTTATTTTTGAGAATGTGTTTTTCACCTACTGGTAAAAAGACTAACTCAAAAGTGTATTTAGTGACTAAACAAACAAAAGTAGAGGGTGGTCTTAATTTGTCTTCAAAATACATCAAGTAAATAAAGTAGAAGAGAGGTGGGGGTGGGATAGGTCAGGGAGAAAGATACAATGGGACATTTCCAACTTTCTGGCTCTTTCAACGCTCGGATGAACTCATTAGAAGTTAATTAATCACAGCTATCGATCTGTTGTCACTCTCCCCACTGCAAGGCTCCAAGAGATTCCACAGCTAGGGTTATGTCAGTCTGTTGAAATGCTGAGTTCTCTTGTCTCTCTGCCTTCTCGACTAGGCAGTGTCATTTGTACTGGCGCCACGCTTCTGGTCCATGTAGCATGAGATGGCAGATCCACGCTTGAGATGAAAAGTGGCGAGTAGGACTGAGATATAGTTCTAGCTGTTCTAACTGAGTATTAATGCAGTATAAAGCTCCATACTGTATTACATAATTTTCACGCTGTAAAATCTATATTTGCTGGTTATCCATCTGGATGCAGTTTTAAGAGAACAAAACAAATCCTGTGGATAACTCCCAGAACTCTGTACAAAGCAGAGTAAAAGTTTTGGTTTTTGAGCTAAACGTATTAATTGTGCTTACCAATAAGTTGTTAGCTTTAGAAATGTACCCAAGTACTGTAATTTTAGCAGGATTGTCTACATCTGAATATTAATCTACAAATAACATCACAATTTTTTTTAGAATCCAGACCCTTAAGTAAAACAAAAGATGGCATACGTAGTTCATAGACAGCACAAAAACGGATCATTAGGTACATTTCTAAAGGACGATTTAAACTGAATCAAAATCAGCTGCTATATGTACACAAAGAGCACAAAAGGACAGTAAATTGGAAAAAAGGTCCTTCAGTCTCATCTTACACTTTCTCTATTCTCCCTATAATGGATGGATGTCCCCACATCTCTGGGAATTTCTGCTAATAGTTCAAAAACATCCTTATTAGTTCAAAAACGTCTCAAACTCTTGCTCCCTTATGTCAAAGATAATGCACTTGTTTGCCTATGTTTTGCTCATCAATAGATTCTCCGTCTTGGATAATGAATGCTGGTGAACATCCCTGTCCACTTGACTGAGATCTGATAAAATAATTTCAGTTTGGTGACATTGTGTGTAATCCTGCCATTAGAAAATAGGTACAGCATGGTTATAAATAGATGGAAGAGGCCAGCAACAACCTCCAGGTAGGCTATAGCAGTGATGTAATGCTTAGACTCATTGGACAAGCAATGTTTTTCAAACATTTTTGTGTCCAATATCTAATATATTTTTGGGAGAATAATAAATTCTACAATTTGTGTCTATTTGTTCTCTCACAGCACTCTGTCTAGTCTTCTGCTGCTGTAGCTCATTGGGTTTAAGGATCGATGTGCTGTGCTTCCAGAGATGGTAGGGATAAACTGCAATTTTTTTAGCTTCTGGAATGTATGACTGTCCTTGACATCACTGTACATTTTCTATAAAAACAAACAAACAAAGAAAACATGTGTTTTAGTTTAGGGAGGCTCATGCACCTTTAAGATGCTGAATGTACTGCTGCTGCTACAGACTGGGTGGGGATGTATCATGTAACTGCATACAGTATTGTGAATCCACCTCATCCTGTCAGTAACAAGGGGACAGTGTTGCCAAAGTAGCAACCTTTCACTATATTCAACATCTTTTTAGACCAGTCCAGCAACTTTTTCCAAAAAATGACAAGCAAAAAAATCTAGTGACTTTTCATGGTGTTATTGGATACCTTTGGAGACTCTGTTGCGAAGCATGTATCCTTGCCACTCCTCTCACTGAACAGCAGGGCTGCAGTGGCTGACAATAGGTGACTAGTCCATTCGCTGCATATCTGCCTGGCCTCCTAGGTCCAGCTGGAGAGAACAGATATTTACCCCATGAGTCCAGATAAATCGCACACTCTCGAAGCTGCTACTGGATTATCCTACCTGCACTTAGGTGTAATGGTGAAAGTTTTTCTGTCTAAAATAAACAACTGCAGACAAAATAAATAACTGACTTAACTTAGACCCCTCACTCCTCACTGAATCTACCAGTTGTGCCCCTCTGTAACAGTTAAGCAGTCATCATGTCTCAATCTAAACTGTACTCTCAGAAATGGAGAAAGGAGCTTGATCTCTGAATTAAAAGGCTGGCCGAAGCTATTTCTTGGAGATGATACACAGGCCTACTGCCTATATTAAAAGGCTGACTTTTATGCCAAAATGTGTGATATAAAAAACATGACAACTCACAAACATATTCAAAAGGTAAACACAATCAGTTTCACTACAACCATATCACCATTAATGGCTACAAAAAAAAAAAAAAAAAGTTCTCGAAATAAAAATATTAAAAAATATATACACCTCTCCTACAGCATCCAAGTACAATTTCATGCATATTATGCAAATAAGGTAACTGGAGGACACTGAATATTGAAGGAGGTCAGGGGGAGTTGATTGAGGAGGAAAAGAAGCCACAGCCCAATCTAGAGAAAAGAAAAGTTGGTGGGGTAGTTGTCGCCTATTTATCGTTATTGAGGTTAACTGCTCAAAATATCTTGATATTGATTTGAGGCCATATCACCCATTGTGATGGCATTCTGTATATCAAAACTGTAGCAAGGGATCTTTTTTTTGGCAGGGCAAGACAACTTTATTTGTACAGCACATTTTCAACAACAAATCAATTCAAGGTACTTTGGGTGATCTGGGGATAAAATAAAAGCAGCAATAGAACGGTAAAATCAGAAAATACAACATTAGAGATAAAAATACATATTTTAAAAGGTGATGTGTGATGTGGTGTGCTGATTTGTGATTTGTCTAAGCATGAAATTAAATAGAATAACTTATCATAGTAGCTGTTGATGAGTATATATTTTTATAGTTGTCCCAATTATGATTTTTTTTTTATTTGTAAAATATGTTTAGCAGAATTTCTATTTTATTCTTCATAAAATTGTTCATTCTTTGTTTCACTGCATCCATTTGCTAAAGTCAGAAAAGTTTATTTTATTTCTCAGTAATGTACACTTAGCACCCCATCTTGACAGAAAAAACAGAAATGTAGAATTTTTTGCATATTTATTAAAAGAAAAATGAAAGGAAAAGGAAAAACTGAAATATCACATGGTCATAAGTATTCAGACCCTTTGCAGTGACACTCATATTTAACTTATATGCTTTCCATTTTTTCTGATCCTCCCTATAGATAGATCTAATCCTTCATTGGATTCCAGCTGTGTTTAAATAGACGGACTGGACTTTATTAGGTTAGGCACACACCTGTCTATATAAGACCTTACAGCTCACAGTGCATGTCAAAGCCAATTCGAATCAAGAGGTTGAAGGAACTTCCCAAGGAGCTCAGAGACAGAATTGTGTCAAGACACAGATCTGGCCAAGGTTGCAAAATAATTTATGCAGCACGCAGGGTGGAAGAAGTTTGGAACGACCAGAACTCCTCCTAGATCTGGCCGCCCAGCCAAGCTGCTGCTATATTGTTCTGACAAGACATCTCCTAAGCATTGCTTTGTGATTGGCTTCTAAAGATATCTGACTATATCTGACTAAAATAATACAGCTTTCAATAAATGTTATAGAAAAGATGACTGAAATGTTAATAGCAACAATCACATGTTTACACTGTTTTGATAAAACTCAGTAAAAATACTTTGAAAACATGAATGCATGTTGTTTTAAATTTACCAGATGACCATCTAGGGATAAATATTGTAAGTTAGGCAAAACATTTTTAAGTGATGTGACAGTGACATGACTCTCACCTGGGAGTTGTGGGATCGAATCCTGCCTGGGCACTTGTTGTGTACCTTGCCACAGTGATATTGCTTAACATTAATTTAAAAATAAATATCTTAATTACCATAAACAACCAATGTTGGAATTCCAGCCTATTCTACTGTTAAACTTTAATTCTCCTCTGACTATGTATGAAGGCTGTTTCCATGTGTGTAATTTTTTAGAGATGAAAAGAGAGGAATCCAAATTCTATCAGCTTTATTACAACAAAAGTAAATGTTCAATACAGAGCTCTGGGTCAGTTCACAAAGTCTGACTGACTTTTTTCCTGCATAACACATTTTTTAAAGCTTAGAGCATGGTAAAATTAACATTTCTTGAGTCCTCCTCTTTCACAGGCTCTCATTGGTCAAGCTGGTGCTGTTTCCAAATAAGATGCGATCTTGGGGTGTTAACTTAGTTTCACATAAATGAGCACTCACAGCTCAGCACAGTTCAATAAACCTGCAGGTCAACTTAAAGTCATCATAAACAAATAGGACAATTAGAGTTGGGACGATGTCAGGGGACACTGGTTTAGAAGTTTCTATTAAATCTGCTTGTCTTGAGCAGCGAGTGAAACAAATAAAACACAGTGCTTTCTTAATCCAGGGTTAAAGTTTAATAGACTCTTACTGAATAGCTAGCCCGCATGAAAGATCAGACACAAACCAGGGTGGCATGATTGGGCTGCCTCCTGTAAACAAGCAATAAACCTGGTTCACACAGAATAACTGTCTCAACCAGTTAGTATAAGTAGTACCCAATGTTTTTACTAGATTAGGTTAACTAAGCTTAATAAATCAATTGCAAACAACGAATGCAGCTCAAAAAGGTTAAATCATTTCTTACACCAACAAATAGCTCCTCTCTGTACACTTGTCTCTTATACAGGCAGTTTTGTAATAATGGTGTACAGATTGGGTAAATTGAACTCATATTGCCAATTTAGCAATTTTTGCTATTTTAAGAAACTTTAGGTAAGCGAGTAAGTAAGTAAAACTTTATTTATATAGCACCTTTCAAGATAAAGATCAAGTAATTTAACAGAGAAAGAGATAAAAAATAAACACAAGGATCACATAAATATCTATGGGAGGACCATCTCTGCCATAATTGACAATAAATAAATAGGTAAACAGGGCTGCCGATTTTCAGAGAACTGTAGGAGGTGCAGCTTTAAGAAATATTCCACCCCTAAGTAAAAATGTGTCTGTTGCCATATTCCTCAGATTCAGATAAGTGATAAAAAAGCATTGCGTAACCAGCCCAGAAATTACCCTGATCTGACAGCAGTCTATTTGCTTTAGCTTAACATAAACCAGTGTAAGTGAATTGGAACTACTAGCATGCAACTTTTTTATTAGGGGTGAAATATGAGATCAAAACAGCTCAGAGGGGCAAACTATACTTTTTTATAGTAGTGTTAGCTACTTTGAGGGATTGGATTTTTTAATTTAACAGATAAAATAATTTGATACATTCCGCATATAGCAATGAGGTAAAATATTAAAAACATTACAATAAATTTAGATATAAAAATAAAGCATATTTATTTGGATAAGATTTATTAAAGTTTTCTCTGGTATAAGTATACATTTTGGGACATTTCTCCCTGATTTTGTAGCAGACAATGTAGTTGATAGTAGACAAATGACAGGATATAGGAGTTAGGATTCTTCAGGGACTTAAATTGACATAACTCAAACAATGTAGTTCAGGACATCCTTGATATACACATACTTGAAAGATCTGAGTAAGTTTCAGATCCAAAACAAACACCACAAAGGTCATACATTTCTTATTGAGAAGATTGACGTAAGTACAAGCAATTACGGCACATATTCTTGTGGCAGCTTACAGGTCAGGCTCTGCAAAGGGGAGAAAATGTGAGTGACTGTTAACAAAACCAGGAAAAGATGTTCAAACAGGAAGTAAAAGTTTACTCAGCTGACGTGATTTCCCAGGGTTTTCTCTTCGTAGACTGGGACTTTGACAAACTGAAATCCTTTGAATTTGGATAGAGAGAGCTAAAAATCTGTTTGCTGGGGACCGTTTCATTCTCAGGACCATACAGAGAATGGAATCCTTTGCACTGAAAACGGGGCTGGTTAAACCATAGAGAGCAGAGACTTCAGCTGCAAAGTAAACTGGATTACAATCACAAGAACAATAATCTGGTTTTACCATGGTAAAGTAAATTATCACTTTTTTAGTCATTCTTAATTAAGTGGTTTGTTAAACACTCCAGTTAACACCCCATCAACATAGAAGGTAAAGAAGTTGAAAGAATCCAAAATCTGTAAAGTTTTAAATCAAGGAAATCCAGGTAAATAAAGCTGAGGTTGAAGGCACAGGAAGTGATACAATCAAAACAGTCAGGGGGCAAGCAACAGCGAGGGTCAGGAGGCTCAAAACGGTTGATGTACACAATCAGGATATCACACATAAAAACTTGAAGGCTGTGACAGAGGTTTGTGATGGACGGTTTAAATGGAGTGAAAACATTTGGCAGTTATGGGCAGTAGTGGGACAGGTGGCATCAAACAGCAGTCAGTAGACAGCAGAGCGGGGGAGGGCGAACAGTGAGGCAACACAAAACTTGGCAGGAACAGTGAAGATCATACACACATAAAGTATAAGCATAAACGTTGAGTGCAGTGCTACTTATATAAATGGAAGTTACTGGGTGTGGTTTTGTGTGCAGAATGTTTCAAAAAAATTTCTCCAGCCAGAGCATTAAATCGCAGTGGTTCACATGATAACAACATTTATAGAGAAAGGATTGTAAACAAGAGCCACACTAGCCTTTTGGTACCTTTATTGAAGATTTTGTATTCACTTGTTCTACAATAGGTAAATAATTACCTTCAGTTTTAAGAGGTTTAATTTCATCATGTTTAATTAAGTCTAATTTTAGCTGTTTGCCTTTTAAATATACATCCATTATCTATTCTGCTTATCCTCAAGGGGTTGCAGGAGGGCTTGTGCCTATCTCCACTGGTCATTGGGCGAGAGGGCGGTTTTCAGTTGAGGATTTCTCACTGTGCGTACAGTATGTAGGGTGAAGTGGTTTGGGGTCCTCCGGACTGGATAAAGTGCTATACAAGTACAGACCATTTTCCAATTTGTGTGGCAATTTTTACATTTTGCTATTCATGGTCTGTGTGTGTGTATGTGTTTGACACCCATTGCTCTAATCCTAGTTTTTTTTTTTTTTTTGAGTTGTCATTTGGATTATTTTTTTTTTACAAAAATTTGTATCAAGACTACGGCTGCCAAATAATTAAAAATGTTCCATTAATCAATGAAACTCTATTCATAAATCACTTTTCATACAAAATTGCGTCTTAAATTGCTTAACAAATGACCCCACATAAACCACGGTCCTATCCCTCCCTGCTAGAATTAAAAAAATTATAACAATTATACCACCAATCCAACTTTCATGCATGTACACACATAAAAGCAACAATAAACAAGGACCCTGGGCCAAGTACACATTGACCTGGACAAGTAAGGAAACGGGATCAGAGGGGACATCTGCATTGGCAGCAGCAGATCAAAAGCAGCATCCGAGGCACTGACCCAGGGCACCCAGCGGAGGGAAGGCCAAGACCCCCCACCTCTGCCCTGGAGAGAAAACATTAATCTATTAATTCCGGGATGGCTGTGAATTAATCAAGATTAATCTTAAAAATGAAAAAAGTAAAATTTTTGGTTTAGAGGTGTGCATCAAACCTTTGTTTTAAACTTATCTGTCCTATGTACACATGGCCCTTACTACCTACTTATCTTTCAGACAGTTGCTAAGACAAACCAGCTGGTTTACATTTTCTAAATTTAAAGCTGACTGTTTCTTCTGAACAATATGGCCTGCGACTGAGAACAGCCATTCACATGGAACCTTGGGTGCATGAGTTGCTAGATATTTGCGGGCAAGCAGGGTCAGCTTTTCATGGGCTCCTAAATGAGCAGCCCACCACATTAGCGGGCAGTCCTCCATACTTATGCTTGGCTCTGCTCTGTACCAGTGTATGTGTGTGTCAGGTTGCACCTCTTCATCTGACTCTGAATCTGTGCCCATCTGTAGAAGGCTCATTTTCTGCCTGGATGGTCCATCTTAAGACGTCTGCAGAGACCTTCTTAGTGATTGTTCATTGAATATGCCTCCACGTCCAAACATCTTCTCTTTCGCTCCTTTGAAGACTCTTCAAGTCTAATAAAATTTTAAAATTTAAAAAAAATATGCATTTTAATAACAAAAACCATTTGTTAATTCCTTACCTACAAGGCTCTAGAAGAGTGCTCAGTCTCTGCAGTCTATCTCCTTTTGCTGTCCTTTGTCTCTTGTTAAAGCAATATATTCTGCTGAGGCCAAATCTTGTTCCTTTGTTTTCTTTGTAGTACCATACTCTTTGTTGATTTTAGCCATTACCGTGCCTCTCAACGACAGTTTGAAGAATGCCTCAAGAGTTGCCTCTTTCAAAACTTCTGCGAGGCCTGTGTCCTTGACAATATTAATTGGCCTACATTCTTTGGCTATCCATCTTGCAATTGTGTCATCAACCTTTCAGATAGACTTACTTCATTCAGTGAGAGAGGTCTGCCGTATGACAGGTGCTGCATTTGAATGTGAGGCTCCAGTGATGGAATGCTTGCCGTTAAGATGATACTTAAGGCAAGGCAATTTTATTTGTATAGCACACTTTCAACACAAGGTAATTCGAGATGCTTTACATGATTTGGTGGCAACAAAACCAGACATATGATAGCACACTTAAGGCTTGTTGTACTTCTGTGAAACCAAAATTCCTTCCTGCAATATTTGCAAACTACATGTTTGCTGACTGTTCCTTCTCGTTTTTTTATACTTAATGTTTCCATCCAGAGGGCCAACAAATTCTTTGTGCTCCTTCATTGGCTTTGCACCTGCCATCTTGTCTACCTTACGAGCACTTAATTGTAAGATAAACAGGACGGGTCATTCTGTACCTGCGTTTCTTGCGTTTAAAAAAAATGTTGCGCTATTTATAGGATATTATTAAAGTCGTGTTAATGCGTTATATTTTTTCGCAGCCCTGTTAAAGACATGTGATGTTCACTATAAATCAGGAACAGGGAATGTGGAGAATTAACTAGATTTGCTTTTTTTTTAACCCAGCAGCTGTTTTATTTATCACATTTTTTTACACTTCAGCAGACAAAATTGAATACTCATTAATCATCATTGGTATTGTGTGCTTTTAAAATTGCTATAATTTACTTCTAAAATATATAAATATTTCTATCTAGAAAACCGAACAGATTAATTTTCTGTGTACATTAGATTTTAAAGCTATGTCTTGTGTCCATGTTACTTGGTAAGCCAAGTGTGATGGTGTAGATTTACTTTTAAATTGAACACTTTGTGAAGATGTTATGGCTTCTCTGAGCTGTTGTGGCTTATTACAGGCTCCTGTACTAACCATGTGTTATTAACGAGGCTTCTCTGAGGAATAAGTCCTTATGTGAACACCTGCTGAGCTTGTGGCTGCTGAGATTTTATGACTGGTGAGCTGAAACTGAAAACCAGTTCAACGATAAAAAATAATTGGCAATGAATTTCGTCATTGATTCGTTGTGTAGCACGATTATGAGGTCTAATTTGGTCGGCAGCACAGACTGTAAGGTTGCGAGTTGCGCAATTTTTTTTTTTTTTTGGCATAACTTTTATATAACAGTAGGGATGTTCGATATTATCGGCCTAAAGTCATTATCGGCCGATTTTGGCATTAAAATGTAATATCGGAAATTAGTGGTATCGGTTTTTATTTTTTTAATAAGATGAGTTTTTCACACCATACATATATTATATATCAAACTCTTCAGCTACTTCTTTTCTCTCTAAGAATATAAAAATATGACAGATTTGAGGTTTAGTTTTTGAGAAAATGTTCAAGCTACTTTTCCAGACAAAAAAAAAAGGCAAATTTTTCAATTGCCAAACTAAAATTCTAGTACTTATTGCATTTTCTAAATGCCATGTCAGTTGCGAAAAACAATGTTACTTTTTAAGTAATGATAGTATAGTCAAGAGAAGAGTTTGGGGCATTTCTACTCGCCATCCATCTTATCATGCATAGCAAGATAAACAAACAGTGAGTAACATGCGTTAGCTACATTGATCGACATTACAGAATATGTTGCTGTTTATTTTAGCAGTTACACTTGCAAGCTAAGGTATGAGTACATTGTTATGTATTTGGTTATGCGTGACGGTGGAGAATGTGTTAAAATCTATTTTGTTACTTGTTTATAGGTTGATTTATGCAAAATTTGTTCTGAAAGAACTTTGATAAAGCAAAGCGATTTAAAAGTATTTTTTATTATTTTTTTATTTGATATTTCAACCGCTGTAGGATATCTGAGATGGGAGGAGGTTGTGATGTTTCGATTTAGACTTTAATGTTAATTTGTTATGTTTCTAATAGCTCAGGTCACTTTTAAGCAACAAAAATACTTATTTTTATGTTGCTTAATATGGCACATTTGTCCTTACAGCACTTAATGAAGCACAGCCATTTAAAACTATTTTTAATTTGTTATTTATTTAATATTACAGCAGCTGTAAGACATTTGAGATGATAGCATGTTTTTGCAAGCTATTTACCTGTTTTCTAATAATATTCTGTTAAATAAAGTGAAGGAAGAGAAAAAACGTTTCCGTAGTACTATTTTAATTTTATAATTTTCCCCACTAATCCGATTAATCGAATAATCGTGTCGAGACCCCATGCGATTCATTGATTATCCAAACAATTGTTTGTTGCAGCCCTACTGCGTAGTAATGACTAATGGAACTTCAGTATGATAAACTCACTTAAATCTAGGCATAATGGTCTGATCTACATCTACACCTAATACCACATGTTAAAACATAATTTAAAAACTTTGATTTATAATGGCAAATCTGGCAGTTCATGAACAACACATCTTTAGTCATAGTAAAAAACAAATTTTATATTTTTCAGTATACAGACCTCATATTGCAGAGAATCTTCTTTTTGTCCTGAACTCTCTTAAGATTTGGCAAAATTTAGTTTTGTCTTTTTATGTAAAAATGCCTGCTAAAATACATTGACTTTTGTTAAGACTAATAATTGTATAACTCTTACTACCACAAAGAATTAAATAAAATAATTCTGTAGGCTTTTTGAACCATAGTTTCTAAGAAATGTGACTATAAAAGAGGTGTGTAATGTGATATATTTTTTTGGATTCTCATATTTCTAAAATAAATAAGTTCTTATTTTTTCCCTTTCTTATAAACATATTTATTAAATGCTCATCCCGTGGGATATACAGGCTCTCCCCTACTTCCTAAAAACATAACTTATTACTTTATTGTCAGGGTTGGAGGGTTCGACCCCACAAAGCAAAAAGAGAGTACAGGCTGCATTTTACCATGAATCACAACATGCGATGAGAAATTAAATCTATTGACAAATTGTGCAATTTTGTTTTGCTAATCTCCATTGTATTGAAACCAAAAGAACACGACAAGAGGGAAATACACACAATGCAGCATATGTTCTTTTGTTGTTGACAATTTGATGATATATTCTGTAGGTGTATCATTTCAAAAAATGCACTGTGCAAGAAAAGGTCATAGCATCCATTTTAAATAGAGGCAGTATTTCACATTACTGTTTTGGCTACTGTATCTGCTTTCTATTCTTACAAAGAGGAATGGACACCTTTAACTATTTTCTTGCTGACATTCTGTTGCACCTGGATACAACTTAATGTATGTCTCAGGAGAATACAGAGTAGATGTGCCTGAAAAAAAAATCAGCAAACTCTGTACCTTCACTGACAGACTGAAGTGCTGATTTTTTTCAATTCTACAATGGGTCAAAAATGTATTTGGCAGCCATAGATTGTGCAAATTGTCCCACTTAAAAAGATGACAGATCTGTACTTTTCATCATAGGTACTCAATTGTGAAGGACCGGATGTAAAAAAGAAACAATAATAAACAATTTTTTATATATAATTTATTGATGCAATAGTGCAGAAAATAACTATTTGAGCAATAACAAACCTTCACCTCAATACTTTATAATGTAACCTTGCTTGGCAATAACACAGGTCAAATGTGTAGGTCTTCACCAGGTTTGCACACACTTGTCCAAATTTTCCATCCAGATCTTCTCCAGAGCTGCGATGGTTTGGCTTTGAACTCCGTCCTCAGAATCCCAATTCAATTGAGGTCAGGAGACTTGCTAGGCGAATCCAGAACCTTGATATTCTTTTTCCGCAGCCCCTCCGTCATTTTCCAGTATTTGCAATCATCATCATGCTGGAAAATCCAGCCATTTTTCATCCACAATGCAGAAGGTTTTGGCCCCAAAACTGACTATACATGGCCCCATTCAACCTTTCATTAATACAGTTCAGTTATCCTGTCTTCTTTGCAGAAAAGCAGCCCCAAAGCATGTTTTCACCCCCACACTTCACAGTGTGTAAGGCGTTCTTGGGATGCAAATCAGCAGTCTTCCTCCTTCAAACATGGTGAGTGGTTTTATACCAAAACTCTATTTTGGTCTCCTCCGACCACACAACATTCACCCAACCCATCACTGGCAAACTTTAAACAGGCGTGGATATGTGCTTGCATAACCTCTAGCACTGCAGGATTTTAAGTCCATGATGACATAGTTGCTAAAAGTAGGCTTTCTTACAGTGGTCCCAGCTCTCTTCAGGTCACAGATCAGTTACCCCTCATGTAGTTCTGGGCTGATCATTTGTACCAAACGAACTGAGATCTTGCATAGAGCCCCGGGTTAAGGAAGACTCAGAGATTAATTGTTCCATTTTGTAATAATTGACTTACTGTTGATCTCTTCTCACCAAGCCTCTTGCCTGTTATAGATTGGCTCAGCCCAGTCTTCTGCAGGTGTATGATTTTGTCCCTCTCTGGTCTTGGATATGGTCGAGGTTGGAGTCGATCGTTTGAAGGGGTGCATATGTGCCTTTTATACAGATAATGAATTCAAAAAGGCGGCATTAATACAGTTAACGAGTAGAGGATAGAAGAGCAACTTAAAGAAGAATTAACAGGTCTGTGAAGGCCAGAATTTTTGTTTCTTTCTAGCTGCCAGATACTTATTTTCTGCACCTACATATATATAAATTCTTTAAAAATCATAAAATGGGAGTTTTCTGGATTTTTTTAATGTTCAGTCTCTCACAGTTGAATTATACCTATGATAAAAATTACAGACTTCTCTCATTTTTTTAAGTGGGACAACTTTCACAATCGGTAGCTACCAAATACTTTTTCTTCCTAACTGTATGTCCCATATGGGAGCAAAACACCCATGCAATTTGGACTGAAGTCACTAAATACAATTATAAATAAACACATTTAATTTTCCTGATTTGTAAAAAAAAAAAAAAAAAAAAGGCATTTAACAGAATCAGAAGCTGGATTTCAGCCATGTTTTCTGTGTAAGAGAGGCAATTCAAACAAAGCTGGGACCAGTATCTGTTTTCAATTTGGGCGTTTGGTGCGTGTCATATGTTGTGTGGTTTATATAACTAATAATAAATTGTTCGGTCCAATCTTATTGCTCTTAAATCCACATTAAAAATCATATCAGTTGGGCCTATAGAAACATTGTAAGGACATGTTTACCCTTCATATTTCAAACATTTTAAATATTTCAAACCTCCTGAGATACTGTTCGGACATGCAACATGTTTTATTTGTCTTTATTTATGTCGTTTAAGAACAAAATCAAATTAATTGATTTTATCAAATTCATGTGAATGGGATTGTTTTTTCCCATTAATCTTTCACTAGGCATGCTGTTTTTTAAAAAAAAAGAACATTGACTGTAAATATACTACTGTGTCTATCTAAATGTATGGTGTTTGTCCAACATAAGCGTTAGTAAAGTTATGAAAACCTATGATAATTTGCAGTAGTGCAAATGACTCCATGCTATTATTGGGAGTCATCTACTATCCAAACTAATGTGTCAAATCTTAATAATAAGTATTTTTCCAGAAGAAGATGAGTAATGCAGGATTTTTAAATGAGATTCTGCTGCTGGTAACTTTATGACTGATTATTAAACATGCAAATATAGCCAAAATAACAGCACAGATGTTTATGGTCATGTCTTTCGGTTATGTAAAACATGGTTTATTCTGATGACACATTACTGAACAAAATTTAACCTGCTGTCACAGGTGTTTCTTATTTTCTCAGGCTCATTTGCATCTATTCCCCCCCCCCCTCACTACTTTTCAACTGGGATTCGTTTCAGTGTCATAGAATACAATAAGCAATAGGAATATAATGCTTCTGGATTGGGTTAATTGAGCTACTTATTATCTAAACACTTGGGATCAAATAATTGTTAATGCAACAAAGAATTGAAATTTCATTAATAGATTGCTTGCTGATTGCTAAGTATGAAAAAAATAGATTGAACAGTAAATAGAATAGAATAGATAATTTACCGTCCCAATAAGGAACTTTTGCTCAGTGGGTTACCAAATAATACTGGCCCTTTACATCATCTTATAAACAAACAAAACAAACAAAAAAATAATAATAAAAAAGCAAAAAACAAGAAAACAACAATGGTCAATTAAGACAATCTCCATTAAATACACTTAAGTGCAAAAAATGTCAAAACAAAATACACGACAACAGCATCATCTACTGCTCATGGCTTCCCTGCACTACTTAATATTGCTTCAGGATATTGCATTTCTGAAGAAAGAAAAGCAACAAATACATAATTGATTAAAACATGTTTTCATAAAAGACAAATATAAAGCTTGAAGTCCAGACCTTACTGACTATGAAGTTCAAATTTGAAAAAAAAAAAAATTAGACTGTACTGGACTGGCAATCTTTCCAGGGTGTACTCCGCCCCTCGCCCGTTGAGATAGGAACCAGCACACCTGCGACACCCTGAGGATAGAAAATGGGTGGATGGACAAAATGTATTGCTTTAACCAGTAAGAAAAACTGAATTCAGTCTAAAGAACTGTTTTTGCTCTATTTCTTGAAAGGGCAGGGTACATTCTACCTGGAGGTAGCAGTTTAAAAGCAGCAATAATCGGGTGTTTCTGATCAGCAATAATGCATTTTCTGTTCTTGAGGGATCTCTGTTTGTAGATATTTTCTAACTTATCCAAACTAATGCCCAGTAGCTTACTGGTCACTTGTTTCCTAAGTGTGCTCTCTTGCGCTTCCACTGTGCCACCAAAGCAGCATGTAATGCAAGTAGTTAAAACACTCTCCACAAATGTGATGTAACCAACAAGTCAACCCGTTTTTTCATAAAATATATCTGTAGTATGATGGCATTAGGACAAATGTCCTGACACAGTTGTTCATTGAGAATTCCTTATGATCCTTCCCAATGAACATGCCCTATTACATGACTGAGCTGCTGCCCCTCCCTACAACATCTGAATGACTGCCTCTGTGACCCTGCAAAGAATGAACAATATAGATCATGGATGGATGGATAAAACTGATACATAAATTAGAGGTATCTGGATTCAAAAGGCTGGGGACCTTTGCTCCATAGCACTGCAGACGGGAGTGACAAATCGTGCTTTCTGTCTGGCAATCCAATGGGCAAGTCTGGGTTTGGCAGTGGGAGAGAGAAAACCACTTCCATGACTGCATTGTGTCAAGTGTACTGTATATTTGGTGCAGGGGGGGATTATGGTGCGGGACTCTTTCATAGTTGTTGCAGATTGTTTTAGTGTAAAATCCACTTTTTAAAACTTTTCATCACATTCTTATGTCATCCCCTCCTTAAAAACATGCCTAAAGTGTTTCTTAGGTTACTTTATTTATGTTTGATTAATCTTTTAAAACTCTTGTGCCTGCCATGTTGAGCTCTGAATGCCTGAGTCCTCCTAGTTACGCCCTCACCTCCCAGCAATGCCCTACATTTTTATTATCTCCCCTCTTTCTCCACAGCCCTCCCTTTCCCGTCTCTCCACAGCCCTCTCACCCGCCATTCCCCGAACACAAAAGCAGAACGTTGTCAACAGCAATAAGTTGTCACCTGTGGACATTAGTATATACCTTGTTTCCCAATTGTCGCACCAAAGATGGTACAGTACTGTAATATCAGTAATGCTGTGACTGACACGGAGTAACAGCATCAGCATGAGGGAGGAAATAGGCTACTGATCAACGCCTTGGCTAATTACCCTGAGCTACATGACACCAGCTGTTTTCTATACAGAGACAAGAATAAAAAAAATGAACATTATAAAGAGGTTAAACTATTTATACAGGAAAGCTCTTAAGAGGTTTTTATGGAGGCTCATAAAAGAGCTGTTTTGGCTCCAAAGGCCCCACTCCCTCTGCCGATAAGTGAGCCATGAACTGCTTCCTCATCTGGACAGCCTCTCTGGAGGAGTAAACACGACCCAAGCTTGGTAATGGCTCTACCACAGCACGTCCCACACTGCTCACATAGTTTACACATTTACTAACCACAGACAGATGGACAACTGCTCAGCATTGTAGTGGGTGTCTTGGCGGGGGAAGCTTGGACCAGCGCGGGACACCTGCTACTCAAACTGGGCCTGCGGACGCAGCGAGAGGCTGATGTTTATGGATCCCCCGATTCACCGCTGTAGCAGTCCCAGCTCCACCTGAGGCCAGGCAGAACACGTAATGCCGTCAGCTCGGAGACTAGAGCTCACCTGCAGTCAAGCTCCACATGCTGGGCTCGAGATGGCGCTCCAAGAATGTTGTGATGACGTTGAAGTTAGCGTGCCGAAGGGGGGTGGTCCAAGGCTCTAAAGGGACATTTAGCTAATTTCAAGGCATTTAGTTCAGACATGTTGTGAATGCAATATTTCAAATAGTTAGTATCGATCATTTATTGAACTTACAGATCAATTTTTGGTGATATTATAGCTGTACTCAGCGGCGTCGCCAGGCTATTTTACCGGGGCTTCAGCCCCGGATGTTTTCACTCTAGCCCCGAATCAAATTTGATAGCCAGATTTTTCCTCCAAAATCCATACTGCAGTTGCTTATCTCTATATTGCTTAGTTTACATATCTGTTTGACTCAGAGCACGCAGCGGTATGGTCTCTGGATGATTATAATCGGATATTTTTATTGTACCACGCCACGTAATCACCACTGGACCAGAGGTTTCGGGGGACGTGCATGTAGCTGCGGACGTATGCTACGTGCGCAGACACTTTGAGAGGCGAGAGCGCGAAAACATTGAAGAATGGATGGCGAACATAGAAAAAAAGTGAAACAATTAAACCTTTTGGTTTGCAAGAGGGAACTTTGCGGGCGCGGACAGATCGAGTTTATGGATTACATTCTTTGTGGATTCTATTTTCCTTGAAGGGATTTATTCGCGTTTATCAGGGAGGAGTGGAGGACCATTTCTCTGGATTTATCGATCAGCTGGAGAGGACAGGTACTGAGGCCAAATCTGGTATGTCCAAATCATGTCCTTTTTCCCCCGCAGTTTTTGCTTTGTCTTTCGGTTTCGCCTGCAGCATTTCACTTGGGCTGTTATCGATTGCACGGCTTAATGTCAGAGCCTTTTCCATCAAGAAATTCTTGTGCTTGTAGCTAAAGAAAAAGAATGAAGGATGTTGCGTGGTTCCGTGCGTGAACATTTCTTAAAATACAACAGGTGCTCAATTGGGGTTGCTTTTTAAGACTGTAATAAGATGTTTGTTCTTTGTTAGTGTCAGTGATGTGCTTAATACACTACAGGGATAAAGACTAAAATATGTATTTTCACACGTCTTAGATATGGGTAATTTCAGAATTGGAGGACATTCCATGCCCTGGGCATGGCATTTAATTTAATCCAAATACAACATTTATATGGATGAAGTTATTAGGCAAACCAGAGATCAAATCTAAAAAAAAAAGATAAAAAAAACATTTAGAAATATTTGTAAATGAGGTTTATATATGAGAAGCACCCCCTAAATTGTCATTTTTAACTTGTCCCACCTTCTCAATGCCCACATCTAATCTTAAATAAGAGTTAAAATTAACCTTAATCTTTGTTTTGTCCTGCATTTCTATGAATTTTAATGTGTTTCCTATATCTGTATTTTTTTTTTCAATTTTATTTAACATTTCAAACCTAAGTTATGACCCAAGGAATACAGTACTTGTCCCAAAATATACATGCAACCTTGTTACTTTAACATGTTAAGCATGATACAAGGTGAAGAAAGCATTCAGTCACATAATAAAGAGGAAGTGACATCATCCAACAGTTTCTCAACAGCATGGGCAGAGCACAGGTTTAGTCTCTGTTCTAATTTTTAAATGTCTGGGCTGAGCCCCCAATGTTTTCAAACCCTAAAAACGCCCCTGGCGTTACTGTACCACAAAATTGCTTGGTCTGCCTGAGAAGAACTTGTCATCTCCTCTTTAATCTTTAAAAATATCAAGGTTTGTACCTTTCTATGATCCCAACTTTGTGGGAAATGTTTGAGGAACTTCTCTTTAGTTCTCAACATGACTATGTGTGTCCTTTTGCAGTGTGAGCCAAACCACACATTAGTGTCTGACCTTACTAATACTTTAGTTGAAGAAAGCTTAAAAATACCTGTAAATCAATAGTTCATCCTAATGTTCAAAAGCTGTTGTGTTTGCACCTCATTGTAATGTTCAAAAATCAGATTTTGTTACCACAAATGTTTGAAAAAAGGCAAATAACCCAATACTATTGGGAACATAGCACATCTCTAAGCTGCAGCTCCTGCCACATGACTGATGAAAAAAAATATATAAATCGTGGCCAGTTCTGGGTTATGATCAAATCGTGACCAGCTTTCAATTGCCACTGGAGCATTTTATCTTTAGGTTGTGCATTGCCTATTACACTGAAATCAAGTACGATGCACAATATTGTGAAATATAACAAAGATAACTGATTTTAACAAACCATAGCAGTGAATAACAATTCAGTATTTATTAAATAACCTAAAGTTGATGGGTCAACCCTATCTTTTTTTTCTACATTCAGCAATAAAATTAGACTACATTAAAATTCCATTAAGACCAATTTGCATTCATTGTTTTACATTCCTGTGTTCTAGAAAGTCAAATCAAACTTTAATGTCAATCAAACCATCCAACAGTACATTACACAAATTGCAAACAAATGGCAGACAGTGAGAATATAGTTACCAGACTAACATATTAACATATTGTTCCAGAATATAGTCAGATTGAGATATGTTATTGTACTACAGCACAAGGTGCAACATGGCAAAAGTGCAAAATGCAGAGTAGCAGCAATGGAAGAAATACGTTTTTATAAACCTTTAACATACTTGTGCCATAGATATTGGCATATAAGAGTATCTTACAAACACTGAATGTGCCTTTTTCACAGTTCCACAGGTCTTTGTGTGCGTGGATTGTGAGGGGTGGGATTTATAATCCAATTTTCATGAATGAGTTAAGCAGTCTGATGGCTTGTGGAAAAAAGCTATTGCTGAATCTGGTAGTCTTCCAATGCATGCTGTTGTAGAGCTTACCAAATGGTAGAATGGAGAACAGTTTGTGTGTTGGGTGAGCGGAGTCTTTGATGTTGATTGCTCTTTTTTGGCAGTGGGATGTATATATGTCCTGAATAGATGGTTGAGCTGATATGGGGATCTTCTCAGTTGACCTCACCACCCTCTGTAGAGCTTTCCGGTCAGAAACAAAACAGCTACCATACCAGACTGAGATACTGCTGCTAAGAATGCTCTCGATGACACCCCTTTAAAAGGTGGTGAGTGCCATTGGGGAGACTTTGGCTCTTCTCATCCTGTGTAGGAAGTGGAAGCATTGCTAAGCTTCTTCAGAAGGGAGGTGGTGTTGGTAGACCATGACAAGTCATCAGTGATGTGTACTCCAAGGAACCTGGTGCCTTTCATTGATTCGACAGCACTGCCATTGATGCTGAGGGGTGTGTGTGGATTTTGATTTCACCTGAAGTCCACAGTTATTTCCTGTGTTTTATTGAAATTGAGATGTAAATTGTTGGTGTCACCCCAGTTGATGAGTTGGTGTAACTCATCTCTGTAGGCTGAGTCATCATTGTTATTGAACAGTCCTCATGAGTCATCAGTGTGAAAAGCAGTGGACTTATACACATCCTTAAGGGACCCCAGTGTTCATGATGATGGTCTGTAAAGAGGTTTTGACAACTCATACTATCTGTGGTCTTTGCTAGCTAGCTTTCTTTATAAGCTACACATAAACATCCAGCAGCGCTGCACACCTGTGGCGCTTTCAAGGAAGTCCAAAATATATGCTGAGTTCAATAACGTTAGGACTTTCTAGAAATTTCTAACAAAAACAATGAAAATAATAACATAAGCCATACATTTCTGTTTAATGATGGTTGATAAGCAACATTTAGTGCATACTAAATATTTTCAATGTATTTTCTACTACGTACCAAAGAACAAACAAAATAATAATAACAAACATATAAACACAAAACAATAAACATATATATATTTTTTTCTTCTTAAAATATATCAGCATTTCTTTTCAAGACTAGAAATTTTGGATCTTGGAAAGGTCTTGGATATCCAGTTGCAATTTCATGTCTTGTTACTTTTGAACCGGTTCCCTTCTCTCAACATAGATTGTAAAATCCATTTTGTGTTGATGCCCTATTACATTCATGGCTCACTTCATCACAGACTCTTGGCAGATCAAGTTGTGTGTATTACAAACACAAATGATGAAGGAAAGAGTATTAATTAAGAAAAAAAAAATTGATTTGAATCAAGAATCGCTTCTGAATCGAGAATCATTTCTGAATCGAATCGTCACCCCAAGAATCGGAATCTAATTGAATCGTGAGATGTTGTAAGATGCCCACCCCTAGTGGTTATGTGTTTTATGACGGTCACATGCACATCGTCCATGCATTTGGATATGCATCCCATCACAGACTCAGTGTATTCCGTTATATTGACATGCTGGTTGGAAGTGGCAGCCTCCCTAAAAACAGTCCAATCTGTGCAGTCAAAACAGTTCTGGAGCACTGAGGTAGCCCCCTCTTGCCAGGTTCTGATCTGCTTCACAGATGGTTTGTTCCTCATTAACAGTGGCCTGTAATATTGCAACAGATATATTGTAACAGAAAAATGATCAGAGTTTCCCAGGTGGGAGTGGGGAACAGCTCTGTATGCCTGTTTGATGTTTGAATACACCTGGTCCAGTTTTCTCCCCTGGTTGCAAAGTCCATATATTTATGAAAGTTTGGGAATACTGTCTTCAAATTGGCCTGATTGAAATCGGCAGCGATCATACAGGCAGTTTCCGGATTTGAGTCCTGCATTGAGCACATGAATGGATACAATGTAGAAAGTGCATCTTTTGTGTTCACACTGGGCGGTATGTACAAGGCTGTAATAGTCAAGACTGAAAATTATTTTGGCAATTATACTGGATGTCTTCGACTGTTTAGAAATTCTATATCTGTGGAACAGTGACTCGAGATTATATTAACATAAGTGCACCAGTTGTTATTGATGTAGATTGTTATTCCACCACTTTGTAGCTTACCGGTCAGTGCATGGCTTCTGTCCACCCTCAATGTGGTTCGTCAATCAACCTGAATGGCATTTTCTAGAACGGTATGCTTGAGCCATTTCTTGGTGAGGACAATGGCGCTGCAACATTTCACCTTTCTTTGTGTAATTAGGTCCAATCTGAGGTAATCCATTTTGTTTTCCAGCAAACGAACGTTGGAAAGCCGAATTGAAGAAAGTGCAGGTCTTTATGACTTTACTTTTAGCCTTGCACTGATGCCCGCTTGACTGCCTTGCTTGCTAGGTCTAGCACACTGGTAGAAACACATGCTAGGTCTCCCCCACCGCTTGCATCGCCCCCAGTGTCAGTCGGTGTCTGGAGGAGAGTCCCCAGCCTTACAAGCCTCCAAGTCTATCTAGTGTAGAATGCCCAGCTCGTCGAATGCTATGTGTTTCAAAGCAAACATGAATCCGGAAAGATAATTTGAAAAGTTCTAGTTTCGTAGTCCAAGAAGTAGGCTTCTGATGTTGACATTTCTCGTGCAAGACTGAGAAGATTAATATGACACATTTAAAATAAAACGCACATCCTTCCTCAGAGGTGGAGTAGCCGCTGCCATGTAGGGCACTGTCATTTTCATAAAAAGTCTAAACCAGTGTTTGCTGACATATCTCATAAAGTAAGGAAGTATGAAAAATGAGGCCCAAGTCTGACTTCCAGCAGCGGTTCTCTCTTCATTTAATTTCAACAGAATCTTGAATCTGCCTGCCTGTGCTCACCACTTATCAGACTTCTAATTCTAGCTACAGAGCAAAAAAGTGATTATATCACATGCAGCCTTCTGTCAAAACTGATAGGTGTTGCCCTCAACAGAACTGGTATCATCTGAGAGACAGAGAACCCAAAAAGCTTAAGAAAGAAGTTAATAATCAAAGGTACACTTTGAATACATCTGTTTGTGATCAGGTTTTAAAACGGCTTTTTTGACATATTTTAAAACCAAGTATGACAAAGCCAATCTGCACTAAGCATAATTTATCATTTTGAACCCTCCTACTATTCATATAAAAAAACAATAGACTGTATGAAATAAGTTAATGTGCTCAACTACAAACTTTAACATTTTGTAAGAGCATAAATCATTAACCCTTTAGACTGTTCTCCATGGGCCATTAGTTTGTTTCCTACCCTTGAGAAACATGTGGATAAAGAGAGATTGAGTCTCCAATCCCATTTCCTGGTTGTCTACCCAAACTTGACTGATTAAGCCCCCTCTTTCTTGCACTCTTAAAAGTCAGTTTGTTCATTCCCAGGTTTTAAAGGGTAACTGGCCTTTAGTCATTGTCGTTTCCCTGAGTATAAATTGCAAATTAGCTGATACATTAGAAATCACAGTAGGGCAAAAATAAGTAATTGGCCTGCAACACAATTTACCTCCTTCAAAATGGTATTGTGAATAACAGGAGTCTTCTAATTTAATCATGCATCAGAGGAAAGTAAAAGTGTGTGTCAATTCGAATTTCAGAAAAGATGGCTGAATATTCCTTTAAGTTTATGGCCATCAATTTTGGAAAACCTTACAGGTTTCTGTCTTATATTGGCATAAAAACATGGATAGACTAACTGCCCCAAGTGTAACAATTTCTTCAGCTCACAAGATAAAATGATGTACAGTATAAGATTTTGCATTTTGAGAAAAACTAAATCCAGGTAGCACAGATCACATTTTCCATTCTAATTAATGTATTATAAATTGTCTGGGAACTTTCAGCAATATGTCACAAACACACCATCCTTACCGTGGAGCATAATAGTGGGAGCATTATGCTGTGGGGATGCTTCTCACCAGCAGGCACTAGAAAGCTTATAAAGCAAAACATTGTCATAAACTGGAATGTTTTGCTAAAATCTTGTATCTCTTTAATAAAATGTTGGGTAACACACACAGTCATTGGTCGATGCTAATCCACATTCTAACTCCACATGAGAAGAAGAAAACCTTTCTCCAACAGGGAAGGGAGGAGGAGAGGACAAGAGGTTTTATAAAGGCCTGCTCGGGCCCAGACCGGCCTCTTCCACTCAAGCCATGGCTGCGGTCTGATTGGAGAGACGTTTTCCTTCCCTGGCGAAAGGAAAACACATAATTTTCTGGGAGAAATTCACTCCAAGGGATGCAAAGACTGCTAATATCAAGTGAAACACAACCACTGATGAAACAAACCCATTGTTTTACCCTCAAAGCCTCAGAACCTTCCCTAAATGTGAGAGGAAAGGGAGCTGACCCCGCATGCAGTGGGACTTCAACCAGTTAGAAACTGCATTCATTCAACGCCACAGAGCTATGTGGGATGAGACGCTGTGCTGGAAAAGCTGCATAGAGATACAGTTTCAGGGAAGGAAAGTTGGAATTGAATGCTCCTTAGCCATACTGGAGAGGACGAGCGGACATCCAGTCAAAGGTGAGCTACCTGTGTCCCCTATAGCCATGAGGCCCACTGCTAACTAGCCCTTAGCAACCTATTGTTAGCCTGCTGGCTAACGTTGTTCGTGTGTTTTTGTTGTTGGTTTTTTTACTGTGATTTGTTACTTTGTCTAAGATTCATCTGCTACTGTTTGGGTATAAACAAGGCATTCGGCCTGGAGGTGTAATCAGTATCTCAAAATATTTTCCAACTAAGAGTTGTTTTAAATCTTACAGCCTGAGTAACTCAATCCATAAAAATTTAGTCAATAAAGCTTATTTCAGTTGCTGATTCTCAAGGCTTTCATTGGAAGGGGGGCCCATGCTGTGTCTTTAGGCTGAGCCCGGCCCGGCCACCAGGCACTTGCCAATGTGCCCCAACTCCAGGCCTGGCTCCAGAGTGGGGCCTCAGGTGACCCACGTCTGGGCAAGGGAACACTGACTCCAATACTGTCGCTCATCATTGGGGTCTGATCAATACGCTTTGTCTGATCCCTCACCTAGGACCAGTTTTCCATGGGTGACCCTACCAGGGGCATAAAGGCCCAGACAACTTAGCTGCTAGCGTCATTGGGACACTCAAACCCCTCCACTGTGATAAGATGGCAGCCCAGGGAGGGCTAATATTTGTGAAAAATATTAGGCACAACAACTAAAGAAAATGTAGGTCTTAGTGCAATTCAATTGTGCATTACCATTTTTGTGTCTTAGATCTACAATGAATTGCAGTTTTGTTTGCACTGTATCTGTGTATGAATGGATGAATGTGGCTACATTGTGAAGTGCTTTGAGTGGTTACTATAACTACAAACGAGCAATATAAAATATAAAATATTTTAAAAAGCACTGAGATTGTATTATTTATTGAGGCTGCGTAAAGCAAAGAAAAATAAAGCCTTCTGTGACATATTTGATCTTGGTGCTCTTATCACATTCCGAGACATCACTTGAAACAAACAACTTCAGGCCAATCAGTAGCTACTGCTGCTAGGTAGAAGTGAGAGGGATATCACATTGCTGGACAAATCAGTCTATAGGTGGGCGTGTTGGGTCGCTTCAGAAGGCTTCGGACCAAGGCAGAGTTTATCCAAAAAAAGGGGTCAGCTGGGGTCCGGTCGGAACGGACAAAGGTAATGGAAACACGCCAGAACAGTTCCAAAGTGACCCGTTCTGTACTGTACCGGCCCTAGTGGAAATAGAGGCATAATATAGGTATATGGTGTGAGTAAACTGTCTGTATTTCTTTGTGAATGATGAGAAAGTACAAGCATGTGATTCCTTTTTATTGATGGAAGAATTATCACTTTTTTAAATGCAGGCATCTGACAAATCTAAAGTAAAGGTCAGTAGTTTTGTTTGCACTTATTCTGTTGCCCTTTGCAGTCCTCACAAATTATGCATTGTATTATTGAATAGAATATGCATTTAAAAAAGAGAAGCTGTATCATTACCTAAGAGACTGTAATTTCCAACGTAGCTGAACTCTGTGAATAGTTGGTTCTTGTAGTCTTACAGAAGAAAAAAATACATGTTGCAAAGAAATTTCAGGTGATTGATGTAGTCTGTGGTCATTTTACAGGACAGTGGAAGACAGGGTGGCAATATAAATCTACCTTTAACCAGGATATTAACAAACTCTTGCTGACCTAGATTCTCAGACACAGACAATAACATCAGTGAGTATACTGTGGAATTAGGAGCAAGCAGCGCAATTTTATCAGGATGCTCTGGATGTGAGTATGTTCACAGTTCTTCCAAATCTCTAGGGGAAGTCGCTGATATTACAGGAAGGCAGATGATGCATTCTGTCAGGCATTTCCTGCCTCAATAAGACAGCGATTGTTATTTTTGCTCCTCTATGAGCGGGGACTTTCAAAGGCAGAGTAAAAGTATTTCAAGGCTTTCAAAATCAATTTTTGATGAGCTTTATGGCCCTCAGATAAAACTGAGGTATGTAGGACACAAATGTTCAAAATATTTTTAAAGCCATGTAAAGCCTCAGGGCAAAATCTAAATTCATCACAAGAAAAACAGAACTATCAAAGATAAAAATCTGAACACCGTAACAATGATGATGAGCAACTATAATGACAAGAGAAAGAAGATCAAAGTAATGTGAATTCAAGATTTTTGTAAATATATTTTTTGTACACATAAAACATTTCGGGGTGCTATTTCATGTTTTGGCTTCAATTTTCTGTAGTGAATATTGATGTGGTAGAATCTGTGGGGTAATCTTTTGTGCATTAAAGATTAAAATGATTGGAATAATCTATTGTCTTCCAATTATCTAAGCCAGGCTCAAAGGGGTAAATGATCAAGGAGGGAAACCCAGACATCCCTTTTCCCCAAATGTACTATTCAGCTAATTCTAAGGGACTGATACATCATTGAGGTTCATAATTCAAAGATCATCTCTACACAAAACATTGACCACATCAGGATTGGGGTCAATGGGTAGATCGGACATAGTCAGTCCACAGGAACCTTGAGGTTGAGTACAGATACAACTCTTGGGTTTAGTTATACTTTGACCAGAGAGCCCATACAGAGAACCACCATACCTTTTAATCCCACAACACCCTACACAAAATGCCTTGAAAGAACAGTGAACTTCAAACATGTAGGCCAAATACAACATGTAAACTTTACAACCAAACAGTCATTGAATCATTAGCACTTCCTCATGAATTCAAAGTTTGACAGTCAGCAGGAGCCTCCTTTACACCACCCTAGAGTAAGCTTTAACCAGCAAGAGCAACCAGAGCATTTATTATTACAATCTAGAACTGTAATATTTAAAACAGCCTAGACAAAAAAAGACACAAAAAAAAACAATTTTGAAACAGTTGAAAAAACATTTCTTTCTTGGTCATAAATTCCATGTTGAACAGTATACCACTGACATTTCATGTGATTTTTACAAAGTTAGATCAAACAACATTTAAACCAGCCAGGCCACAGTGTAAAATAAAAAGAGAAGGACAAAGTGAAGGTGTGTTCAAAATGCCAGCAGCTGTGGCCTCATCTGTAAAACACCCAGATGGTATTTACCTGACAGCAGGGACCTGGACAAGTCGAGTCCTCTTCTTTGCTTCAGATCTTTATCCTTCATATTCAACCCCCACCCTCCTTCATTCTAGTAGTCTCCCCCTCCACACTCACCCACCTCATGACTCTCTGCCCTTCTGTCACTATCGCTGATCAACCACCCTGCAGGCAAGGGCATAGTCTTTTGCAAGACATGTGGCTGATAAATGAAGATCCAGTCTTGTGCTACAGAGGGGGCCCTGCAGCTCATGGGGGGGCTAAATCACCACCATTGATTGCACAGCTTCACATACTGACAAAAGGCCATGATCACTTATCTTGTTAAAAGCGGATTATTGGCCTGTTTGGATCTCGTTACACCTATAAAGATTTTTTTTCCTCTGTTTTTTTCCACGAACCGTTCAAGGGATTAACTGTTTTTTGGCCTAATTTGCTGAACAGATGATCCTCGATGTTAGTTTTTTTTCCTTTTTTGCAGTGGAAGACTACAGTTTTTGTATGCTTTTTATTACTGTTTTCTGTCAAAGTGACTGATTGTGGAAATGTGTTTATTTGCTTCTTGGGTAATATTTTTTTGCTGCAAAATTAGATTAAGGTGTTTCATGTTGTGAAGCTACTGGTTCTCTTTGCTTTTGATTCTGCCAACTGATTGTCCTGACAATGGCATGCACTGACGTTTGATATTAGTCAAAATTGTTTTCACCCACTGTTCGCCTTGTAGGTATGACAATTCCACCACCTACCAACATTAGCTGCATTTGATCATTAATGATTTCCACCATTATAATTAAATTGCACAGCAGAAAAATGACTAATCTGCATTACAGTGCTAGCTGTTGTTCTTTAACTCTGTCTCAAAGAAATATGTCATCTACAAATGTATTCAGCGCTGTCCGAGGCAGGAAAAAGAAGCAATGAATTTTTGCAATCTGGTTAGCAATTGTGCAATGACATATCCTGGCCAAATCCTAAAGTCACCACAACGGAAACTATTTACCTCCTCAAATCTGTGCTCAAACAGAGCCTGATCCAGACATTTGGCAAATGAATCACAGAGTGCCAACATGGCAAAACTGTTGGCGAATGACCAAGTGACTAAATTGTTTTGCGGACTGTTGCTTTAACATTATGTCACTAGTGTCTTACCCCGAATTTATATCAAAGAGTGATGCTAACATTACGTTTTACGCTTGTCTATTTAAAAGTGTCAATTCATAACAAAACATGAAGCAAGCGTTGTGCGCATGGGTTCCCGCTCCGCGGACTCCTCTACTGCTGCTCCTCTTTGGTTATAAAATTGGTAAGTTCTCCTTAATAAAAAAACCCAATGTGTTGATTTTTTAAATAAACGTATATATGTGTAGGAAATAGCCTAATAATGTTTGTTACACTTGCTCTTTCATGTTATGATAATACCCAGCTCTAAAACTATTTCTTTTTAGCATCATCACAGTTGTGTCATTAGGTCATTTTTTAAATATCATCAATATTTTTAAGTACAGTGCCAAGTAGAAGATGAATCCTGGTCTTTCTTCTCCTTGTTGAAGAGGTGCTGAGAAAAGAAAGCAGAGGAAAAAAAGAGACTATGGGTTCAGGAATTTTATTTTGAATGTCTAGCGGAAGTTTTATTTAGTTAAATCTTGACTGTTTCCGGCGTTGGCGCATCCGTAGCTCAGAAGATTGTTGCGAAAATGCTTCAAATATAGAACTCAGACCTATTTGTGTCGTGTGGTGAGGCTGTTAGTACGTGCATATAGTGCAGTTGGTGTTGCTTGTCCCATTGACACTATGACACTTTGGTGTAAATTCGGGGTTAGGTATTCTAGTGGGAAGTTTTATAAATTCTAAATTTCCCAAAAATATTTATTGTCAATGATATGTGAGAAGAAATCTCACCAAAAACTCCATGAAACTGATTTGAGATTAGAAACTCCAAATCACATGGTTGCAATTAAGCAGCATTCATGCATTTTGATATGGTGAAGTTGATTTGCTCAAGGACATGAAAAGAAGATTCAAAAGTATATTTAGACTGACCAAATTCGATAATAGTTGGAGTCAGACAGCATAAAAAGAAATGTCACTAAAATTTGTTGATGTGAGAGGTTAGAGGAAAACGATGGAAAGGTGACATTAACCCTAACCCACCTATTACAACCAAGGTAGTCAGAATAAAATCTCTGAATGCACAACTCTTTGAACATTGAAGAAGATGGACTACAGCAGCAAAAGGCCTCACTGAGTGCTACTGTTGTTGGCAACACAACGCTGAGGCTACGATTCACTCATGCTCATGAAAGCAGGACAATAGCAGAGCGGGAAAAAAACCTATTTGGTTTTGAGATTTTAGATGGAGCATTTAGATGATAGGTTTAGAATTTGACTGAAAGACGCATTGGTTTATCTTGCCCTCAATCAATGCTGAAGGCTTCTTCCTTGGTTGGTTTAAATCCTTATTTCTGTACAAAAAAGCCCTCTATAGTTTATTAGAGTCAGTGTCATATTAGCAAATGGTGTTTTTGTGTTGTTGCATATTGTGTCTTATCTGAGAAGGCCTAGAGCCACATATGTAATTGCATGTGTGGTTTAATTTATTGTGGATGTTGTTGCCTAATGAAGGATCCCTGTCAAATCTTAAACTCTTTTGCACATGGCCTGTTTTTCTGCTTAAGCTCTTTGTCCAAGGCGAGCTCTTAACACAGGCAAATGACGCATGATTCACAGAAAAAAATGGAGCACCAGCATGTCAGAGGCACTAGTATGCAAATCTGTTGTCGAGTGGAAGTGCCTCCTCCATCTAATTACAGCCAATGGAGGTTAATCCCTGCTTTTGACAGAAAAAGTGCTTTCTCTGTGAACCCACACCATCTATCACATTTGAAAATATGTGGCAGCAGAGAGGATATCCAGCCCACCTTTTAACCACAAACCATCATTCTGAATTTTTTAATCCCATCTACATCCAGTTAGAGACCTCAGCCTTTACTGTGAAAATATTTAGTGCTATGTTGTGAAGCTCTAAATTAATATAAGTAACATTGTGTTTGTCAGTGTTTGGCATTTGATCTCTTCACATGTTATTACAAGAAATAAACAAAACCAAATTGCATCATTATGTTTTAAGTGAACACAGTTGACTACAGGAAATAATATATATATAATTTCCAAGTTTGCGAGCTAGAAAGCACACCACTAAATACTGAGCTGCTAACATCTAACAGTAGAGGTTTTTGAATTAGTGTTCCAACAAACATTGCAAATTCCCACAAATGCTGAGGGCATGATTGATGGGTTTTCATAGCAGCATAAAGAAAAGGTAAAGACGTTTAGGGGGGGATATTTAAATTGATGATACTGACTCAGGGGGTATGGAGTCATTCATGCAAAGACTTAAATGAGGCAAATCCTCACTGTTTGGAATAAGATTATCAGATGTGTATGCTGCACTGTACCATATGAAGTTGACTTTCCATTTTTTCACAGTACATTAAAAATAATTGCACAATTTTAATGGGTTCCTAAAACTGCTTTAGAGGATATTTTTTGGCAAAAGGATTTGCAGGCTTTACCTGCAGAGGAAAACATTAAAAGATAACCAGCACAAAAATATACCTATAAAAACAGAAGATATAAGGGAGCACGTGGTGCAGCTGGTAGCGCAGCTCACCTCACAACTAGAAGGGTCCGATTCTCGCTGTGAGTGTGTGTGTTCCTCCATATCATCATTGACAAAAGGGCTTTCTTTGTGCAGTTACCATGTTCTCCCTATGTTCCCTTAAGTAGCTAATTTGAGCAAGAACATGTCCCAGTCCTGGGCTGTATACTCCCTCCTCCTGGCTGACTGGGGCAACTGAAGGGTTGGGGAGGATCTGGCTGGAATAACGTGATCCTTCCACATGCAACGTCCAGCTGAGGAAATGCTGCCCTTTCAGGTGAAAAGAAGGGCCTGCTCACTCTTCAGGCAAGATGGAGGCTTGATCTCAGTGCTGGGCCCTCCTGGGGTTGGCAGAGGGAGAGCAATTCCCAGGACTGCACTTAGGTAGTGACACTGGGTGATAAATAACGGGGGGGAAAACGTGGGACAAAAAATATAAATAAATTTAAAAAACACACAATATGTAATGATTTAGATACTAAAACAAACCCTTGAACCTTTTATCATTCAGCATGTTAAAACTAGGGATGTAGATTTTTTTTTAAATTGATACTTAACCTGAGTTTTTCAACAGATAAACAGATTCTCCGACCTAAGTTGTGCAAATATGTAACTGCTTTAGAGTACCATAGGTCTCTTGACAGCTTTATGCATGACAACTTCTTCATGCAAATTTAAAAACCAAGTATTTGTTTCAAATTCAAATAAAAACAGACCATATAGTAGTAATGTGTCCAAGGGTTACCTTTATGCTGGCACAGTTGTTTACATTTTATTTGTTAAGATGAACATCACAGTCATAGTATCACAAATAACATGAACCTGATGCTACTGCTGTTACCTGAAACGGTTTGCTTTAACTTTTGAATGAGTAAACTTGTAATTCCTCAGAGGAATTAGAGAGAAAAACTTAAATGTTTCCCTAAATAAAAACTAAGGTTCCCTTTCTAGCAACCAAAAAAACATTTGTACAGGTCAAAAATGATATACATAAGAATGTGCCCTTTTATTCTGTGTTTAAATTTAGATGAAATACAATTTATAAAATACTTATTGGAACCCAAAAGAGCTGTTATAAAAATGTTTATATTACATTAATGTTCTAATTATCTACATATGCTAGTAGATAATGAAAAAATGAACCCATTAAGGTCAAACAGTCCAGAGCACATTCAAAAATGAAAAATGTTAAGTTACTCTACCCAAGTAAACACTTGAACAGCAGGGAACCCACAGTTCAAGAAGACATACAATTATTTTTTATTTTATCACAGTGACCTCGGCACTGTACTACACTGATCCTTTGAACTTCACCTGGAAAACTGTCAAAGACTGTTATTCCTTGTAATCTTCAACACACATGGCCAGTAATGTAGTGCAGGGCATACAGAATGCATCCTCTTGCTATTCAGTCAGTACTGAGTATGCAGGTCTGTCCCCCTTTGATGTGCATCCGATTCAGGAGTATGCATCTAGCCAATTCTTTTTTTTTCAAGCATGTCTAAGGTGTGAACAAAATTCTCAATGCATTTCTCATCTTGTACTATGCTGGTATTTTGTGTGAATATTGTTTAGGTTAAGGCACATATAGCACAATTACACTTTGGAAACAGTATTTTTGCAATGAGCAAACATTTTTGTAATAAACCAAGTGCAGCTAAGGGCAATAACATATTGATCATTTTGTTTGAAATTGGAACGAGGATGTGTAGATGCTGACTTCTGATGGCATGGAAATGTATACAACAGCAGCGTGTTAAAACGTTTTTGTTTTTTTTGTTTTTTCAAAATGACCCAGCAATCTTACAAACTGTTGGTAAGGCACATTCTTTAAAGAAAAAAAAGTGGTTGACATGAACAGTGATGGTTACAGCACATTTGTAAGATTGTCTATGAAAGTGTTTGTTCGATTAAAGGTTGTGTATTCTGGGCTTGTAGCTCACTGTATTTGGGGAAATGAGATGCAGTATATCAAACCATGATATAACACAATGGCCAACAAAGTTTTTTTTTTTTTTTACGTGTCCTGTCTAGCAGTATGCTACTCAGAATTGGTGTCTGAGTACCAAGTACAAGCCCAACAGTTTTACTTTCCCAAGCAGAGTATTACAGCTTGGCTGTAGTACGCCACTTGATGTATATGTATGAAAAATCTTTATTAGTGATTACTGTGGGTTCAATTTCCTGACGTCATGGACACTAAACCGAGACAAGAAGGGAGAAAGGAAGAAGGTGAAGAAAAGAAACCGGACCAGCAGAGGCGCGAACCGACGACACAAGACAGGGTGGCAAACAAAAAACACAAGAAAACATCCCAGTCCTCCACCTCTGCCGGACGTCAGAGAAACAGTAATATAAAACAAAAACAACAAACTGTAAAGAACCAAACCAATAGTTCGGATCTAGTAGAATAAACTAAGAATTACACATTCACTACACACAAGCATGGATTAATGAACATAATACAAATGTTTCTGGTAAGCTCCTGTGAACAACTAACTAATGATGATAACCTCAGCTTAAGATTTGTCCGTCCACACCAATGTCCCCACACCTATGTGTGTGCGAGCATGCAGGTCTGAATAAGGTTTCCCCATGCAAGTGACTGATAGCTGGTGTAAGGAACCGTCAATCCGTCCTACAGGAATCGACACAGACATGGAGGAGGCAAGAGATGTATGCATCCAGGGTCCCACAGAGTACAGAGGCCACAGGCGGATCAGCGCAGGGTCGATCACCCACCAAGAGAGGAACAGATGGAAGCCCCAGGGGAACACCCACCAGCCGCAATGCTGGGGCCCAAGAGATCGCAGTGACGAGCCCACGGGCTCCGCCGGAAACCGGCTACGCCAGGGCGGGCCCGGATCAGGACCCGGAGGCCACGGGGACCAGGGGCACCCCGCCCCCCAGCGGGGCCCCAACCAAAGACCAGCCGACAAGGGCCCCCCGCCGCCGCCTCAGGCAAGGGGGATCCGCAGCCAACCGACGGACAACACACGCCGCCGCCACCCCGGCCCGCACCCACACACTTTTTTCCAAATCCCACCCTCTCGCGGGGCGCCAAGATCAGGGGCCCAGCCAATGCCGGACAGCCCCCCCCAGATGACTAGCTAGCAGAAGTCCTGGAACCGGCAGGAGGCCTGGGCGCCAGGCACGGTCCCCACCGATCCACCGGATGGCACCAACCTACTCTACAACCCCGGCACCCCCATAAGAGGTGCCCCAGTCAATCCAAGGAGGACGTCGGCCCGAAACAGCGGCCGCCCGACACACCGGACCACCCAGGACCCGCCAGACATGCACCAGGACCGAGCCGGGCCGCAACCGGGACCCCCGGCCCCAGGCATCGAGAGCCATCATCAACCAGCGGGCAGGAGCATCCATCACCGACGGGGAGTAACTGAGGGGAAGAAGACGCATCAGGCCAGAGGGAAGCCAAACACCCAACCTGACAGGTAGACATAGACAGACAGAGACACTCATACGTACCCTCCCTCTCATGCGTACACATTCTTACAAATACAGGACATACGAAAAAAGGACGCTATACACTCATTCATACCCCCCATACATACACTATACTCCATACTCCCAGGCCCAGGGACAGATGCCCCAATAGAGCACCCTGCCCCTGCACCCGGGAGACAGACCCCTTTGCCCACCAGGATGGGGACAAGCAGACCGCCAAGGCCCCCACACCGGCAAGAGCAGCCCACCAGCCCAGGACCCCGACCAGACGGCCTGATGTTCTACCCGGGCTCCGACCCCTGATGGTCCAATGAACAGGGGTGTGGAAAGACCCACCAACCTCTCTCCCCCCGCTCAATGTGGTGTTGTTGCGTGTTGTTCTAATGTGCACTTAAAACAGAGGGGTGGGACATTGGAATGCTGCCGGGCACCCCGAGCGATCCAACAGCCCCCACCCCAGGGGCACACCTAAATCCTTCCCAACATTCACACTGCTAACAAAACACATGTCACTAGACACCCAGGTTGAGTTTAGCCCCCTCCCCCTCCACGCCCCCCCCCCCCTCCGTCCCAAGCCCACCCCGTTAAAAAGAACGTCTGTGCTAGATGGTAAAAAGCCTCCCCGTCAATAAGAGACGCCCCAGGCACCGCCAGCGTCCGAGGGCCCCCGCGCCGAGGCCGGAACCCGGCGAACCACCGACTCGGGTACCCCGGAGACGTAGCGCCAGGCCCGTGAGGAGACTGAACCCCCAGGCGGCCAACCCCCAGGCCGACATCCTCCAGCCTTGCTACTACCGCCCGATGGCCGGGAGGCAACAGAACCCAGCACCTCCACCCACCAGCCCACACCCCACCAACCGGTCAGTCACCGCGGAGGTCGATCAACACCGGCCAGAGGCCCCCACTTCAGCACCCCCCCGAGCGCTATGACCAAGACCCAGGAGGCATGTCCAGTGCCAATATAGCCGATCCGGCCCGGAGACGCCGGCCCCCCGCCGCGGCTGCTCGCTGACGCCCCGACGCGGCAAGGGGCCACCGGGGAGCAAGCGACAAGAACCAGCCCGGGGAGATCGAAAAGGCAGCAGCGCCCGCCAACCACCGGCCGACAAAGTTACTGTAAGTCTCCAGGTGTAATAAGAGTTTTGGAGGTAAAGATTCATAAGATGATTTGTTCACTAAGGAGAATGAAATCAACAGAAAGCTTGCCTAAAAACTGTAACTTCAATACCTACTGTAATAAACTAATGGACTGACACCATAACCGGAAAAAAATGCTCCCCAGTAGACCAAGTCTAGGGGCTTCTTTCAGCACTTCCTTTTCTCAAATTAGTGTAAATGTAAAACATAGCAGGACCTATGGGGTGCGCTTGGAGGGGACTGACCTCAACCTGGGTGCCTTGTGTCTTGTGTTTTGATACTAGTCTGTATGTCAGATTAGGTTTAGGTCTCCCTCTGGGATTGAACAGGGGGAAGCCCTTGGGCTCAATGGGGCTTGGTGGTGCTGCGGCCATGGGCGCTGAGTTGGACATGCCAAGGCCTCCCGACCCTGGTGGATCATGTTGAGGGGGAGTTGGCTCCATGGGTAGGCATTTTGTCCCCCAGTCATTCCATCCCCGGAAGCCTCTGTTCACCTGCTCCATCCGGTGTTGGTGCCCACTGCTTAACTGCATTTAGACACTGAGGGCCCGGGTTGAGGATGGGGGTGTCTCCAAGCATTCCCATGTCCAAATTCTGTCTATTTAAGTGCAAATTATAACAATACGGATTAATACCACTTTCAAGAAGGAAGACAGAGGCTAGGTTTCTTTCCATGCCCCTGTTCGCTACCTACCATCAGGGGATGGGATCCAGAAGGTAGATCAGGCTGTTTGGTCGGGGGTCGGGGGCCTGGGCTGGTGGGCTTGCAGTGTCACTGTTGGGGCTTTGGCAGTCTGCTTGTCTCCGTCCTAGAGGGTATGAGGTTGCTCTCCTGGTTGAAGGGGCAAGTTGCTCTTCTGGGGCATCAGTACATGGACCTGGGAGTGTGGAGTGTGTATGGGGCATAATGAGTGAGGGTACAGTGTCCTTTCTTGAGTGTCTTGGTGTGCTGGTGAAAATAAATGTGCATAAGAGGGAGGGCACATATGAATGTGTCTGTATCTACCTGTCAAGTTGGGTCCTCAGCTGCCCTCTCACCTGGCTCTTCCCAGGCCCTAAATCTAATTGGGGCCCCTCCATCAGCGCTGCATTAGTCCACCTGGGGCTCCTAGGCTATGGGGGCCCCTGGACGTCTGTGTCCCGAACCTTCTTCATGTCTGTGTCGATTCCTGTAGGATGGATTGATGGCTCCTCACACCAGCTATCACACAATCATATGGAGAAACATGCATGCTCACATACAAACAGATGTGGGGACATCAGCCTCTACAGGAGGGTTATTAATGTTTAGAAAACGAACAAAATAACGAAAACTAGAAGAAAAAAAAACATATTTGTTAACTGAAATAAAAATAAAAACGAGAATGTGAAACAAAACTAAAACAAGTAAGGAGTGTTCACAAAACTAACTAAAACTAACTGAATATATTGAGAAAATGTGCTTATTTTTCATTTTATAAAGTGTCTCATAAAATCAAGAAGAATTATTTCTATGTCGCTCTCTGCCTACTGTATGCTGTCACCAGAAACAGATGTGATCATCTGCGTTGGGCCTTTTTGGTTGCTTAAATCGTTTTGATAAAAACAACAGAACGGGAAAAGTTGGCCACAATCCCATCGACTCGCCTCCTTTCAAGGCAAATAGGACGTCTTTGGAGAGCAAACTATCAGAAGAAGTGTCTGAAACGATGATTAAACAGTCTGCACCAAAAAATCACATAAGAGGTGAGCGATGGCTAGCAAACAAACTAACATTGCTAATAATACGGCGACTGCAAACAATAGCAACGGGAGCCAGTGTAACAACAGAGCTGTGTAGCTAGTGTAGGTTGTGTGTGTATTCGCTGTGTTAATGGACAAATTAATCATTTTATACTTGCCTGATTTGTATGGTTGGTCATCTGGCCAATTTCAATTCATTTAAAAAAAGCATAATTGTTTTCTATATTTTGTTATAAATTTCTTCTTCTTTTTTTTTTCTTTTTTTTTTGTCTTGCCCCGGTACACAACTTGTTTAACAAAAAGACAAAAACTAAAATAAAACTAGTATGAAACTAAGCACACTTAAAAAACTAAAAGTAAACTAAACTACCCTATAAATGGTCAAAACTAATTAAAACTAACATATCATTTAAAATATGTCAACACAAAAAATAAAAAATAAAACTAATGGAAATTTTAAAACTATTATAACCCTGGTCTACAGATATATTTTTAGCCTGAGGTCATCATCAATAGATCTTGGATAATTTGTGCCAATAAGAACTTTTCAGTGACATATACCCATTTTTTGTGTGTTGTGAATGTGTATGTCTTTTTTCATATAATTTGATTTTTCACACATATATATCAATGGAGTATTATAGTAAAAGCTGTAATCCTCTGCTTGAGAAAGTAAATCTGTTGGGCTTGTACCTGCACAACAATTCTGAGTGTCACACTGCCAGACAGGACACATAAAAGAAAAGTCGGAATTCAGTCAAACTAACGTAGTAATGCGGTTTTCTCTTACTGTATGTGAACATATTGACCGTGTATTTGTTTGGCTTCCAAATTAACCATCACCTAAAAACACTATAGAAACTTGATACATTATTATTACCCAGAGCAAATTATTCATATTTTGTCCCCTGGAAAAACAGCTCTGCTTTTCCTGGAAATTAGCAAATACTTTCATTAAGTAACAGTAGAATTAAACTCCAAGCTGAACAATATGACACTACCATATCACAGCACTGTTAAATAAAAACTCAAGGTGGATGTCTGGCCAAAAAAAACCCCCACCAAATATGGGTATGTATTTACTAAGTTAATGTGCACTTGGTTAAAGCAAAAAACTGCCAAGTTTAGCTCAGATCATTCAAGTTGATGGGAGCATGCAGAGTTGAAGGTGTAATTTTGTTGCAAAAGATTAACACATATAGCCTAAAGGTTTTGAACACTTTAAAATATTCTGCCAGTGCAGAAAAGTACTTGTCAGGTCTTATAAAACTTTATCAGGAGCACATACTATGGATTCTCATTCCCTCTGTCACAAAAGTGTATATGTGTGAGGGTGTCAGGCAGGAATAGCAGAGTAGAAATGGTAGTTGAAACTTGGCTTTGGTTGTTTTGTTGCTCTCGTTATAGCTGAGGGCAAGACATGTTGATAGGTTCAGCAGGGTGGTTTTGTGAGGAGCAGCAAAGAGCTTGTCTGATTTATCTGAGAGACCATATGTGAAGCAGATTTAAGTAAAGTACCAGATTAACAAACTGGTATCCTTGCTATATCTGACATTTAATAAAGCAAAGGTGATGGCTTCTCATTTCAAAGTCAGTCTAATATGTTTTAAGCACCCACCCCAATATTTGCTATCAGACATGGATGATAGAAAAGTTTTAGTGGAGATTTTTAGAGTGAGGGGAAACAAATGATTGTAGAAATTGAGGGATTCAGTTTGGTTAAATTAATTTTCAATTCTCCTCCAGGGTCTATAAAACTGGGATTAAATTAAATGGCTTCCTTGAGGAATGGGCAGGGGGTTGACTGTAGTTTGTTTACTGCTTTTTGCTAAGCCCATAAAGTGCTCACAGTGGTTGTCAGTGTTGAAAACTCGTAGGGGTTTGGCAAATCGCTTCCCGTTGTGCTTAAACATGGTGAGACGTACTGACAAGCTCAAGTGAATTAAGCTGTTGTGTCATTTACAGCATTTCTAAATGCTGAAACACAGTGCTGTGTGCAGGAGGGCGAGCAATAAACCAGAGCCAAGCTGTGGAAATCACCACTTAAATGTGTTCCCAGAACAGAGCAGCAACATTAGTTTCATGTAATGCCGTTCAACTGAATGGTATGCATTGCTCAAATGAAGTCAGGAAATACACTATGGTGGTTAATTTGCAAATGGAACAGGTAGATGGAAAACAAGTACCTTCTTGCATAATATAAGCAATGCATCTGCTACAGAGATACATAATGATAATCCACAGATTGGAACATGTAAATCGCATTATCAATATAGCTACACTGATTTATATCAAACCTTTCTCGAGACAATATCTGCTCTCTGTCTAAGCTGCTTTGAAGTTCTGCCACCTGGCCTGTTTCTTCACTGATAGTATCAGCTATGGCTTCTCTGGCTCTATTCCTTTCTGCAGCAAATTTATCATAGAACAGGTTATCACAAACGCAGGATACGTTACAAATCACGCTTGCCTCCAACTTATCAGGTTACATGTGCAAGAGAGACATATGTCTAACTAACATCTACATTATGACTTCTTCAATTTATAGGATAGCTATTGAGTATAAGTCTTTTACATTTTTAGGAACACCAGAAACATTACAAGCTCTCAAAGTTATTCCTTCTACAGTATATCCTGCATTTTGTCTCAATTACAGGTCTGGAGCCAAACATTAATTAAAACTTTGATTTTATTGATGAGTTAAAAATGATCATTTTTAATGAAACGGTATTCATGATTGCCAGATGAAGATATTAAAACAACAGACAAGTTCTGAAAAAAATCTGTATAAAAATAAAATGAAACCAATAATTTTCAATGATACCTTTTAGAATTTACAAACAAAAGATGTAGAATTAGCTAGAGATACAAAAAAAGAGCTTGTTCCTAAACTGATGCTTTGACATGAGATTAACTTTACATTAACTTTGCGGAATATTCCAAATGCTTTACCCACATCATCTGCTTCACATTGTAATAAATATGTCTAACTATCACAGTTAACAACATCATTTCGGTTGGTAAAAAAGGAAAAAAGATAAGAAAATAACCAGAACACTTACTCTTTTAGATAGGAGCAGGTAGCTTTCAATTACTTTTTTGCCCTAAAATATGAAATCATCATTTGAAACTGGCATTTTGTATTTATTCAGTTTATCTTTGTGTGATTATCTATTGAGAGTGAGAGTGATTTTTTTATTATAAAGTTCAATGAACACTGATCTATATAAATGTTTTAAAACTGCAAAGTTAATATTAATAATAAATGTCACAGTTTCAGGACTTTACCCACCCTTTTAAACTTTTTATTAGTAGATAAAGTAAATAGCAATATCTGGCAAGCTCTGATAAAGACATATTATTTCTGTGAAAACACTGCACAGCATGGTTAGGACACAGTTAATGTCTGCATAACTATTTGTGTCTTCACTTTCCCATTGTTTTTGTTTTTTCTGTTTAAATATAAATAGTGCATGGTGTGCTGGTGTTGGATTTTTATTTTAAGGAGGTTGGATTAGTTATTCTGTCTGGCTTCTATAAGCTGAATGGTTCACTTGTTTTGGATCCAATTTTTATTTTTTAGTAGGCCTATTCATATCTTTGAGCCATGGTCACCAAACATTCTCTTGATCGAAGACATGCTATCTGGTGCCTCTGCATTATTATTTTTGTTTACCTCATTTGACATTCAAAGATCAATGTTATATTGTGGGGCTGGAAAAAAAAGCACTTTGATACCAGAGGGAAACGTTGCCAAAGTCCAACTTCCACTATTGATGTTGCATTTCCAATAAGCTCTACCCTGGATCCTGTGACATCATTTCTGATACCACTGGTTATGCCTTTTGCAGAAAATAACACAGGACCAGGTAAGAAACTAGATCAAAAAGTTTAAGCTCCAACACCAAAAGCTGTATTTTACCAGTGTAAAATGTTTCATAGCAGATTGTTAAATAACCCGAGGGAAGCGCAAATAAGAGGTGTGTGTTTGTGTAAGTGTAAATGTGGTGTCTGGCTGACAGGAGAGGTTGTGTAACAAACACACAAGCGGGTGGTGGTGTCCAGCCGCAAGCGCACACGGATTAGGAGGAAATTCACCCTGTGGATATCTGGGTTAATTAAAATTGTTTTTTGTTAAGCTTGGTGACCTACACAGCAAGATGTAAAGAAATGCAGGCTCCATCTGTTTAAGCAATGATAAAACTCCAGTGCTTAGTGAATGAGTTGGGGTAATGGATAAATTAATCGTACATACATTCCCAATATTCTCATATTGAACAAAATAATTTCGGAAGTTAAAGCTCGAAAAAGGAATATCATAATACAAAGTAGTAGTAGTGTTTGATTTTTTTTTTTTTTTGAGGAAGCATTGCTTTAGCAACTTATAATACTGTACATAAGATATTATGCTAAATCAAATATATATATATATATATATATATATATATATTTCTGAGGCTGTTTAGCTGTACTGGAGGTTTCATTCTGTGACATATTTCTACAAATTTCCATTTTCAAAAAAGACTCCTTCCAAATGTCATGATCTCTACGACTTTAATTACTTTTGTCTGAGTTCTACATTTTGGGTCTTGTGTTTTTTTTATTTATTTTTTTTTATATTTTCTATATCTTACACTGTTTAATTATTGTTTGCTCCACTATTCAAAACATGTTTCTCTACTGTTATTAGTTTTGCTCCCCATTCATTTGCAAGTCCTTCTTTTGTTTGGACTCAAATGTCAAAATCCAACCTGTACTTTATTATGCCCTATTGGAATTCAGTATTCCTGGTTGGTTTGTGCTTTTCTTGTTCTGTCTCCTCTCTCCGTGATTTTTTCACAGCATATGCCGTGTTTTTCCATTGATTTTTAGTAATAAACTGGAATTTTTTTATAATTCTTTATTTTCAGCTGAAAACAAAAGAAGTTTAAACCGTGTTTAAAGAGAGCAAATTATTTGAGCATTTTAAGAAACCGTGATGTTTATTCTGTCCTGTTTTAAAGGTCTCCTTCACGAAAAATCATGAAGAACTGTTGTTTTTGTCTTTAAAAAAAAAGGAGTCACTCTGAGTTGTATAAGCATGCTGCATATCATATTTTCTCCAATCTCAATTGACTACATTAGTGAAAGAAAGAAAAGAGACCAGAAAATGGCAGAGTCTAAAAACGGATGTTAATCAAATGTCATCTGTCTTGGGACTGCCCACAGGAAAGCTGCATTGTTTTGACCAAATAGCAGAGCTTGGCTGTAGCTCAGAGAAGCTAACAATGAGCACTTCTAGAATATGGCAAAACACGTTCTTTATTTTTGGAGATAACACATCAATTATACTTTCTTTTTTTTTTACTAACGGAAGAGGACCTGAAGACGGAATGAAGAAGAATTTGTTTTTGAAGCATCGCATTGAAAATTTGATTTGATCAGTCACTTTGAGCAAAGTGACTTCATAGCTATGAGCCTAACAGTTAGGGCTGGGCGGTATACCAAAAATCTACCGATACTGAAAGTATGACTGTTAACGTTATTTTGCCCGTGCTGGTAAATTCGGTATTTTAAAAAATAAGATGTGTTTTATTTTAGCGGTGCTCCTGTCCCTTTAAGAAATGAGCGTTGCCTTGACTCACATGACTATGCACAGTCATGTGACCTCCAGAGGGAATCAGCGCTGCTAACGCAGCAACTGTTTAGCAACACTTAGCAACTGTTTAGACTCATCTACCAACTGTTTTTTAGAAAAATGCTAATAGCGAGAAGTAAAGTGAATTTTTATGGTGTTATTGGATACTCAGACTCTAACGTGGAGCATGTGTGTTTACTACTGCAGCAACGGAGCTGCATCTGAACCAGAGCGTTTCTAGCCCAACAGCTCCAACCAGGTCCTGCTCAGACGGAGCAGATATTAACCCCACTTAGTTGTTGTGCCCCCTGTTCCCACCTGTGTTCTGATGTAAAATATGATTTTGTCTAAAATAAACAACAGCACAGTAAAATAACCGATTTCACTCAGCCCCTGTCACTTCCTCACATCATATGGTCTGTGTGATCACATCTGAGTTTAAACTGGACTCTAAGAAATACAAAAAGGAGTGGGAATCACAGATTTAATTAAAAGGCTATTTAAAGCCGTTCAACAGCAAAGAGCCATCATATTTTAAAGAACATTATATAAAGTTGGCCACTACTGGTCATTGACAACAGAAAAAGACGTGATGTGGTCTCTGTTATCATCCAATTACCGGTATCGAGGTGAAATGCTTAATATACCGTAAAAATAATTTTAGCTCATATCGCCCAGCCCTACCAACAGTAATGATGTTGCCTCAAAGCTGTATTTAAAAAGAAATTTACTACCTCGGCTAATATGCTAATACAGCTCTATTCATTTAGCGGCCCGCGGGCCACATTCGGCCCGAAAGCAACCACAATCACCAGGTCCAAATGCCAAACCAATGTGTTTACTCTGCAATGAATGCGTTGCAGTGCTGAAAGACTCCAATGTCAAAAGACACCACGTTGAAAAACATGCCGTGTTTCGGACAAACTTTCCCGAGGGATCTCATGAGAGGGCGGCTAAAATTCAGAGTTTGACTGTGTCTTACAACCGGAGTCGTACTACAATGAAGTGGACCAGCACAGCTAAGGAAAGGGCCAATACAGCTTCCCTTTGAGTGTCATGGATCTTAGCAAAGAAAATAGGCCGTTCACAGACTCAGAAACGGTAAAGGACTGCATGCAGGCTGTCGTAGAGGAAGTTGTAATTGACGAAAAGCTTAAGACGAGTGTGGCATCTATCAAACAGGTACCCCTGTCCGAGACTGTCCGAGAATGTCATCTTTTTTTGACGATAATAATCTGGACATGAAGCGCTTGTGCATGCTTGTCATGGATGGGGCTCCATCCATGGGTGGAAAAGTTAGCGGTTTGGCTGCACGTTGGTCCGCTGTTGCGCCTCAGATGACAAGCCTGCATTGTATTGTGCATCAGATTGTATTGTGCGCGAAACTGAGCGGTCATCTCAAGACAACAATGGACAATGTGATGGCTATCATAAATTTTATTCGCTTAACATCGAGCCTCCAACATCGCTTATTTCGCCAGGACATATTGTTGCATAATGATGTAAGGTGGCTCTCCATAGGCAAAGCACTCCAGCGTTTTGTGATCTCAGGGAGGAAATAACAACTTCCCTCAGCAGCAAGTTAAAGAGAGCGGAGACATACTGTACTTAACACAAATATTGGACAACAACTTAATGGCTGATGTCTACTTTCTTTGTGACATATTTAGGCACCTTACTGATCTACGCAAATGAAATAAAGTGGTGAGGATGATGAGGATAAATTCATACTGGAGCCTGTGGATATGTAGTCCTCCCAACCAATGGCTGACAAGCATCACAGCAATGGCCCTGCAAGCTTCCGGTGTAATGTTAATGTGCACCAGTTCCCTAACATCAAAAAAGTCCACTTGTTCAGTATGTTTGGATCAACATACACATGTGAATCAAGCTTTTCAGACATGAACATGATAAAACAAAACAGCTCTTGGCTCTCTGACTGACCGCACTCTTCACCACTGCCTTCGGATTGCATTGACATCTTATGAGCCAAACATCCGTGCTCTTGTTCAAAACAAGAGGTGTCATTTCTCCCACTAGAAAAATCAACAAGGGAAGTCTTACACACACTTCTACATAAGTTGAGATGTAGTGCCTAACGTTAAGTGCAACAAAGCAGTGTGCTGTAGCAGAAACTAAATGTAGTCACATAAATACATAAAATGTATTTATGTGACTTTTTTGTTAATTTTTTATAAGTTTAATATTTAAGGTAGGCAATTTGTTTTCAATTATTTCATTTAGTTGTATTGTATTATGCACTTTGATGTCAGCTTTATGGGATAATAAATGTACCCATTGTGTTTTGTTGTTTTTTTGTTTTGTTTTTGTTATATGCACTAAAGATGGGACTGTCTCAGATGAGACCAAATATGGACAGGGACAAACTGTTTTTTGTCATTTCAAAAGAAGAAAAATATAGAAAGTTTTGAAAATATTCTATTAAGCAATTTACTTTTTAATGCACTTTTGGATCTGAACAAGACAAAATAAAAAATTTTAATCTGCACTTTTTTATGTTCATTAATTTGCACCTTAACATGTGCTTGTATTTACCTAGCAAAATGTGTTAAAGTTATGTGTTTTGATATATAACATTTAAAGAAGCAGTATTTCAGCACGTTTAGTTTAAGCACTGCTCTTCTATTTTCTTTATGTCTGTCATGTTTAGACTCAAGGAGGACCCAGATGCGGAGCGGCGTTTGTGGCTCTTACGACCCATGTTTATTAATTGTCCAAAAAGACGAGAAGCACAGAGAACTAGGGGAGGTAGCGACAACAACGACCCGACGAGGACAGACAGACACAGAAGGGTATATATACTGTGGGGAGGGTAATCAGGAGACGTGGAACACCTGGGAGCAGAGGCAGAAAACACAGGGAGGACTAATAAGACAACAGGTGAAACAAACTAGGACTAAGTAACTAAAACAGACTGGGAGGAAACAAGGAGGAATAAACAACACAGACAGGGACGGATCATGACAGTACCCCCCCCTCAAGGTGCGCCACCTGGCGCACCAAGTAGGAAACTCAAGCCAGGGCGGGAGGAGGGGGTCCAGGACGGAGGGACAAAACCACAGTCCCCAGAAGACCCATGACGTGGCGGCCGGCGGCGAGGGACCAACAGACGAGGAGGCCGGCGACGAGGAACCAACAGACGAGGAGGCCGGCGACGAGGAACCAACAGACGAGGAGGCCGGCGACGAGGAACCAACAGACGAGGAGGCCGGCGACGAGGAACCAACAGACGAGGAGGCCGGCGACGAGGAACCAACAGACGAGGAGGCCGGCGACGAGGAACCAACAGACGAGGAGGCCGGCGACGAGGAACCAACAGACGAGGAGGCCGGCGACGAGGAACCAACAGACGAGGAGGCCGGCGACGAGGAACCAACAGACGAGGAGGCCGGCGACGAGGAAACAGCAGACGAGGAGGCCGGCGACGAGGAAACAGCAGACGAGGAGGCCGGCGACGAGGAAACAGCAGACGAGGAGGCCGGCGACGAGGAAACAGCAGACGAGGAGGCCGGCGACGAGGAAACAGCAGACGAGGAGGCCGACGACGAGGGACCGTCAGACGAGGAGGCCGACGACGAGGAACCTTGAGCCTTGGAGGCCGGCGGCGTGGAACCTTGAGCCTTGGAGGCCGGCGGCGTGGAACCTTGAGCCTTGGAGGCCGGCGGCGTGGAACCTTGAGCCTTGGAGGCCGGCGGCGTGGAACCTTGAGCCTTGGAGGCCGGCGGCGTGGAACCTTGAGCCTTGGAGGCCGGCGGCGTGGAACCTTGAGCCTTGGAGGCCGGCGGCGTGGAACCTTGAGCTTAGGTGGAGGCGTGTTCGCCTGAACACCCTCGGCAGAGTCAGGAACCGGAGGCGTGTTCGCCTGAACACCCTCGGAAGAGGCAGGAACCGGAGGCGTGTTCTCCTGAACACCCTCGGCCGAGGCAGGAACCGGAGGCGTGTTCTCCTGAACACCCTCGGCGGAGTCGGGAACCGGAGGCGTGTTCTCCTGAACACCCTCGGACGAGGCAGGAACCGGAGGCGTGTTCTCCTGAACACCCTCGGAAGAGGCAGGAACCGGAGGCGTGTTCTCCTGAACACCCTCGGAAGAGGCAGGAACCGGAGGCGTGTTCTCCTGAACACCCTCGGAAGAGGCAGGAACCGGAGGCGTGTTCCCCTGAACACCCTCGGAAGAGGCAGGAACCGGAGGCGTGTTCTCCTGAACACCCTCGGGAGAGGCAGGAACCGGAGGCGTGTTCCCCTGAACACCCTCGGGAAGAGGCAGGAACCGGAGGCGTGTTCTCCTGAACACCCTCGGCGGAGTCGGAAACCGGAGGCGTGTTCGCCTGAACACCCTCGGAAGAGTCGGGAACCGGAGGCGTGTTCGCCTGAACACCCTCGGTGGAATCAGGAACCGGAGGGGTGTTCGCCTGAACACCCTCGGAAGAGTCAGGAACAGAGGCGTGTTCCCCTGAACACCCTCGGAGGAGTCGGGAACCAGAGGCGTGTTCCCCTGAACACCCTCGGCGGAGTCGGGAACCGGAGGCGTGTTCGCCTGAACACCCTCGGTGGAGTCGGGAACCGGAGGCGTGTTCGCCTGAACACCCTCGGAAGAGTCAGGAACCAGAGGCGTGTTCCCCTGAACACCCTCGGCGGAGTCGGGAACCAGAGGCGTGTTCCCCTGAACACCCTCGGCGGAGTCGGGAACCAGAGGCGTGTTCCCCTGAACACCCTCGGCGGAGTCGGGAACCAGAGGCGTGTTCCCCTGAACACCCTCGGTGGAGTCAGGAACCAGAGGCGTGTTCGCCTGAACACCCTCGGCGGAGTCAGGAACCAGAGGCGTGTTCCCCTGAACACCCTCGGCGGAGTCGGGAACCAGAGGCGTGTTCCCCTGAACACCCTCGGCGGAATCAGGAACCAGAGGCGTGTTCTCCTGAACACCCTCGGAGGAATCAGGAACCCGAGGCGTGTTCTCCAGAACACCCTCGGAGGAATCAGGAACCCGAGGCGTGTTCTCCAGAACACCCTCGGAGGAATCAGGAACCCGAGGCGTGCTCTCCTGAACACCCTCGGAGGAATCAGGAACCAGAGGCGTGCTCTCCAGAACACCCTCGGAGGAATCAGGAACCCGAGGCGTGTTCTCCAGAACACCCTCGGAGGAATCAGGAACCCGAGGCGTGTTCTCCAGAACACCCTCGGAGGAATCAGGAACCCGAGGCGTGCTCTCCAGAACACCCTCGGAGGAATCAGGAACCAGAGGCGTGCTCTCCAGAACACCCTCGGAGGAATCAGGAACCCGAGGCGTGCTCCCCAGAACACCCTCGGAGGAATCAGGAACCCGAGGTGCGAACACCCTCGGGTCAGGCCCGAGGCGTGCTCTCCTGAACACCCTCGGAGGAATCAGGAACCCGAGGCGTGTTCTCCAGAACACCCTCGGAGGAATCTCGGAGCCGAGGTGCATCCGTCTGGACGCCCTCGGAGGGAACTCGGAACCGGGGTTCCAGGTGAGCCTCTGAAGAGCGCTCAAATACAGTCTCCACAGGGGACCTGGGCTCAACATTCCTTACGGAACTCTTTCCTTTGTTCCGAACGAACTCATAATAGAGTTCAAAGATTCTCTCAAGCATCCCAGAGTCATTCCTGAATTCCCCAAACAACACCTCAAAGTCCGCTTCAGTCGACGGCCGCCAGATGGCGCCACCTCCACCGGTGCCAGCGTGAAGCCCCGCGGCCGGACGCACCGAGCAAGCGACCGCGGAAGAGGGCTGCAGCGGCCGGGAGCTCGAAACAGAAGGCTGGACGCCGGGGCAAGCATCCGCCACCGAAGTGCCACCAGGGGCGGCCCGCTCCAGAGAGAGGAGAGAGGAAGCCGCGCTCCCCTGCGGCGGAGGACAGCGAGCCGAGACCGGCAGAGGTGGACGAGGACAGGCCGGCTGGGAACAGACCGACACCCGGTGGTGCCGAAGGGATTGAGGAGGCAGATCCGAAACTGGCTGCTGGCGGCAGGAGGAAGCGGAGCTCCCCTGAAGCGAAGATGGAGCAGCTCGGCGACGCCTCCTCCCTCGACGCCGAGAAGCAGGACGAAGACCAGCCTCAGAGGGACCGGAGACAGGTGGAGGACCGGTGGAAGGGGCCAGGGAGGACGACCGGCCGGACCAGGAGGCGGAAAGCCGTGGAGAAACCGGCGCACCCTGGGCGCCGCTGCAGAAGTCCAGCTCGTCATCCAGGGAGTCCGAAAAGAAATCCGGGAAACCGTCATCCTCCTCCTCCGAATCGTCATACATGGAGGCAAGGAGAAATGCTGGGGAAACAGCAGCCGTGTTCCCAGGAGGGCGCTTAGGAGCGACACGATGGCCCAAAACCCAAGGAGCGGGGAGGCCGCCCCCCTCACGACGACGGGGCCCAACTCCGGGCGGACAGAGGGCCAGCCGCGAACCACAAAAAGGTGAGTCTGAATAGAAATCCGCTGGGTCCAGTTGGTCGGGTCGTAATGTCATGTTTAGGCTCAAGGAGGACCCAGATGCGGAGCGGCGTTTGTGGCTCTTACGGCCCATGTTTATTAATTGTCCAAAAAGACGAGAAGCACAGAGAACTAGGGGAGGTAGCGACAACAACGACCCGACGAGGACAGACAGACACAGAAGGGTATATATACTGTGGGGAGGGTAATCAGGAAACGTGGAACACCTGGGAGCAGAGGCAGAAAACACAGGGAGGACTAATAAGACAACAGGTGAAACAAACTAGGACTAAGTAACTAAAACAGACTGGGAGGAAACAAGGAGGAATAAACAACACAGACAGGGACGGATCATGACAATGTCCTTTTGGATGTGGCAATATGTTAATAAACATCCAATATGTTTATCTTATCTGTGTGTTTATTGAAAATTGTTAATTTTGCTCACTCTCTGTTAAAAATGTCCGGCCCAGCTCATGTCCTTAGTCTGAAAATTTGGCCCGAGTGAATTTTTCATTGAATTGCCCTGCGCTAATACCTGTAACCACATCCATCCAGAGATGTAACTTGTTTAACTATCCTCAAACCCAAACTAAGCTTCAACTCACGGAGTGTAATATTTGCAGGTAAATCTATCGGTCTATGGAGTTTGCCGTGAGCCTACCCACTCGTCACCGGGGGCGGAGGGGGTTCGACTTCAACAGACTATGATCGCCAATCAGACGAGACGACCCACTGAATTTCACCATATTACTAAGTGGAAGGAAAAAAAAACAAATAATGCAATAAGGCAGCGACAAAGCCCTATTCGACTGGTTGGTGTTTGCCGTATAGAAGACCATAGATCTGGAGGCTGAATCATCCTGACACAAGCTCAGTGTGCGGTTACTAACAGCCCCGTTGCATTGAAGGACCGGTCTCGTTTGGGAATGCAGCCTAAACTGTGTGATATGACCCTTTTTTGATTTTAGTAAACAGAGATAGTGTAAGAGTTGTGTTGCAGTTAGCCAATAAGAGGACAGAAAGTTGGATGTCAAGCCCCCAAATCTCGTTGTTCCTGACACGATGAACTGAAATACAATGCGAAAATAGTGAGGGGAAGAATTATTCACACAAACAGAGGCAGAAAACATTATTTCATACCAGAGAACATGGAAAAATGTATAAAAACAGCAGTTAACAAGACATTTAACAAACATTTGCTGGAAAAGTTAAATCTTCACAGCTGTTTTTTTAAGTTAACCTCACTTTTTGGATCGTAGCATCCTGTCCTCTTGTTTTAAAAAAAAAAATTATCACCTTCAAAAACCCTTTTTCTTATTTTCTTTGGCTTGGTTTAGTCTCATCATTATGTATAATTGTGCTTGTGTTGTACTTTTTATACATCAATTTCATAACTTTGTAAAGTTTGGAATATTTTAGCAAGCTGGTTTCTTTTTGACATGGTAAAATCTATTTAAAAGAATTATTTAGTGATGGATGAGAAGAAAGTTTAGGACATGCTCCCATGCTTTAAGATTATGGTGGAGATTATGGATGTAATGTGTTGCATGTGATGAAAAGCAGCTTTATTTATCTAAATCTATCTCTGTTTCCAAAAGTCAAGAATAGAAATATGATAGATTGCACATACTGCCTGGGATGAATTCCAATTTTACAAGCTAGTATAGGCCCATATTAACTGAATTTCTTTCACACAAGCCTTCCCCCTCTCCACCACCTATCCCCCCCGTCATTTTCTCTGTGTCCTTCAGGTTGCCTTGCTGCTCTCTGTTCATCTCTGCTACCTCTCCTTTGTCGCATACAGCCTGCATCTTTCTTACTTTGTAGCGCTCACAGTGTTCGCTATCTGTCTGTCTCTTTCTGCTTCTCATTCTAATCTCTATCCTCCTGAGCATGTCTTGGAGGCAAATTGTTGCAGTCAGGCGTGTGTGTTGTTGGTCCTGTGTCACCACAGAGCTGTTGTGGTTAACCCGTCATCTATTTATTTAGTGGAATTAAAGGATGATTTCCTTCTCAGGACCTTTGGCCTCTGAGGTGCCAGTAGAGATCAACACAGCTGCAGCTAATAAATCCCCACGCAAGCACACGCACACATAAAAGGTGTAGGATAAACTGATGAACGCGTCTGGGATCCTTGGGATCCTCATCACATTTGATTTCTCTCCACTGACCACAGCATCATGTCAGGGGACACGTTAGCAGTGTGGGTTTTTGATGTAGCTCTCATGAGTGTCATTATACTTACTACTACCGAGTTCATTTTTTCCCTCAGCTCTTAGCAGACCACAGGAATGATTCAATATCCTGTCTGCCATGTCGTTTGCGCACTACATTAATGCAATCCATTTTCTATCTCCTCCCTGAGCTTTTAGTTACGGGACTGTGGGGAAATTGGTTCATATTCAGTTGAATCACGGACTGCATATGTGCATCTTTACCATTAAGCAAAATAAATGATATACAAGGAAGTACAAAAAAATAAAAAGCTTTTCTGCACTGTCTGCCAGATGTGCAACATGCTTTGATGACATTATTGACTTGAAAATGGCACGATAGCTTCCTTCCTTCTCTGTTTTTGAAAACAAAGTAAGGTTAGATGATAATAATGTAGATAGACTAAAAACATAGACAGGTGTATGTTAAAATAGCATTGGTATTGCTTTGAAAGCCATCATTAAAAGTTGCTGTAAATGTAGTTTCATTTGTAAAAAAGATTAGATGTTTTACATGTCTTACATTTGTGATTTACCTCGTGTTTAGACTTCAAGTTCTTTCATTCCTGATGCTTGGTGTATGTTTTTTCTTAAGACTTGCACATGGTGTCCAAGAGTGAGGTTGCAGTGATTCACCCCTCGTGACATTACAGTTGATTTGCTTCATGTTTTTACTAATGGATAACTGAATTTGGCAATAAATTACTCATTTTAGTCTGGACAAACAATGTAACATTTCTGAGTAGATTTTGGGCACATCACCTTCTTTTCAAAGTAGCCCAATTTTACTCAGAACTTAAAAATAAGATGTATCTTATGCTGCACCTTTGTCATGGAATAACCTGAAAAAGTAATTAAAACTCCAATAGTGTATTGCCATGAATGAATTAAAAGCTCTCCTTAAAAACATCTTAACTGAAGAGTGTAAATGCTTGATACAAACCTAGATGGAGTTTGTAAAGCTGATGGGTAACATAAAAGACAACATGCATTGATGGAAAACTAGACAACTTTCAAAATAAACAGCCATATTAAATAAACAAAAAACATCTCTGCCTGGTTAAAAGTACGAACATTAAGACCCAATAAGAGTGCAACAAGATATCCAAAGACAGCCAGATTAATCATGTAGATTACACATGTAATCATACTCTAGTGATCTTCTAAGGTTTAACATACAGATTTCTAAAAATCTGAATAAACGAGTTTAATTTGAGACACAAACGCAACATCAAGCCAGACAGCAGCTAATCGACCACACCACAGATCAGTGCCTGCTGAGTGAATGGCAAATGGGAGCTTTTGTAAAGATGCCACTTCCTTGCAACATTCAGACTGGATTTGGAACATCTGTGCTGAATTAGATGCTGGGAAGAAGTAGAGAGCCTGAGACAAGCGTGCTGCTGTCCGCCGTGCTGACGGTGGTGTGCAGGATACAGGCGCTGTCCATGGTCCCCACTTTTTATACATTATTTTATTAAGTCTTTATCTTGTGCTTTATTTTTGGAAGTTTTATTGTTATCATTGATTTGCTCCTGTGTAATTGAATGTTAAGATGTTTGAATTGCTTGCACCCTTTAGCGACTGTTATACATGGTGTACACTAGTGTGCCTTTTGATTAGGCCTCCCTTATATCAGGGGTAAAAAAAGGGGAAAAAAGAGAGGTGACATGTCTCAATCTTTTGGAGTGAGATTTAAGCTTTTCTTTACCTTCTTACACTCGCTCTGAATTCTCACTCCAAATATGAAATGTCTGTTTTCAAGCCATTTTCACTTGGCTTTTTTGTAACTGCTCACTTTAATCCCTTTTTCAGAGATTGGTACTATTGGTGTGCAACTGACAAATAGGTGTCAGTGCTGATAAGTCAATATAGATTAAAAACTGAAAAAATCCTTCCAAAAAAAAATCCTTTGTTGAATGATAAATTAATGGCATTCTAAAAGCAATTGGAGATTATACCCAATTCTAATGATGAATTCTTGATAAATTATGAGTTGTTTTCATAACCAACGTCGACTAGATGGAAGAGACCCTGAGATCTAGGGAGATTAAACTTAAAAGCAAACATTTTATTTTGCATGAGCTCTTTCCCTATCTTGGGAACGGCCATCCAACTGAGAGTTTGTTGATTAGTGTAGGCTGCAGAGGCTAAACTCTGGCATGAAGAAAAAGTTAAGCTATGGCAGACTTCTATGATGAAAGGACAAAGTCAATTTTAAATTACACATAGAATTAAAAAGAACAAAAAGAGGCAAAATGACACCTTTCCTTGGACCAGTTAATAGTCCGTCAAAGGGCTCTTAAATTATCAGGCTTTTTCAGTGGCTAGAATAAATGTCAGTTAATTAAAAATCTTGTTCATTGCTGTAGAGTATGATATTGTCAGCTTTAAAATAGGAAAAAAAGAGTTCTAGTGATTTAAATATACACTCACCTGAAGGATTATTAGTAACAGCATACTAATACCGTGTTTGACCCCCTTTCGCCTTTAGAACTGCCTTAATTCTACGTGGCATTGATTCAACAAGGTGCTGAAACCATTCTTTAGAAATGTTGGCCCACATTAATAGGATAGCATCTTGCAGTTCATGGAGATTTGCGGGATGCACATCCAGGGCACGAAGCTCCCGTTCCACCACATCCCAAAGATGCTCTATTGGGTTGAAATCTGGTGACTGTGGGGGCCATTGTAGTACAATGAACTCATTGTCATGTTCAAGAAACCAAGTAGCCATCAGAGGATGGGTACATAGTGGTCATGAAGGGATGGATATGGTCAGAAACAATGTTCATGTAGCCCGTGGCATTTAAACAATGCCCAATTGGCACTAAGGGGCCTAAAGTGTGCCAAGAAAACATCCCCGACACCATTACACCACCACCACCAGTCTGCATAGTGGTAACAAGGCATGATGGATCCATGTTCTCATTCTGTTCTCATTCCAGTCTTCAACTGTCCAATTTTGGTGAGCTTTTGCAAATTTTAGCCTCTTTTTCCTATATGTAGTGGAGATAAGTGGTAACCGATGGGGTCTTCTGCTGTTGTAGCTCATCCGCCTCAAAGTTGTACGTGTTGTGGCTTCACAAATGCTTTGCTGCATTCCTCGGTTGTAACAAGTGGTTATTTCAGTCAAAGTTGCTCTTTTATCAGCTTCAATCAGTCGGCCCATTCTCCTCTGACCTCTAGCATCAAGAAGGCACTTTCACCCACAGGACTGCTGCATACTGGACGTTTTTCCTTTTTTCATACCACTTTTGTAAACCCTAGAAATGGTTGTGCGTGAAAATCCCAGTTACTGAGCAGATTGTGAAATACTCAGACCGGCCCGTCTGGCACCAACAACCATGCCACGCTAAAAATTGCTTAAATCACCTTTCTTTCCCATTCTGACATTCAGTTTGGAGTTCAGGAGATTGTCTTGACCAGGACCACAACTCTAAGTGCATCGAAGCAACTGCCATGTGATTGGTTGATTAGATAACTGCATTAAGGAGAAATTGAACAGGTGTTCCTAGTAATCCTTTAGGTGAGTGTATATTCTGCTTACAATATTTGTCTAAATACACATGGTTATCTTTTAAAATCAGGATAAAATTGTTTCATAATTTTGATGGAACGGAGATAATACACTCGAATATAAAAAATAGCCATAAACTTATTAAAGAGATCATACCTATTCACAGTTTTTAATAATGATGATGTAAGGTGCTTAGTTGAGAGAAGGCAAACTTGTTCACTGTAGCTGTTTTTTCCAGACAACTTCTCATCCATATAATTAACTAGTTGGTCTAGTCTGGAGACAAAGACCTGCATCTTGCCAACAGCTCTAAAAATGAATTAGGCTAGGATTGCAAAGGCATTAGTTTATTAACAACTCTGTCTTGCTCTTTCTTTATGGACAAAGCTAACCAGTGAAACAATGCCTGAAAAGGATGGTACATAGACAACTTGAGAGTGTATAGGTGCTGAAGTACCATCTATTCAGGAACACATTTTCTCCAAATTCTTTGGCAGGAGAAGGGAGATACTTGACACTGCCATCTTTCTAATCACTTAATCACTTATTTTTATTTTTTGTTGCTATAAACCGTATATATGGAACACCCTTACAGTTGTTGTGGATAATAATATGTAAACCCCCAAATTTGATCTAGGATGATTTAACTGTAAAAGTATTAATTGCCTAGTCCATGTACCAGACTTGTCAATATTGCAAAAACTATTGATCTAATAAATAAAACATATACATTGCCAGAAAGTTTGGGAAAACTAGTTCATTTGTGTATATTTACCTTGACCTTTACATTCAATGAGCTAAGCATAGCATTAGCTGCTCCCATCCTGACAACTATGCATGCTCACCCTGCTGAGCTTCCAGGAAGCAATACGCTGAACTCACACTGGGTGATATCTGCTTACTTCCCATCAACTCTTTTGGGACTTGCATAACTTAGAGGCAAGTGAAGGCAGGATTTAATTCTAACAAAAAGACATGCAGAAGCAACATTTGCTCTCTTGGGTTTTTGTAAAAATGTAAGCCAGCCTGTGTAACAACAAAAAAAAAAACATGCAGGAAAATAAACTGGCAATTTACATGCAGGGGCAGAGGGCAATAGAAAACAAAACTCTAGTTACTCTCTTGAGTCTAAAAAGAACACATATTTGATACAAGCTCCTATTCCTTGCAAAAACTGGAACCCAAGGGTATTCTGATGTGGGACAGCACTGTACTTTCTCCTCTTTACCTGACCGGTAAGATGAATTAATTATGTTGTGAATTGCTAGGGAAAAAAACAACCATCTATATCCATATGGCTGGGCATAATAAGTGGGGCAAAGTGCTCGGCATGGTCTAATTATTATTGATGTAGATTCACTTTCACTTAGCAGCAGGATAGCTGGCTGACTGCTGATGCTCAGAAGTGGAGCACTGCATCAGGAGTGCTGCGGGTGGATTTTCATTGCCTATTGAACCAGTCGAGGTGACTGTATGAATGCATCCTGTCAGGTGCCACGACAGGCTTTGTAGAATCGCTGGTGAAATTTGGTCCACTTCCACCACATTCATCCTCCGTCCACTTCAAAGCCATAGGTGTAAATTAAACACATGAAACCACTTCTCTTTAAATTCCCTTTAACAGCAATGGAGACAGTTTATTTTTACATTGCTTCTTCAACATATCTGTTCTGCAGTTAAACTCCAAATGTTTTTAAGTTTGTCTTTTCCTCAGGGTTACAAGTACAGAAACAATCTCCATGAGAGAATGTGAATAAATCATGTGGATTTTTACAGGGATGTACTTCTCTGCTGGTGTTATGTTAATGCATCACAGGATTCCAATGTGCTGCTCATTAGAATTCATGACTCAGTCTGGATTGTATTTTTATTAACCCTTCAAGCTATTTAAACAGTGCTCTAAATATTCTTCCATCACTGTATTTATGCTCTAAATGCGCCACTGACTGATTATGTCTTTGCTTTTTGTTTGAACACTGATGACCAGGGGTAACACAGCTGCAGCTACCAGAATGTGGTTCCTATTCAGGAGCCTCGCTTCCTGTGCACCAGAGCATGAAAATATGTACCAGTTCTAACCTTTTAATTCACAAAAAAATTCCCAGTGTTAGTTTTCCATTCAGCTGTAAAGCCTGCAGGGAGATGTTGCAATGACTGGAAGCTCAAAGTACTGAGGTGGCTTTGTGCATGGAAAACACAGTACAGTGTTGTACCTGACATGCTGCAATGAGAATATATAGCTCTGCACAACATGAATTTTAAGCCACCTTGCATAACTGTTGAACTATGTTCATATTGTGTCAAATCATGACCACAAACTGCAGTATATTTTATCATGATTTTTTTTGTGGTACAAAAACACAAAATATTGTGTAACTGAGGAAACTCTGTTACCAATGGCTATTTTGACACTTTCACACCATGGGGTAATTTACTTCTAACAGCAATGAATGATACACAATTTTAGTCACATACAATTTAGTTTTTGCACTGAATTGTACTTCTGCTGGATTTTGTTTATGAGATGTCTGATTGTTTAGTTGGTTCCAGCTGGTGGGGAATGTTTGGTTCCACCTAGAACAAAGTACAAATTAGAATAATCTACTTTTATTATTTTAGTAGGGTTGTTAAGTGTTCAGGATTTACACTCACATAGTTGATTCCAGAGTGATAATGAGTTCCACAGTATAAAAGGTGCCATTTTACCATCAAACTGTGTTGCTGGTCAGAACTCTGCAGACGTGAGCACTGGTGAAAACAATAAAAGGAAGAGTTGTTTCCACTAAAGGCTTATGTTTGTCATTTGTGCTGCTGTGCCTCCTATTGCTAACTGGTCAAGTCTAACAATTGCATTGATTAAAGTGTAAGAAAAATGATGATGATGAGGTTATGCTAAATTTGTGTAACATATATATTTTTTTGTTTATATATATATTTTTCTTTTCTAGAAAGATTTTTTATCTAAGAACAATCTAAGAACCACATTCGTTTAAAATTTGGAAAATAAAATACAAAGAAACTTTGTATTTTACAACAACAACAACAACAACAACAACAACAACAATAATAATAATAATAATAATAATAATAATTTCTTGCACCCATAACATCATTCCGTCATTGAAATTCAAAGTAGAGGTTGCATCAAAAACACATTTAAACAGCTACAACTAGCTTGTTAGTTGTTGGGTTTTTTTCAATAAAAGACATATTACATTATTTTGTTCCAAAATGTTGTTAACAGTTACTGTGGAGGGCCTAAAGTGAAACATTCAGTTAACCTGAATTTCAAAACCGGTCAAGGAGACTCAATAAAAGTAGCAGCCAAGAACTGTACGGTAATTTTCTGGAGGAGCTTCAGAGCTATACGCTTCAGGTGAAAGAATCTGTTGGCAGAACTACTATTAGTCCTGCACTCCAGATCACTGGGTTTGATTGAGGAATGGTTAAAGAAAACCATCATTAAAAGAAACAATATGAAGTCCCATTTAATGTTACCAGATCACATATGTAGAGCCAACCCAGAATTGAGAGAAATACCTAAAGAAATACCTAAACAGGAGTTCAGGCCTACTGTCCACCTCAGTGCCACTGTCCTATCCTTTTGTCTGAGCTTGATCACCTCTTGCTCTCCACTTTAACACAACCTGTATTTGCATCATGAGAAAGCACAAAATTATAATCTCTACAGTAAAAATGTATGTTGCTTTATAAATACATCACAGTATTCAATAAATAAACAGAACTTGGTATAAAGTAAATATTTGAACAGACTGGTTGTAGATAATCAGACTGGATATTCCTTCCTTTCCTTCTTGTTCTTTAAAGAAACTGTGAATTCAAGCAATTTTGGGGCAAAGCCTTTTTTCAGCTGTTGAAAAGAAAGTTAGTGTGATAAATAATATTTTATAATTTTATTAAGCTGTTTCTAGAATGTGAAGCCTAATCACCAGCAAGTTAATTATCTCAGAAGAAATGCAATATATTGCAGAATAATGTGCTGGAAGAAATATATATATATATATATATATATATATATATATATATATATATATATATATATATATATATATATATATATATCTATATATATTAGTAAGGATGAATGAAGTTGTGTTTGCAAGTAACCATGTAAAAAAGTGTAATATGTTTTAATTAAAAAAAGTTACAATGCTTGAAATGTTTTTCAAGCTTGAAAAGAACCAGCAGAACCTACTTAATTTATCTTAAAATATGTCTAATAACCTAGATAAAATGTTTTTTTCCTTAGTATGTGTACAACTTAAGTGTTTTTCAAAATATCCCACATGAGATCAACTTTTTTTGGGGCCCCCAGGTCAAATGAAGGTCCTAGCTTTCAATCCTTTACCTTGGGCTGGCCCTGCACGCGTAGAATAAGGCATACATGTTATTGCAGGTGCTCTAGTCAGATGGGAACCAAAAGTAAACTTTAAAACCAACACAGTACTTCACCTTGAAGAAACCATCGGTTTGCTGAAAGATAGTGCCGGCATCCTGCATGAGGGATATTTTCTACACCGCAGGAAACAAGTAACTGGTCGCAGCTGATGGCAGGTTCGAAGCAAAACACAGCAAATCTTGAAGAAATCCCCTTAGATGTCACAAAAACTTGAGCCTGGATTGAAGGTTCTTCTTCCAGAAAGCGAAGAACTGTAAAGATACAATCACAGTTACATTGTTTTGGTTTTGATCAGTGCATGTTTATGTTAGTAGGTTGAGTCAAAGTGCAAGGTTAAATCACAATGATTAACAGACAGTCTTCATTTAATCTGACAAAGCACGTCTTTTTGCAAATATTGGCCAAAAAATGCTGTCCCTAGATGTGCAAAGGATAGGTCTGTCTATAAATTTTCGGCACAGGTAGCCTAAACAGAAAGGCACGTCATGCTTAAAAGGTTTTGTTTTGTAAAGAATATTTTACAAACTATTGGTATATTTTTCTACCCCTTCACAACTGTGCAATAGATTGTTTCAGTCTATTGCATAAGATATTATAAAATATATACATTTGATCTGAAAGACATGATCAAACTTAGCAAAAACCTTTACAAGGAACTATGTCAGTGAAAAAATATAACTGAATAAATAATTTTTTATTGAAAATCATACATTTGGTGCTTTAAAGGGGAAATAATATAATTGAAAATGGAAATATATATCTGTTTAGAAGGAGGCTTGAAATGTAGTTCAATATGTAAGTTACCATGAAGTTCACACTACCATGCTGAAACCTCCCAAATTTTACTGCCATTTGGCAAAATAAATTATTAAAAAATTGACTATCTGCAATAAAGGAACTCGTTTAAGACATTTTCTTTATTCATTTTGAGCTAAAGACCAATGTTTGTCACTGCACGGTAGAAATTTCTATTTTTGGTTTAAAAAAATCAGCAGTTTTCTAAATATGACAACAGATCATAAACATTTTATTTATTTATTTATTTTTGTTTAGAACGACAGTCTTCTAAAAAACACTGAACTACTTATTGCTTGGGTTGCTTTAAATCAAATTAACAGCACCAGAGGTGTATTTTTAACAAAAATGCAAGGTTTCTTAAAAGTAAACCCACCCTGAATGGGTTAACCTTGTACCACCTTTTTACACCATCAGTAGAAAAAAAACAGCATTCACCACCTTTGAGTCATAGGTAATAACAATCTGAGCAAAGCTTTCCAATCTAGGTGGGCTGGCTCAGAGCTGTGCCAAATTAAGGACCTGGGAATTACTGCTGGCACCGAATAATGATGAGGCGGTCCCTTTCAGGACAAGGAAGACTGTTCATAATGAGATCGTAAACATATGCTCGTGCCAGCACAGCAGCTTCCTGTCAGCTTAATTGGCTCGATGTGAAATTTTAGCCCTTGTTGGTCCTCTCCAGAGGAGGAGAGGTGTTGCGAGGGGAAAAGTGCAGAGGTGTTTTCCAGCATTAGTAAAATGTACTGTAGATGGAAGGAAACAAATACAAATGTAAAGACGTACAAACTGAATTGATGATACATGATGCATAGAAGAGGATTGCAAACAAATATACGTGGCAACATTCAGCTCAGTAAACTAGTATATGCATTAAAAATGTTGAGGGCAAACAGACCCATTGTGCATTGTCCTGGTCTCTGTAAAACAATGTAATTGCTAAGCCAAGTAGGGCGCAATATGTAATGAATTGGTAAAACAATTGACAAAGTATGATTTATGCATGTATCTGAGTCTAATCAGACTCACTGAGGCTGGATGTGGTCTGGAGAGTGAGGCAATGAACAGGGGTTAAACTGTACCAACCCCCGTCTGTCAAGCCGCTCGTGGGAACAATTTGGAAGTATGGAATAACATCGATGCTATTAATCATCAGTCTGTACACCTTACGTGTGTGGGCATACAGAAAACTGTAATGCCCAAACTGTCTATCTAACTCCTTGAAACAATCTTTAATGACCCCGAACTACAATAAGTTGAACTCATTTTACATTACTTTATTTAAATTAACTGTTCAGGTTGGTATTCAGCTGTTATTATAAATACTTTAGCATGAGTTTTGGTTTTGGCTGTTATTTTTTTCTTGATTATGGAGCCAAAATAGAGAAAGTGTTTTTTGTTTTTTTTATCTGTTCAAAATATATATATATATATATTCTAACCCCTTCTTACAATTCATTTACCTTTTCATGTACAGCATTTATAAACTACAAAAGCCAAAAGCATAAATGTTATCATGGCCATTATACATTATAGATAAGACAAAAAAAATGCTTTACAGAATTTAAAAATAAATAAATAAATAAAAAATGTTTTTAAAAATGGTCACAAAAACAAATTAACTGTTTAAAATCATTTAAGTTGGATCCAACTGGACTGTGACACTGGAACATAGATGCCAATTTAACCCTTTTGGGTCCCATGGCATTTTATGTGCTTTTTGAAATGTTTATTTTGCACAACTTTGGCTGTGTTGATGCACATTGTAATTTAAATTTAGTCAGGTTGTGTAATTTGTAGTAAACTTGAATATTTTTCTTCAACTTGGTGTCTCTAGGACATTTTTGTAATTTTTGTTCCAAATTATTATTTTTTTTTAATTGACAAGCTTTCATTTTATTTTATTTTTCATTCCCTGCCATTGGATTCTCTTCATTTGTTTTTATTCATTTTCAGTGATTGCTATTGTCTATGTACCTTAAATAGATAAAACCTGTGTGCTCTGGACATTTGCTACATCCAAATGACTCAGGTGGAGCAATTTATTTATTTAAATGACTGGGCAGAAGATGTTTGGCCATAATCAATGTTGTGGCCAATTTTGAGCAGTCCGCTTACTGCAGGCTGGGTCCTGGAATAGATGGCCAAAATTGTTAACCATCTAATGTTTTTTGCACTACTTGTGTTACTCTAGGTCAAAGTCAACCTTATTTATACAGCACAGTTAAAACAAGCATTTGGTAATAGTGTGCTTAACAAATCAAAAATATAACTATCAGCAAGATTGCTTGGTAAAACATAAAACCATCTATTACCAGTCCAGCAATTAAGAATGCTTAAAAGCAGAAAGCTAAATTAAGACAAAGTAAAAAAAAGTATAAACATAAAACATCCAAAGTTAATTAACAGAATGATTTGAACTCAACTGTTACCGAAAAAAAAGTATTTAATGACTTTTTAAAGATTTACCGGCTCAGCACTTTGTATTTATAGTGGTAGACTGTTTTACATTAAGGCAGCAGCCATTGCAATTGCACAGCCCTTTAGTCTCCTTAGAAAACTTAATATAACCTGCCCTGTTGATTGTAGAGATCTGATACATGGCGTTAGGGAGACTGACAAGATCTGATGTTAGCATGAATCCATCTAAATTTTAATAGTGAGCTTTAAGTCAAACATTTTTACATAAAAGAAGAATAGTTGATAGTGGTTGAGGAGTATAAATACATCAGAGTTCCCCTGTAGAAAAGACTGAACTGGAGATTCAACAGTATCTATATAAGAAGGGCTAGAGCAGACTTTACTTTTTAAGGAAGCTTAGATCTCCCTAGGTTTGCAGAAAGATCCTGCAGATGTGCTACTAGTCTGTTATGGAGAGTGTAACCTCTTCGGCTGAATTTGTAGTGTCTTTTTTCTTCAAGGTCATCAAACCACTGGAATCTCAAACAGGCTCATGACAAGAAACTACAGGTAAAACCAACACAAAATACCAAAATACATTCATCCTAAAAAATCCAGTTGAAGTCAAACAAAAACAACACAGTAAGGTCATAAACTTTTGACAGATGGACTGAATCTCAATATGAAAGTTGTAGCTGAAATGATTAGTTTGAAATAAAGGTATACAGTATACTACACCATCTCAATCACTAAATTCTATATTTGGTGTAGGGGATTACGGTCTTTAAGGTCAATCCAGCCACCAAGATGTACAGTAATACTACATGCAAAGCATGTTCCCATTGGAAAAAAATATATATTTTTTAAATATTCATCAACAGTGAGGGACAATTGTAGATGTTCCACAGATTGATGACAAGAGGATTACTGTGATTCATTTTTTCTGTGTCAGTATATCACCTTTACACATGTGACTATTTTAACTTTTGATTTTCTCCCCTGTCATCTCCTATTGTAGAGTAAAATATACAGTAATGTCATGGTTACCATCCAGAGTGTGTAGAAGTAAGACCTTAAGTGTCTGATAAACAGTGCTTCTAAAATTTATTTGACATGCACACACACTGGACCTCTATCTATTGACAAAGCTAGATAACTGAATCCTCACCATGATTATTTCATGAATGATAGATTATCATTTTGAGAATGATCATAAATGTTATGCTTGAATTAGTGAATTTGTTGTGATGCGATTTCTCTCTTTCAACCACAGCTACCTTCTGTATTTCGATCAAGGTCAGGCTACTTTATTTGTATAACCCAGGTTCAACAACAAGGCAGTTCAAGGTGCTTTACATCATTAGGGTATGAAATAAAAGCAGTCATAAAAAAAACAATAAAAGCAGGACACAAATTAGAGTTACAAAATATATGACACATTAAAACATATGAAATCCCAGCTATTTTTAACCACTCATTCAAAGCCAGTGGGGTTTTTAGTCTTCTTAAATAAAGTCAGTGTTTCAGCAGCTTTGCAGTGGTCTGGAAATGTATACCAGATAAGAGGAGCATTGAAACTACAGCTGCTTCTCTATGCCTAAGTCTAGGGATGATCAGTAGACTAGAGATTAAGTGGTCTTGGAGGGTGTCAGAACCTCCAGGGCTCTGCCCCTGATTACCTATTGTTTGCACCTGTGTTCCCTGATTACCTTCACCTGTTCCTCCTTGTCCCCTCTTATTTAAGATCCTGCAAGAGTTTCAGTCCTTGCTGTATCATTGCACTGTGTATGTATTGTCTCACCTTTTGTTGCTGCTCACGATTAAACATAACCTCACCTTTGAACTCTTGCTTCTGTGCCTGGGTCCTTCGTCCTCCTTGCAGCATATCCGTGACAGAATGATCCAGCCATAAAAGATGGACCCAGCAGAACCCCTTCAGTCTCTGTTCCCAGAACCAGCAGAGCCCCTTCAGTCTCTGTTCCCAGATCCAACAGAGCTCCTTCAGTCTCTGGTCCCAGAGCCAACAGAGCCGGCGCCAGAGCTGCTAGATTTGCCGCAGCAGCCAGAGCTGCTGGATTTGCCGCTCCCAGAACCTGAACCAGTCGAAGTGCCAGAGCCTGAGATGCTTATTGCTGCAATCCTCCTGGAGGAGCCTGCAGGCCTCCAGGCCTAGTCTCAGGCACGCCGGCCATGGAGCGGCCAGTCTCAGACCCAGCTTCACTGGCCAGTTTCCATCGTCCCTGTCAGTGGTGAGCAAACTGGTCCCTATGTCGCCACCGACGACCAACCTGGCTCCTCCGCCGACGACCAGCCAAGTGCCGCTGCCTGATCCGCAAGAGTGGACTGCTGGGCTGTCCGCCCCTCTCCTGTCTTGCCAAAGGACGCCATCCTGGCCTTGGTCCCATGAAGGGACATCATCCAGGTCGACCGCCCGACTCCCGTCCTGCAAAGGGACATCGACCTGGTCGTCCCCCTGACCTCCACGTCCTCATGGGTTGACCCCCGGTTCGCTTACCAGAGATCCTGGGCCTCAGAGGTCACCACCCTGTCCGTCCGCCCGAACTCCAGGGGTGTCGCTAAAAGGACTAAGGCCTACATTTCGTGGGCCCCCTCCACCCACCCTGGGTGGAAAATGTTATTTTCTGCTTTTTCTTTTATAACGTCTGGAATCCATTCTGGACAGGGGGGCGTCCTGTCAGAACCTCATCTTTGAACTCTGCTTCTGCATCTGGGTCCTTCGTCCTCGCTACAGCATATCCATGACTGTGGCTTAGTATTGTAACAAAGATCTTCAACATACTTTGGTGCTAAGCCAATCAATGATTTGACTAGTAAAAGTAATTTATATTCTATTATCTGAGGCACAGGGAGCCAGTGTACGGACTTTGTAACTGGGGTGATGTTCTCTACTGTCCTAGTTCTGAGGATGCGAGAACGCTGCTGTGTGACTTTTTAGGCAGGTCTGTGAGGTGATTTTTTTACTCAACTGTAATTTGCTTTATTTAAGTTATATTCAGTCTTTAAATCTCTGCCAGATTATCAAAAACTTTTGCCAGTTTTTTTTTCTTTGCCCTCATCTGATCTTCCCACGTTGACCTTGTTTCGGTGTCCTGGATTTTCCTGCCTTGCCTCCTTCTGTTTTTTAAAGCAACTGATTTCTGGACATTTGATTCGCTTCTGTACCCCGACATCCAGGTTTTATCCATTCTTTGGATAACTAATAATTTCTTTATCTCCTCGTGTATGACCCTAGCGTGACTACCGTTTTACCCTCTGAATTCTGTAAATGTTGCTGACAGGTTCCACTTCGTGTGAACCAAATCAAACCTGCCCACGACTCTGTTTCCACATTATGTATTATAACGTCTTAACCCTACTCTGCTGATTCCAGGTTTCTCTCTGAAGAGGAACTTCACAGTGTGCAGGTTGATGAGGATCTGTCAGAAGACTGACACACTCCTTTTGAACTCATCAGCACTTTCCCAGAGCTGACGAGTTCCTGAAGGAGCATTCCATCAGGATCAAAGACCTCATACTAATCATGAAAAGTTAGTAAATTGGGTTTTGAATCCTCTGAGATTCGTTTACTCTTTAACAGCCCCAAACCTGTCATCTCCTCTTACAGAGTTACTGGTGTGCTCCTGCAAAGGTTTCCTGACTCCCGCCAGTTTTAGATGTAAAATAAAATCAAACATGCTCTCTGGCGGGCTTCATTTCTGGGGGTTTTCTTGGCTCATTACATCATGCTCATGTTTTAAGTATTTTAAAGTTTTGCTTTAAGAGATAGAAGATCTTGGAAAATTTAGAATAGAATCGAAGACATTATTTGTCTGACTCCAAAAGTTTACAGAAATCCATCTTCGTCAGGGCTTCATATCATCTTTACCCACACATAAAAGCAGTAAAAGACGAAAGACCACATATAGCTGAACTAAAATCACACACTTTGATACTTAAAAAGACCATTTATAATTTTTTTGTAGAAATCCCTTTACTGTTAAAGGCTTTGAATGCAGTTGGAATAAATAATTTTTTATTGACTGTTTTTGTGTGGGTGTGGGTTTTGTTTTAGGTCAGTGTATCCCAGACTGATAGAAGAACACTAAAAGCATGATGCAGGGGATGAGGGGGATTCTCTGTGATTAAGATGGCTTTCTCGTCATTTTTTTTAATATCTTGTTTGAAAATAGCCCGTACCAGGCTTGTTGATGGTTGTTAAACACGTTTAAGTATCCTTTGCAAACAGATACAGCCGGATAAGTATTCTGCAACAACATCTCAGATATGGCTGGAAGATCTGGAATCCATCAAAAATATATTCTCTCAATGTGTTTAAGTCTGATCAGCTCAATGACTGCTGCAAAATCCTTTTATTTTGTTTTTGTTTCCTCAATATTGACTCTCTAATATTGTCTCTCTCTCTGACATTCCTAAGGTGTTTTTTTTTTCTGCTAATCTTACTTTTTTTTTTATTGGAAACCCTGTAAAAAATGTGTTCCATTATAACCAACTGTTAAAACTTCATTTGACTCAACCTAGCAGTTATTGTTTATATAGTTTTTGGGATGTCCCAATCAGGTTTTTTGACCCTCAAGGTTAAGTCATTTGATTGACTATCTACCAATACTGAGTCCCGAAACATCTATACTACTTAAAAAAGAATAAAGAAGAGCAAAAAATCAGATGCAGGACGTTGCTTTTTTGAATGTAATTCACCGTATTTTAACAATTCTGTTAACAAACAGAGCACTCAAGTAATAAATAATATAAATTCTTCAATTTTGGACTCTAGTGCAACAATATAAAATATTGTGTAATACAAATACTATATATATCTATATATATATATATATATATATATCACACCAGTAACAACAGACTGATTCTCTTTCTTTTTTTTTTTTTCTAACGTGTCCTGTCTAGCAGAATGCTACTCAGAATTGGTGTCTGAGTACCAAGTACAAGCCCAACAGTTTTACTTTCCCAAGCAGAGTATTACAGCTTCGCTGTAGTACGCCACTTGATGTATATGTATGAAAAATCTTTATTAGTGATTACTGTGGGTTCAATTTCCTGACGTCATGGACATTAAACTGAGACAAGAAGGGAGAAAGGAAGAAGGTGAAGAAAAGAAACCGGACCAACAGAGGGGCGAACCGACGACACAAGACAGGGAGGCAAATAAAGAACACAAGAAAACATCCCAGTCCTCCACCTCTGCCGGACGGCAGAGAAACAGTAATACAAAACAAAAACAACAAACTGTACAGAACCAAACCAATAGTTCGGATCTGGTAGAATAAACAAAGAATTACACATTCACTACACACAAGCATTGATTAATGAACATAATACAAATGTTTCTGGTAAGCTCCTGTGAACAACTAACTAATGATGATAACCTCAGCTTAAGATATGTCCGTCCTCACCTATGTCCCCACACCTATGTGTGTGCGAGCATGCAGGTCGGAATAAGGTTTCCCCATGCAAGTGATTGATAGCTGGTGTAAGGAACCGTCAATCCGTCCTACAGGAATCGGCACAGACATGGAGGAGGCAAGAGATGTATGCATCCAGCGTCCCACAGAGTACAGAGTCCACAGGCGGATCAGCGCAGGGTCGATAACCCACCAAGAGGGGAACCCACCAGCCGCGATGCTGGGGCCCGAGAGATCGCAGTGACGAGCCCACGGGCTCCGCCGGTAACCGGCTACGCCAGGGCGGGCCCGGACCAGGAACCGGAGGCCACGGGGACCAGGGGCACCCCACCCCCCAGCGGGGCCCCAACCAAGGGACCAGCCGACAAGGGTTCCCCGCCGCCGCCGCAGGCAAGGAGGACCCGCAGCCAACCGACGGACAACACACGCCGCCGCCACCCCGGACCAGTACCCACCGCCAACAACCCAGCCCGCCTCCACACATCCACACGCCAGGGAGCCACAGCAAGAGCCACAGCGGATGTACGCCCTCCCCAGGCCGCGCCCAGCCGGCACCTGGACATCCAGATCTTCCAGCTCCAGGGTCCAGATCCCGCCCCACGTGGGGCGCCAAGATCAGGGGCCCAGCCAATGCCGGACAGCCCCACCAGGCGAACAGACCAGCCAGCTGAAGTCCTGGAACCGGCAGGAGGATTGGGCGCCAGGCACGGTCCCCACCGATCCACCGGACGGCACCAACCTATTCTACAAACCCGGCACCCCCATAAGAGGTGCCCCAGTCAATCCAAGGAGGACATCGGCCCGAAACAGCGGCCGCCCGACACACCGGACCACCCAGGACCCGCCCGACATGCACCAGGACCGAGCCGGGCCGCAACCGGGACCCCCAGCCCCATGCATCGAGAGTCATCATCAACCAGCGGGCAGGAGCAACCATCACCGACGGGGAGTGACGGGGAGGGAAGAAGATGCATCAGGCCAGAGAGCAGCCAAACACCCAACCTGACAGGTAGACATAGACAGACAGAGACACTCATACGTACCCTCCCTCTCATGTGTACACATTCTTACAAATACAGGACATACGAAAAAAGGACGCTATACCCTCATTCATACCCCCCATACGTACACTATACTCCATACTCCCAGGCCCAGGGACAGACGCCCCAGTAGAGAACCCTGCCCCTGCACCCAGGAGACAGACCCCTTTGCCCACCAGGACGGGGACAAGTAGACCGCCAAGGCCCCACACCGGCAAGAGCAGCCCACCAGCCCAGGACCCCGACCAGACGGCGTGATGTTCTATCCGGGCTCCGACCCCTGATGGTCCAACGAACAGGGGTGTGGAAAGACCCCCCAGCCTCTCTCCCCCAGCTCAATGTGGTGTTGTTGCGTGTTGTTCTAATGTGCACTTAAAACAGAGGGGGGGGACATGGGAATACTGCCGGGTACCCCCATCTCCCCCCCCGGGCCCTCAGTGTCTAGATGCGTTTAACCAGTGGGTGCCGGCACCACAGGGCGAGGCCCCCACAACGGGGGGGCCTCGCCTGTGGCGCCACACCGCCAGGTCCCTACATGTGCGTTCCCTGTAAATGTTGCAAGTGTAGTGTCTAAATTGCTCAATAAAATCGGGACCCAGGCCGCCACCGGGTAGCGAAGACGGAAGCTCCATCCCGCACCCCAGTGACGTGCCCACGTCCCAAGGCCTTGTGAATGGTAGAATGAAGGAGCAGGTGGACAGAGGCATGGGGATGGGGAGAAAATAACTGGGGTGACCATTGCCAACCCCAGGGAGCCAGCTCCCCTGCTGACTCCAATAGGCACCCCCGTTCGGCCCGATCCACCAGGGGTGGGAGGCCCCAGCACGTCCAGTCGGGGCCCACGGCAGCGGTACCGCCGAGCCCCATGGGGGCCCCGGCAATCCACCAGCCCCCATGCCAGGGGCATACCTAAATCCTCCCCAACATTCACACTGCTAACAAAACACATGTCACTAGACACCCAGGTTGAGTTTAGCCCCCCCTCACCCTCAACGCCCTCCCCCCTCCCGTCCCAAGCGCACCCCGTTAAAAAGAGCGCCTGTGCTAGATGGTAAAAAGCCTCCCCGCCAATAAGAGACGCCCCAGGCACCGCCAGCGTCCGAGGACCCCCGGGCCGAGGCCGGAACCCGGCGCACCACCGACTCGGGTACCCCGGACATGCCGCGCCAGGCCCGTGAGCAGACCGAAGTCCCGGGCGGCCAATCCCCAGGCCGACATCCTCCAGCCTTGCTACTACCGCCCGATGGCCGGGTGGCAACAGAACCCAGCACGTCCACCCACCAGCCCACACCCCACCAACTGGTCAGTCACCGTGGAGGCCGACCAACACCGGCCAGAGCCCCCCACCCCAGCACCCCCGCGAGGGCTAAGACCAAGACCCAGGAGCCATGTCCAGTGTCAATATAGCCGATCGGGCCCGGAGACGCCGGCCACCCGCCACGGCCTCTCGCCGACGCCCGGACGCGGCAAGCGGCCACCGGGGAGCAAGCGACAGGAACCAGCCCGGGGAGATGGAAAGGGCAGCAGCGCCCGCCAACCACCGGCCGACCACAGCCCCCCCCCAGCCGGCACCGACGGCAGCGGCCCCCCCCCAACCCCCGGCCAAGCCCCGCCAGGGGGCGCGCCGCCCCAGAACCCCGAGCCCCAGGCCCAGTCCAGACCCCCCCAGAGCAGCACAGCACCAGGCCAGTAACCCGTGTCCGCCAGCACGACCCCTCTAAGGCGCCGCATGCAGCCACTAGGAGTCACCACACAAAGACCCCAAAGTCCCACCCCAGGCGAGGGTCTCGGCACCTATCGCCGAGACTGATTCTCTTTCAACAAAGAAATGAAGAGTTGGACTGCTACCCTGCTTGATGACTTATATCAAGACATCAAGATAATGACAAGAATAGTCAATATTTAGTTTTTAAATTAGGTATTTCTCTTCTGATGTTAAGCGGAGAATTCAAACTCCTCTTGTTTCCTCTTTAGATCAGTTAAGAAATCAATCAGAAGATGTTTGGGGATTTTTTCATACAAGCTTTCAAGACAATCAGATATGAAAACAATTAACCAATACAAGTTAAGCTTCCAAACGTTTTGTTCGTTACTTTTAGTAGCCGTTTTATCCCCACCAGAAAGTTATTTATGGTATGCTTGTACTCATGTTTTTTAATTTATTTATAATCAGTTAATACAATTAGGCGATTAGTAAATATTGATTAAGCTATCATTTTTATTAAGGGATTGATTGATAGATATTCTTTGCAGTAGCATAATTTAATATTGCACAGCAGCATACCAATCCCTGGCATAGCTAAACCTTACAATGAGTATAGCTAACATTGGGATCGTAAGAGTAAAGAAAATGCTGCTTAGATACAACTGATACATTTGGAATATTCAACAATTCTCAAAAATGCAACAACATGGTTTCGAGTTGTTACGTAGTTGTAAATATAACTGTATACAACTGCACTTGTCTGATTGCTCTTCTCTGGGATCACTTTCTAGTTATGAAGTGGGACTATACAGATAAACTGATTTAAATAAACTTTTCACACAATGCTAAGGACTTAATGGGGTGCTTTAAGAGACGAGGACCCGGACATTCTCCCTACTCTGTATTGACCAGGTTTTATATTGTAAAATTTACATTGTAGTAAGGACATTATGCATGTTTGTACATTCTATTTTCCCAGTGGTCTTATTGGGCCTCCTTGGCTGAACATGATGGTTATATTGTTTGCTGCTAGTCATCTGAAATTAAAGCACTTTCAACCTGAAAAGTCAGTACCTGTTTGTAGTGACAGAGAACTGATGAGCCTCTGAGCATATCTGAAATGATAACTGCCCTTTAAATGTGCCATGACTCTTTGCTGCATGGAAACATGGTACTTTTGGAGCATGTTAATAGTCTGTTGTTGACTGAAATATTATCTACCCAAGCAGACATGCTTATCAGTTGGAGTTAGTGCCTAATTATTCATTAGAAGATTGCTCTACAGACATGTGTTAATATAAGTAAAAGGATTTGCATTTCTAAATTGAGCAAATTGAGCAAAGGCAAAAACACAGCTTCCGACATCAGTCTGTCAACATCTTTTTATATTCTACCTCTCAATATTTAAATATTACATTGTTGATTTTCGTATTTTGTGATAAGTTTGGTTACGAGAGTATTAAATTCAATAAATTTTCTATTTGATGTGCTGAAGAGGTGACGAACCATGGAAAGTTGTCCTACTTGCTTTACTGTAACAGAACAGCAATGTTCACCGTATGCTTGCATTTTTCTGTTTGCTTATGCAATCTTGACATCTTTTGTGCTCATAAAATAAGAAACTTAGCTGCAGGAAATCTACAAATATTTTTTGCTGACAAAATTTATTTCTGCAGCCTTAAAAGCAACATAAAACCAATAACTATAACACCATCTCCCTCACCTATTACATTGAAATTCATATGCACCTATAGGTTTATGCCCCCCTTTAACCCCTAACTGTATGAAAGTCAAATAAAAATAGCAAAATTGACATTTTATTGCATTTTTAAAGGCTGATTAGAATTTTCAACACATTAGACAAAGCCGCCACAAGAGACCCTGTCATGGCAGATTTTACAACAAAAAATAAAAAGATGATTAAATGGAGATGTAATGTGTAGTTCAGCGAATAAGGTTGTACCAGGATGTTCACAGGGAATGTGAAACCACCAGAGATTGTTCTTCTTTAGAGTTGCATCTTGTGCACCTATGCTAATCTTTGGCATAAAACATTCATGGCATCAGTGATGAACATGTCACTATTTAAGTGATCAGCTATCTGTCCACTTTTCTTTTTTTTAGTGTTCTGTCATTTTTCTCTCATGTTTTCCAAAGTTGCCTCATCCCTTGTTATCCATTATCTGTAGTTTGTCTGTAATCAACTCATCTGTTCACCCTCAAGTAATTATTTTACACAGTATGTATAAATTCTAAATTATTTGGTTCTTCTCAGATCTTCCTATTTTGTTTACCAAATACATCTCTAGGAGGTAAGGAAGCACTGTGCATCTGCATTTCTGCATCAAATCATTTTCAGATGTAAATAGGTGTCCCCTCTGCTTCTGTACTATACAGTACTTCTAAAATGTCAGTAGTCAAAATTAAATTATGAGTTGCTGTGTTCTTCTGTCAACAGTCAAGTCCAAATTTAAACTTAACCCTGACTGAACAATGAGGTGGGACCTTAACAGAGTGCCTCAAGAATTATTGCAAAAGGTTGACAAGAATACTTAAATTTAAACTGTAATGATGTGACATACTCAGTGGGTGTATATGAAGTAACAGAGGACAGGATTATTGCCTGTTACTACATTAAAACTTTTGGAATGCATGTGTAGGAAATTGTGTTGGTGACCTCAGATGTAGTGTTTACATTTAGTGCTTGGAAAAGTTTGCTTTTATATATAGTTTTACTCCTTTTGCATGCATGGTTACACTCACACAAGATACAGGCATGTAAGTTTACACTTCACAGGAGACTAACAAATTTTACTACCACAGACACAGATTGACCTATTTCTTATAAAGATAAAACATCCATACAAGGGGGATAAAAAAAAAAAAACATTTTTTTTTTTCGTAAACAACAGCTTAGGTGAGTTGAACTATGACCGGCCTGGGCACTTGCCTTTTTGGAAGTGAGGAGACCATGGAATCGGGAATAACAGCAGCACGACAACACAGCAGCGACAACTCCTGTAACACAGTACAATACTTGAGAAATGAACAGTGTGGCAGCATTGTCATCCATTTCTTCACTCATCGTTCAATTCCTGCTATTTCTTGGTCTGCTTCACTGCCTCCAACATTTGTTTGCTATTTGTGTGACGCTATAGCCTGAAGAATGCCAACACAAAAGGGTGCATATCGCCATTTAGTGTTGAATGCACCTCATTCATTAATTTGATTTTCTTACTGACATGTATACACAAATAGATTTCTGTTTTTCTGTATGAATTATTTTAGTTTAGGTTGTGCATTGTTGCCTAGAATATAATATATAGTTTCTTATGGGGAAAAAATACCTATCTACCTCTAGAGCTCTACTGACAGAAATAATTCAGTCTCCCTTGTCATCTGCTGCCCTATAAGCCTCCAACATCTCCCTTTGTCTCATAAATATATTTCTATAGGTATTCTGATTATGAATTGTTCAAATAATTGCTTAAAGCAATTGACAAGGAAAATATGGCATTTAGTTTTTACTTGCAACCGCTTACTCTATGTATTAACACACTGATAGAGGTTTGCTTTCTAAATTTGAGCGCATTAACTCTGCCTTAGTTGACCAAAAAAGGGAAATAACTGTGCAATCAATGCTAAAATAAAATAAAATATTTTTTTTAAATAATGTGAAAAACTATTATCTGTGCTTGGTGAGTGTATAAATGTTTTTGCATTGTACATTTTGTCTTCATCTGGTAAATGTGACTTTATACACAAGAGACTCTGAAAGAAGACACACCAATAAATGCTGTATTTTTCCGCAGGATATGTACAGGCTTGTTTTATTTTGAGGTGTAAAAGAATTTAGTTTTTGAGAAAAATAATCTCCTAATTAGCCTCATAAACCAAAAATGCATCTCGTAAGCACACAATGATTTGCCATCACAGCTCAATGCTACTCTACAGCTCAGTAAATTTTTTGACTGTTTTTCAAGACAAACGATGAAAACAAATGCTTAATTTATTAAAATACATTAGTGTTGATACAACATTCTGGTATTTTAACTTTTTACAGTCAAAGCATTTTGAATATGATGAAGGGGCATGTACAGATTTCAAATTTTGACTACATGTCAAAAAATATAACTCTTCATAGCACCTAGGAAGAAAGTTTTAGAGACATGAAACCTTCTGTAATTGATCCCTATCAGGATTGCCAACTCAAGCTCTGTCATCTGACATTAGGAAATGTATTGTTTTATTTTAAAAGGTTCATTTTTTACCCCCTTGCCCTAATCAACATCAAACTCTGCCCAGCGACAGAAACAATTTGGTGTAACATGGTGTTCAGTACTAAGATGTTTTAGAAAGGGGTAGCCGTGGTGTTGGAGCAAAGTCCAGCATTAAGCTGTGGCCAATTGAAAAAAGAAACACACAGAGAGCTTAGATGTCGATATAAAGACAGAAATAGAATGTGAAATTCAAATGCATCTCAAAATTGAGCAGGTATAAAATGGAGGAAGTTGTTTTGATAGAGTAAGATATACCTGGTGCTTTTCCTGATGCCAACCCCTTCTAATTGTCCACTGCCAAACCTAAAGCCCTGACTTGAATTTTACGGCCAAAGTAAAAATGTCTCAGTACAAGAGGCTATTAAAAAGGTATGGCGAAGAATTGAAGTCGAAATACAGGTTTATACAGGAGTGGATGGTAGCAATTCGTCTAACTGAAAAAGAAAGGACTCACTAGCTAACAAACACCTGTTATATGTGTTGCCATGAAAATGCCTGATAGAGGCGGGTCCAAAAAGTTACTAATTCCACTGTGAGTAAATCTAAGTGGGAAAAGGTCAATTTGCCTCCAACTACAGCCATTAGGCTAATGTATCGCTTGGTGGTAAACTGCTGATGTACCGCCTAGTGGTTAACTGTATAACTTGTCAGCAACCTCGTTGGAAGCACTAAAGACCAACTTCGTAAGTTTTACACTATAAAAACGTGTTTCGAAACGTTTTGGTGACACGAATTTTGTTGTTCCTTTTCTGAGCTGTGACTACATGGGAGGGGCCTCGTCCTGAATACTGCACTATAAAACTATTCACCCGCCGACCGCTTCCCCAGATATACTGAATTAGTTTTTCTTTATGGGAGAATGCTGCACGTTACCTAATGATATAAGTAAATAAAGCTGCGGTTTTGAGACTTGAGCCATGGCAGATCCGAAAGAAACTAAAGAACACACCATCAGAAGAAGTTAGGAAAAGGAGCTGGGCTGCAGGAGCAGCTGAAAGCTGCTGGCGCTTTACTGCAGGAGAAGGCTTGTTAACTTCTGATTCATACTAGAACGCATCCAGTCTGTGCCCGGTGTGAATCAGGGGTAAAGAAAGTTCCCACATGCCTGGTTGTAGAGCAGCAAGATGGGAGAAAACAAAGGTCAGAGAACATTTCCTTCCCTTTATTGCTGTGAAATATATTTTTTGTCAAACGGTTACTAATTTAGGTCAAAGTAGGATTAGCTTCTAAAACCCAGAGTTGAAACTTTTCAGTTTCCTGTGGTCAGCCGCTGTGAGTGAGACGTTAGAGATACTGCAGGATGTATGGATGCTGAAGTAGCCGTGTTGCTACTGGATTGGTAAGTTATAAATGCTTTCTCTGGTGTTATTTAGGTATGATGAGGTGATACAGTGTTTATTGAATTAAAAAAAAAAAGAATCATAAAGCAGTCAAAGTTTAAATGAACTAGAAGACCTGCTTTATTCTGGGGAATTACTGATTAAGACCATCAAAATAATGGAAGAAAAGCTTGTTTTCATGAATGAATCATGAAAAACTCTTGAACAGAAGGCAAGGCAATTTTATTCGTATAGCACACTTGCATTTTTGGCTGATCAGGAAGGAATCCAGGAGGAGTTGGATCGACGACGGTATTCAGTGATTGAGGAGGAGGATCTGAAGCAAATGATTTGGCAGAGGGACAAAAGTAAGTCACTAAATTGCAGAAGGTTAGGATAAATCATGTTGTGAAAAGCAGGATTTAAGTACGGCCATGTAGCGTGCTAGGGAGCGAGAACATTCTGCCGTCAGCTTCCTGGAGCCACTCCCCTTTTGAGCATCATTAGTACTGAGACTGACGGGAAAAACCTAGAGAAGCGCCTCTCATGTCACACCCTGCAGAGAAAGCTGAGGAGAAACAGAGACACACCCATGCATCCAGCATACAGCCACTGACTCATAACAGCCATAATGATGTGAATAAAGCCTGACAGATTTATTTTTCTTTCTTTCTTTTTTTGAGTGTTCTTTTTTGTGAAATTTGAATGTTTCAGCTCTTAAAACAAATGTTGAGATTAGACAATTAAGCTAATACAAACACACATTTCACATTGTGATTTTGGTTTTCTTAGAGAGAAAAAAATATATATATCAGTGTGTCCTTTGTGTCCTTTAGGCCCCTGAGAGATACATTATCCAAATTGGAAAAATAGCAGATATGGCTGCATTTCCTCAAAACAAACATTACTGTCATTTCTTTCTGCTCATATGTCTGACAGGTTTGATGACACAGATATAATACAACTCATGTAATGCAAATAGTGTTTTTCTATATTAATTGTGGTTCAGTGGAGGAAGTTTGAACACAAGTGTTGCCATCATTTTTGGTAAACTGAAAAAGAGTCATGGGAGCTTTCAAAAACACATAAGGAAGAATCAAAGCATATGGCAGAATGTTAAATGTCAAACACAAAACAGTAGCATTTTGGACTTGATAGAGGGAGAGCAGATCAACATCCATTAAGCCCCCATGCAGGTAGTTTTTTTTGTTGTGTTTTTTTGTTTTTATCCACATGTCATTTGTCAATAAGCTGATTCATTTGATGGCTTCTGGAAGGGTGTGCATGGATGTGTGTTTGAGTTGGTGTGTAAGGTGGATCATTTTCTGTTACACAGTTTGAAAAAAAAAATCAGGCCTATGTTACTGTCCTTTTTGACCACAGGGGGAAACCCAGAGCTCGCTGTCATTAGACACAAAAAAGAGACACATTGTGGAAACTTGTTTGAGAAAAAGAGAGGAAAGAATAGACACAAAGTTATAAAAATACAAGACGGTACAAAACATACAAGACATTAGTTTTAAGAGCAATTTAATTAAAAATCAGAGAAAGCAGAAAATTGCCATGTTGGCCCCATGTACAGTCTGGTGCTTACACAAAAGTGCTAAAATAACTGGCTGATTACTTTGATTATCAAGAATACATGGCGGTATAATTTGCAACTGAAATTTACAAATTGCATTGCAAAACTAATTAGAGTGAAGGCAACTGAACTCCTTTTTATTTTTAACATTCAAGTCTAATATGTACTGGATGACTGAGAATCTACAGTAATGTATTATGAAGCTACACTATTTAGTTAGATTTTTACCTTCTCTTTTGCTGGGATTCCTTACATAGAAAATGTTTAACTGATTGGAATGTTAGTACAATTGTATTGAAATGACTTTTCTTGTAAGGTGCCTTGAGAGGACATCTGTTGTGAATCTGCGGTATATAAATAAACTGAATTAACTGATTTTTGTGACCATTGTGGCTTTTGTTCACAATTTTTCAGGAATACATATTCTTACTTGCTTATTGTGGCAACCTTGGTAACATGATTACTTAACACCATGGTACATTATGCAAACACTCTTAACGCTACTCTGTAGCATGTCAGATTATTGCAGTGACTGACATGGCAGCCCTTCAAGCAATATATCCAAGCTAATACTTATTTCACTACTTGGGGCTGATAACATCATGCGTTTCCACAGCAGGAGCCTTTTCTTTAACCAGGGAAGTTTTCTGTATTAGCTGTTCTCCTCCTACAAATTCAACAGCACAGACAACTTAAATAAAAATGGGTAGAAATGTTACCTGAAAAAGCCTCAGTTTATAGATAGGACGTTTTGGATGGACCCACTACTAAAGACGGAGCTTTGTAGTGGGGGGTTGCTAAACATTTCCCAGTGGTGTAATATTACCAACATTCTGTTTCAGGAATCTCCCAGTCTATACTTGTCTGCAGAGAATATTTTCCGTTAACTTTAAATTACATAACAAGATTTCAGGTTTTTTGTTGTTTTTGTTTCAAAGACAGCATTTAAACCCTCACCTCCTTTGCAGAATATCACAGTTGTTGTCAAGAAAATATCTTCTTCCTTCAATAAAGATGAGACAAATAGGCTTTTTGTTCATCTTTAATAAACAGATTGGACAAAAATATTATACATGGCTCCAGATCTGGGCTAAGCTCGAACTACCCCACACCTTCCAAATCTTAAAACCTTATGCTATCGAATAATCTAATATTGTTCTCCCTATGCTATCCTCATGTTTCATCCATCAAGGTTAAAAAAACACTTTATGTTGAACAGAAAAGGGGAAAGAGGTCTGAGGGGCCCCTTAATCCAATCTGCCCCTTTCAGACATCTGTTTAAACACTCGGATGATAACTACATGACATATTCAATAGAAAAATTTACTTGCATGTAACTAATCAATTAATTAACAATACTTTAAAAATGTTGTACATCGCACAGACATTATAAGAGTTTCATTTAAATACATTTGGCCTGATTTATCAACGGTTTGTGGAAACCGCACAGCATCACAAAAACAGACTCTGGCTGATCTATCAACACGGCGCAGACACATTGCACCTGTTAAACCCACAGCAAGACGCACGCAATCCATTTAGCTCTTTTGCCCTTGATGAATATGTAATCTGGGCGATTCTGTAAGAAGACGCAAAATATTGGGAGGAGAATAGGCAAAGAAGTAGGCATTCCAGGCGCAGTGTGATTTACTAAGCATAAACATGTTTACGCTGGCTATTTTAGCATCTATTTTTAGCACTGCTGAAAAGCATGTCTTAAGTTTGTGCCAACACATTCAACATGAGTTTATTATTGACAAACAAAAAATGTAATTCATACACATTATAAACGAAGAGTAATGAACACTCTAATTGCCATAAACCTGATAGTTCTGTAAATAATTACCTGTTGTTCCCCCAAAGACGCATCATAACTCACTGCGTGCTCATTACGTTTCCACCTGGTAAAAATGGGCTGAGGGCACATGAAGCTAGTAGACACTCATTATTTTTTCACGTAGTGGTTAACCTTCCTGGAGTCCAATTAATAAAATGTAGTAATCATATACAATATCACAATGATAATTAGCATTATATATATGTGCATGCAGTGGAGAGCAGCGCATGTAGAATGCATGAATTACCTTTATAAATGACAAACAAAAAACAGAATTCACAGCATTTTAGCATTATTATTCTGCCAAAAACGTATTATAGATGCATGCACAATATTCCTCCGCTCTCTAGCCATAGTGCAGCTCACATTAGCGGCCACTAACTCCTCATTTGAATACTGCTGCTTGCCGCTGTTGAGAATTGCTCACGCAATCTTAGTAAATCACACACAAATTAAGGACAACCTACTCGTGCAAATTTTAGCACCGCACGCAATTTTGGGGTCAATATCAGGGATCTTGATAAATCAGCCCCCTTGTCTGCCAACCTTATTGGAAATTGAATTTGATTAAGGGAAACTCAGATTTCACTGTTAAATGTAATGTAAAGTAATGAAATGAAAGTAATGTTTTGATCAATGGTTCTATTTAAAGAGATTTTGACAAGTTAAAAGATTTTTCAATGTGCTTTGAGATGCAGACCAAAGTTCCCAAGATAACTGATTTTAAATCAGATCAATTTAGTTTATTTATTTTGAGACAATTTATAACAGATGTCACCTCAAGGCACTTCGCAGGAAAAGTCTTTTTAATTCAATCGTTCATGCATTCCAATGACTTAAAACGTTTTCTATTCAACTACAGCAATCCCTCATACTGTGGATGTAGCGACAGTGGTCAATCATTTGACTTTGTGTTCAATGAAGCAAATATTTTATGTCATTGACTGCTGAGTGTATGTGGTGATTCTTTGTATGAATTTAGGGATGCACTATTAACGATACTGGTATTGGGTATCGACCCATTTACCGTCTAATGTACTCATATCGGTATCCGCTAAAGTTAATCGATACAATGAACTGACACTTAAAATGTGGAAACTCGGCAACAATTTAAAGGAAAATGTTAGTTTTTAACTTTTAACATTTTGTTTTGGTGTCATTTTTAGTATTTTATTTTTTTTTTGTAATTCACTATCGTGTTATAACAAGCAGGGAAGAAAATAAAACCTGTCTTCCAATTCTTTGAGCTTTTTTTGTGTGGTAGAACTATCTGCATTGGTACTCAGTATTGGTACCAAATATCGGTATGGTATTAGTTTGAAAAAACAAGTATCATTGCAGGCTGCACGGTGGCGCAGTGGTTAGCGCTGTTGCCTTGCAGCAAGAAGGTCGTGGGTTCGTATCCCGGCCCAGGGTCTTTCTGCATGGAGTTTGCATGTTCTCCCCGTGTATGCGTGGGTTCCTTCCGGGTACTCCGGCTTCCTCCCACAGTCCAAAAACATGCATGATAGGTGAATTGATCACTCTAAATTGTCCCTAGGAATGAATGTGAGTGTGAATGGTTGTCTGTCTCTCTGTGTTGGCCCTGCAACAGACTGGCGTCCTGTTCAGAGTGTACCCTGCCTAACGCCTGATAATTGCTGGGATAGGCTCCAGCTCCCCCGTGACCCTGAATTGGATAAGCGGTTAAGAAAATGGATGGATGGATGGATGGAAGTATCATTGCGTCCTTATTTGAAATCCTTTAGGAGTCATTTACAGGAGATATGTGGATTCTTACAAACTTCTCGTAAATTAGAAACAGTTTTATTTCAGTTTCTGAACCTAAACTACTAGTGTTCAATAGCAGATTTATAATCTTGATCCCAGCACTCCTATCATATTTCTTGAACAGAAAGCTGATATCTGAGAATAATAATGTTTTGGTCTAATTTAACTGGTTTTAATTGCATTTTGTTGTTGTGGTACGGAGAGATCTGTGTCACAGGATTGCAGTGACCCTCTTGTAGAAGGATGACTCACTAAGTCTCAGGGGACATAATGTAGATACAAAAAATGGCATAGTGGAAATGCACAGCCTAGGTAGATTAAAAGGGATCTAGGAAGATAAGTTTCAAGTAAACACAACAAAAACACAAAAGGCAGAACAAAAGGCACCAGTAGACTTTATATAAAGCATTCAGTTTATTTGCTTGATACGGTCAGATTATTACTAACTATGGAAAAAATCGAAAACTAGATTCTGACATTATGGCAAAAAGTAACCTTCAACATCCATAAGAACTTGCACACAAATTTTAGAACCTTCATCCTAACACACAGACGTTGTATGCACTTACAGGTGACCAAAACAACAAAACCAGTATCTGCTAATCAGATGCAGTTTTACAAAGTAGGAAATGCTTTATCTGTTTGGTATTTAAGCAAGAGATTAAAAGAGAAGAAAGTGTTGCATTTTTCCCCTCAACTCCATAATGTATAAACAGCACAGATAAGAACATTGCTGAATTCAAATGGTCACAGAGGAGCAAATACGGATCTATGAATGATCTGATATTCCACTGAGTTTGTTGTTGCTGCAAAACAGAAGATCAGTCAGGTTTAACTGTTGTGACACTAACTACAATTAGCAATACCAGCTATCTCTGTATTTTCTTCAAATTACCATTATTGGTTCTATTCATTTATTCCGTGATTGGATCCTCTGATTCAGAAAGCTGTTTCTACAGATGATGTTGTATATGGCTATGCTGTTTATCTTTTGCTGTCAACTGACCTCGCTGCTGTGTCTGCAATGATGTTTGCAGAACAGTCTGGAAACTTCTTTTTAAAAGTCCTATAAGAGGTTAAAGTCAATTACCTCCTCAAACACAGCGTGATCACAGATAATCTGTTGCCTTCAGCAATGGATGCGGCACCAATAGGAGGATCTTTTGTGATGTCAATGTTTTGCAGGCGATCAGCACATTAAACCTGAATGCTCAAAAGAAAGCCTAGATTCCTGCAGCAACTGACAAAGCTTGGCATTTTGTTCATAGTAAGTCCTTGTGATCATGTATTTTTTATTTAGAGAATGTTTATGTAAAAAAAAAAATAGGTTTGCATTTTTTTAAATCCTCTGCGTTATATTGTTTTCACATTCTGATTCAGATGTCCCAAACCATAATCAGCATTCTGACTATGCTCACTGCTGTACATGCAGCAACTGTCAATCCTATCCTGACAGCTGCTTTTACTTTAATCATAAAAGCTGCTACATGACTGCATTTTTCTCCATGACTGGATTTTTTTGGGGAAAAGAATGGTGTAAGCGGTGGTATTCAGTTTTTCGCCAGAGACCAGACTGCACTGAATTACTCAAGTCAAAGACAATTTAACTTGTACAACAGAGACTACGCTTCCATAAATAAACAGATAAATAAATAAGGGTCGTTTTTAGTAATAGGAATTAATGTCTTCCCAGCGAATTTGTGGCCAGGACACTGGCGAATCAAATTAATGCTTTTCACAAGTCTTAAACAGGCTTTAAATAACTTAGATTTTGCCATCAACATCTAGACCATAGTGGTATATATATATATATATATATATATATATATATATATATATATATATATATGTGAATTTAATAATAATAATAATAATATATTATTATTATTATTATTATTATTATTATTATTATTATATTGTTAACTGTATTAATGAAACTTGTTTGAAGTCATGCTCTGTGTCCTTCTGTGTAAAAGACACAAGCAATTAGACTCCAACCTCCAGCATGGCTTACACCAGAGAGCGGTCCAAGGACACCAAGTACAAGATTGCACACCTACAAAAGCATGGGATGAGCTAATCTACAATAGGGATACATCTTGGTGAGAAGATATCAACTGTTGGACCAATTAACAGAAATGCAATATCTCCCCCCTACCTGGGACACCATGCAATATCTTACCTGGTGGGGTACATATGATCTTTAGAACCTTGAGGAAACAGCCTAGATCTACACTAAGGGAACTGGTCAATAACCTGAAGTGAGCTGAGTAGGTTATTACTAGTAACCTAATACACCATCATGGATTAAAATTATGGAGTGGCCAAAAAGTCCACGTGCTTAACCCAGCACAATTCAAGCCCCATCTAAAGTTTGCCAGAGACCATCTGGAGGACTTGGAGACTGTCATAGTAGTCAGATGAGACCAAAATAGAACTTGTTGGTATGAATGTCACCATATTTGGAAGAGGAAGAGTGCTGAGTTGCATCACAAGAACACCAAACCGATTGTGAAGCATGGGGGTGGAAACATTATGCTTTGGGTATGCTTTTCTGCAAAGAGCACAATAAAACTGAAAAGACATTAAATAAAAGGATTAATGGGGCCAGGTATCCTGAGACTTTTGGTAAAACCTCCTTCCATTAGTCAGAGCGTTGAAGAAACGCTCTGACTAATGATTAAACGTGACTACATCTTCCAGCATCAAAATGATTCTAAACACAACGCCTAGGCAACAAGTGAGTCGCCATGTAAAAAGCATTCCAAGTTTATAGAGTGGCCTAGCCAGTCTAGACTTCAATCCAACAGAGTATATGTAGAGGCAGTTGAAAGTTTGTGTTGCCCAACGACAACCCTAAATCATCACAGCTCTAGAGAAAATCTACATGGAAGAATGGGCCAAAACACAAACTACATTTTGTGCAAACTTGCCAACCAAGGTTACATTATAAAGTATTGAGTCGTACTTTTATTCTTCCCCAAATAATTATTTTCTGCACCATTGTACAAATAAACTACAGTATATACAATCACTGTTATCATTGTTATTTCCAGTATTTTTGTTTAACATATTGTCTCTCAAATTTGAAGTGTATCTCTGCTAAAAAGTACACTTCTCATCTTTTTAAGAGGGACAACTTTCACAATCAGTGGATGTTCGAGCTAAAATGGTCAATCATTTGACAACAAATGGCTACGCTTGATAAAAATTATGAAAATTATAAAGCAAATTTGTCGTGGGCTACCCTGTTAGCAAAAAAGATGAAATGCAGCATGTTCCCTCTATCATGTTTGTCTGTTGAGTTACAAGAAGGGCAGAGTGGAATCAGGAGAGTAGTATTAGATGCTTTCATTAGATCAGCAATGATTGACTTACTCATATGTGGCTGATTGCTTGGATGGTTAATTCATGGGAAGATTAAATAATTGATTTGTAGAATAATTGGTGCATGCATGTATTAATGATGGACATTTTTGCCACCATGGAGTAACACAACAATGACACTAGGGAAACTCTTTTAGATTTACTCAAAATTGTGGCAATAGCTCCATGTTACAGTATTTGTAGCTGAAGAAATTACATTAAAACAGGTTTACAGTGACAGCCGAGCAGCTTAACATGCCATATAATTTTTTTATAAATAGCTGCAGTCTGACAAACGTTCTTTATTCTCTCCTACACCTAACCCCTGTCCTCTACTGTGTGATGAGCAATGCAATATGATGATGCATTCCTTCAACACCTCTCAGAATTCAAAGCCTGTTCTTTCACCATGCTAAACTTTGCTCTATATGTAGCATGGCAATGTGCCAGTCAGGCGTTATAAATGTTCACAGCAAAGCCTAGGGCTGCTAATGAGCTAGTAAGCAATAGAATCCTCAATGGCGAAATGGAGAATAAGATGGAGATGAATCCCGGACTACCAGACAGAACACCCACTCACATTTGCAACATCTGCTTCGTGGCTCACCCAAACCCCCTCCCAACTGCTACAAAAACACACCCACGCACTCCTGACATTCGCTCACACACTACTGATACTGTCAAAAGCCTAAATGCCAGACCACCTTCTACCTACTGACTATGGCGCCCCCATCCCCTCCTCCTGTGTGCACAGCGAAAGCCAGAGGAATACAAATTTACTATCCCACACATTTGCGGAAGGGGACATACAGTTTGTTGTCACTTTCTCACTCTCTGCCTCATACCTGTTCCTTAGCTTTAACTTCATTTCTCCAAGCAATAGTTGACCTTTTCAATGTTACTCCTACGTGCCACAACTTTATTCTCTTTAGACCCATGTTAGCATTTATCCAGAGCTGGATTTCATGAGAGGTTGAAGCAGTTTTATGCAGTAACATACCATAATTGGTATGTTTTCTTTTTTTTTTAAAGCTTATTTTATATTGCAAAAATGATGAAATGATGAATACAGAGAGGAGAACCTCTTACACAGCACTGGTTTTAGTCATGCCTTTGTCTAAAATTTGCATGTACTGTATGTGAGATTATAAAGCCTGCAAATCCCAAAATTGAATTCTGAAAATAATTTTAAAAAGTAAATTTCCATACATTTTCTGTACCTGCAGAATGTTTATAGGCCATGCTAGAAATGGAGCCTGTCCCTGTAGTCAGCATTTAAGGAAACAGCACAGCCTGACTGGGATGATTTTGGGTTACAGCTGATAAAAATCCCAAACCTAGGTTTTTTGAAAAATAAAATATAACATAAGATTAAAAAGGGATTTTTAAACATAGAAATGCTATTATAACGAGAGGTCGCATACCATTTTCTTTGTTTCAGTCAATCAATTTTAACCAGTCAGTATTCTAAAATACACCATTCAGTAGTTTTTTGCTTTCTCATTTTCATTCATTTTAGCTAATTTTAAATCGGAAACAAGTGATCAGAGAATCCACATCATGACATTACACATCAAGCAGATCAATAAACTACAAGCTTAATAAACATTTCACCTGGTGTGATTTGAAAATGCAAGGAGGTAAACTCCGCCTGTGCATAATGGAGGCTGAAGCGCCACAAACATAGTTTTGAAATCAGGCATCATTTCTTCAATTGAAGTTATCATAATTGGGCAAGACTCTGTCAATGAGGACTCTTCTGATCACTTCAGTGGAAGAAAATTCCCCTGCATGCACTCTTTTCGCATCAGCATAGGCTTGAGCGATCTGTCATCTCCTGCCTGTGTAAGGTGCTGTCACAGATGCACTCCAGCTCAAAGCCTCCTTAACTATTCTTTATATTGTCAGTTTGAAAATAAGGATATATATATATATTTATATGGTACATTGTCCAGGTCTGAGATGATGCTCAGATGCTTGCATGGAAAACGTTTTTATTTATTCAGTTACCCGTACTGCCTGAGTAAAACTGGTAAGAGTTGTCAATACTAATCAGTCAAAATGGCCAATTGTGTTCAGATTTTTCCATCACTGTTTAAAAAAAAACATTCAAATAAGGAAAAATTTTGGTCGTGTTTGCGACCTGGAGTTAGGACCCTGTATGGCCTACAGTCATTGAAACCCTCATGGTTAGCCACAAATGGGCATTACTGTGTGAGAGCTGTATCCAAGCTTATTAATGAAATCAAAAATTGTTAAAGGGCAGTTTTTCCTCTCCACTGTCACTACATGCTTGCTCAGTATGAGGATTAGTGAGGAATTGCTGTGGTTGGAGTCTGCATGATCCAGACACAAATTCACGTCGAAGACTCAATGCAATCTGCTGGTATTCCTTACATAGAAAACTTTTAACTGATTGGAATGTTTGTATAATTCTATTGAAATGACATTTCTTGTAAAGTGCCTTGAAATAACATCTGTTGTGAATTGCCGCTATATAAATAAAAGTGAATTGAATTGGTAGGAAAAGTTGGAAAAAGCAACAAGGATGACCGCAGCCCTTTAAAACATTATTAAGCAAAGGATATTAAAGAGTTTTAAGGAAATTCAGGTGTGATTGGAGTTATGGCTCTTTCAATAGAGCAGTTCATCTCAAAGAGCTGTTCAAAACACTTGCTCTTATGGGGAGCCTAAGTCTCCTCCCCTTCTAGTTGGCCCATGGGTCCCCTGGCTGAACAAAATAATGAATGGAAGTCAAGAGAGCGATAAAAGTTATTTTTTGGTCCGCTTTGTCTTACGTCCTGAATCCCACATATGTTGTACCTCAATTTAAATGATAACTAAAGATGTAAATTTCGACTGTTTTATGCTGCATTCCATTTTTCTCGGAAACTCGGGCATCCGAATTGCTGTACACAAGAATGTGATGTCATTCCCGACTTAAAACATTCCAGTTTGTCTCGCTACACTCCGAGTCTGAAAGAACATGGACGCTTTGAGGGCAGCAGCTGTCGAGGGGCGGGCTAGTTATTGCTATTGTTGTTAGTGGCCTAGCATCTTCAGCAGACCAGTATGAAAAACAAAGCTGTACATTGTATTGCACACACAGCAAGGCCGTGCAATGTATAAATTGGTGACCGGATTAAAACACAAATGTAGTCAAGTGTGTAAGAGCATTTTAAACGATATTGAAATGACCAACAGTGCAAATACAAAGAAAATATATCTCAATTACGGGCGCAGCCATCTTTGTTTCTGACAACCCCCCCCACGCGGTCTAGGTCCGAGTTGGAGCTCGTATATTCCGACCTAAAGGGGGCGTGTCTCTGTGAAATGACGCGAGACAACCGCAAGATTTCCGACTTTCCGACTCGGAAAGGTTAACTGGAATGCAGCTCCTGTCAAGTGATTTGAAATTTATTTGATTGTAAAATTGTGCAATTAAAATGCCTACAAATCAGATGTCGCATATATGACATCACACAGCTAATGCAAGCTAGCACAAGCTGTAGCGCGTAAAACACTCACCAAGAGCTTGTACAGCTTCTCCCGCATGCTGGCTCTCACTCCACCGATTGATTTACCCCTGACATAGCTGCCACTTTCCACATGGTCAGATTTATAGAGCTTTTCTCCATGTTTAATGTTCCTTTCTTCGTCCTGGAGGCTACAACCCTCGCTCTCCTTCTTCTTCTGCAGTTGTAGTCTGCTAAACGTTTTTACTCTAAACCTAAAGTAACTTTTGATGCCGGTCAAAAATCTGCATTTTCTCAGCATCAGAATTAGTATTTAAAATTCACGGATATCATATGTATGATCCACGGCGCAGTTCAAACCGGATCAGAAAATAACTTTTATTGCTCCTTTGACTCTGATTCATTCTTTAGGCAGCAGGGGACCCATAAACCGGAAGGAGAAGGGCGTGATTTAGGCTCTCGAAAGTTTTTTTTTCTTTTTTTTTTTTTTTAATCATAACATTATCACTGAGATTAGTGAGTCATTATATGTTAAAGGTGTTTAATTGGTAGGGGATAAATAATTTATCATTGTAAAAATGAAAAACAAAAGCTATTTCAAATGATGTGGGCAGAATTCATGACATTACAATTGATCACATTAGGTATATGTTGGAATCGGAACAGGTATCTTCTTAGCTATTAAACAGGTAGGCTACATGTTGTTTTTCAATGTCTGCGCAAATTATTTTTTGCTGAACCAGGCTAATGAGATATTTATTTTTGCAACCATTACACTTTGCATTTCCCTCTTTTTTTGTCGAAAAAGTGCATTGAAATAAAACGCTGCAGCTTTTTCGCTGGCTAATTCTTACGCAGTTGCTGTTCTCTGATTGCGACTGATCCTCTCCGCCTTATAACTTGCTCGCTGGCTGCTTCTCAGTGCTTTGACATTCTCCTCATCAATCTCTTCTTTTTCTTCTAGTAAATTTAAGGCAGACTGCAGGCCAGATGGTGATTTTCTGCCTTTATCTGTTGAGGAGGGTTACTGCCCAACTCCCCTTCCATCTTCCATCAGTGGCTTGTTTTTTTTTATTGCCATTAAATGAAACCTGTAGTTGCAAAGCAGGCATTTGCGTAGGGCACTCTGTTCGAACGCCCACCACCTGTTCTTGACTTTCCACTACACGCTCTTCACAAGAGTTGTTTAGTTCATGAAGGTCACTTCACTAAAATTTAGAAGACTCAGCCATTGGGGGAACAAAACGGACTGAACTAAACACAGAGAATAAAAGCGACTGGGAAGCTTACTTGAATGCTAAAAGGTCACTCGGCCTGATACGTTTTGTAAAGTTGTTGAATGGAAAATACTATATTTACTCCAGCAAATAAGGCTTCTTCCATGTTATTAGCATTTCACTTAATCTCCTGTCACTACCTATCACAAAGAAATTCCGTATAGTCCTATAAAAATTCAAAATTGTATGTCCATTACCTCAGCTGCTAATGCTAAAAGTAAAGTTATGATAATGCTAAGATGGTAGCCTCTATGGGGAGCCTTGGTCGTTTCTCAATGCCTAAGCACGTTCTTCTGTGCTTGTTGAGTACAACTGAAAGTCCGTTCCTCAAGGACGCATTATAGTAGGTCCCTAATTGGAACAGTCAGTACTTGCTGATGTTGCTGCTCAGCTACTTTCATTCCAGATTTCAATAAATTGTCCAGTTTTATTCGGGAATGGGATTATTTACACATTTAAAATCGATGGCAAAATAAGAAAAAAACTTTTTTGACACATCAAATATTCAAAATTAGGAAGAAGTATTGATACAAAATACAAAACCTGTAAAATAATACGCTTATGTTTTCATTACTGATTATAAAAGTCTCTACTAATTAAGTGGTGGTTTACCACTTTTTTAGGCTTCTTAGTGAAACATGATTGTTTACAAAAAATGAAACCCCTTGTTTCCTTCATAGGTAGCCAGATGTAGCCATACTCAATTCTAATCAGAATGTGAGTCTGATACTGCTACATTAGGCTGTGATTATGGGGCGTGTTTTAACCGAACAAGGAAATTGGATAGACCTATAACCAATCAGAGCTACGGAAGTGTGTAACGATGCTCTGCAGAGCAACGGACGTTATCTGTGGTTAAATTCCTCTTTTTAAATTAATGCGCTGTCGATATCTTCTAGAACAGACTCAATGGCAGAATCTACACATATCAGTTCTCCAGCGGCAGCCATTGTTGTTGTAAGCAAATTCAACTCAGGCGCTCTTTGGTGACGTGGTTGATTACGTAATCGTTGTTCACCTGTCAATCATCGTAAGCCCGATTTGATTGGGCCGAACAGATCTTGTTCGAGCGTAATTGCTCCTCAACGGAGGAATGCCAGAACGAACTTCCAAATGATGTTGTGGGCGGGACTAAGTTTGGCTGGCACCCAGGCTACTTCATAGGACTATTTGCTTTCAAATTATTAATTGCCTCAACTAACAAAATCGATGATGACCAGCTTTAGAGGTATACAGTTAATTGATTAATTCAGTTATAGTTTGCGCTGGATACAAGCACTAAGTTTAATATTTCATCAACCTGGGCCAGCGTTGTTGCTTTTTAGCTGCATGATTTATGTACAAAACTACTGAACACGGATTAACAAACTTGTTGTATTTTATCATCAACAGGTAAATTCATATCAGATACATACCACATAAATAGACGAAATGGTTTTTTTTTGGGTTTTTTTATTAGAATGACACAAATCAACCAACAAGTACAGGAAATTGATACTGTGACTTTCTAGTCAAAAGCAAATGTTAATATCATTTTTAAAAGTTTAAAGAAGATGAGGAGACTGAAGATGATAATGAAGGACACGGGTAAAGATCGGTCTGAGCTTTTGGGAAGTGGCATCAAACCATTGAACTCTGGTCCCTCTCCCTGCAGGGTTAGGGTTAGAGTTAGAACTTTCTGCATAAAACAAAGAAAAAAGGAAAGTTTATTCTCCACCGATCCAATCTTAGGGAAGGGTTTACAGTGCTCTGTTTGATTATTAACAAGTATATTAATATTAACTAAATAAGTATCAAAAATTCCAGAGAAAATTTTTATTTTCTGATACTTGTAGTTATCCGCAACATATACTAAACCCTTTATATCTTACTTTTAGCTGCTACTAACAGATAAAAGGTAGCAGGACCATTCTCTCTTGTTCTGTCATGATTTTAGCTTTTAGACTCTAGCGCAGACACACAAACGACTCAGTGAGACTGGAGGGTAAGTTTGTAAGAATATTTTTATTTTCCTTCTTTGCTCGAGGGGTCCAGAAACACAGGAACTCAGAAAACTCGGAATCACGAGGAACTTGGAGGACAACCACTGGAGACAGGAGAAGGGGGTGAGTGAGCTTATGATGGTACTTGGCAGGAGGAGAAAACAGAAGTTTGTGGGTTCTTACTTGTCGATGATGCGGATCCTACTGGGGAGGAATTGGAGAGGATTTGATCCTGGGTGCGTGGAAGAGGAACCGACTCAGGGTGTTGACTCCAGGGAGCAGAGAGAGGGTGGACAGGCAGAGGAGAAGCTTAAAACTCAGCCAGGTACCATGGGGAGGAAGCCAGCATGCCGGGAAGGAGCAGACGCCCAGGCTGCAGACCGACCAGCAGATCCGGAACCACAGAATGACTGGAGGGAAAAGGCAAGGAGGTAAGGATCTCACACCGAGCAAATCACTAACAGGCGAAAACCAGAGATAGTGGCTTGTTACCACACGATGTGGGTTAACCATCTGGCGTCTGCTCCAGGTTGGCACTCTCCTTTTAAACGCTCCTCCCCAATCAGGCTGAATGGCACCAGCTGCAGGAACCTAATCACCAATCTGCTTCCCTTGGACGGAAAACAGGTGAGGCAAACACACACACACACAATCCTCACATATTCATTCTGTGTTGCAAAGCAATTACCGTCCACGACAGCAGGGGGTACTACGTTTTCATGGCTGGTCTGCCTACCAGTGCAGCATTGTTTCAGGTGAATTTGAGTTTTTTTCTTCAGCTTGTGCAATCCCCAAATCCCCCCCCCCCAAAAAAAATAGGAGCAATGGACAACAGAAAGTAAGTTTTGTAAACCTTTTTGCAGCAGATAGAATACTCTAAAAATGCATCTAAACGAACACAGCAGCCTGTTTTGTTGTTTTTCTCCACCTCCTTGTATTCAAAATTGGCAAAAGATCATATTAGATAAATTATCCTTCCAATATAAAGCATGTAGTCCCTAAACGTTGCATTGAGTACTGCATGAACACTGAATACTGCAACTATAGAGCAACGTTCTGGTGAAGCAATCTCTGGCTGTGGCTGAGCTGACCAATCATAGGCATTCTCTCCTGACAGAGACGTAGAATTAGAAAATGGGGCAGCGCCATTACCCGTCCTTGCATAGGTGACGGAAAGCTATAATGGCGCTGCGTCAGTCTGTCTCTGTCAAAACAGACAAGTGTAGACTAGGCTTTAGGCTCCCCATTAGTTGAACTGCTAATTCCGGGTGTGACATCATCATGCTTGCCTTCTGTTCACCATGTTTTGAATCCATTTTAATTCACCATGTTGGTTGTCCATCACTCCAGTCAATCAGTAACTATGATGGCTAGGTGACAAAATGTTTAGAGTCAGTTGACCTAAAGTTTATTGCTTTCTATTTCAACAACTTATTTTTTAAACATTTTTTAATTAGGATATTATTTTTTTGTCCATGCTTTGCTTTGTTAACTGTTATCTGAACACATACCAAAGTTGTTCTTAATCAGTCTTGAAGCTAATTTGTATTTGAGATTAAGACAATAATTCAACTTTGACTTGTTACCTGTAAACTATTGGAATGTGGCATTTCCACAGTCAGTAAGGAGCTAAGGAGAAGTTGGTTCCCTTTGTCCGACCCCCTACAGTGACATTTAAGAGTTCCTCACATTACCCTTTGCCGAGAAGCTTGTTGGAGATACAGATTTTATTTTCCAATATTAGGACCTTATCCTTAATATTGATATGTATTATATGACCATGGTATTACTGTGGTTGACTGGCCATCAAACTCAAGTGACCTAAACTCTAGAAATATATACAATATTATCAAGATGAAGATGAAAGACAAACATACTGAACTGGAATAGAGAGCTGCATAAAAATTGCTGACTCTAATCATACAGTATATTAGGGGTGTGCAAATCAGCCAGTATTTGTAATTGTATTTGTTGAGGGTTGGGGGGAGTATTTGTATTTAAAAAAAATTAAAATAGGCATAAAAGTATTTTTTTTCACATTACACTTCTATTTTATGTTAGTATCCATTTGAATAATTATGGATATGAAATATTTGTTGATTTTTCAATTAACATGTAACGGGAACATCATTGAAAAGAGGCCAAAATAAAATCCACTTTGTCCACAAAACCTTTAAAAAACAGTTATATACCAAAGACCCTGTAAATACATTGGGTAATGTGTTTGTGTTAAGTTCTCTGTTGTACATTATCATTTGTTTTCCAAATGTAGCATGCTCCTTAGTTATCCTTTAAGTTATGTTGTTGCCAGTGTTTGATGATTATTATCTGATCACCATAATAGAGGCAGTATTACATGGGATTGAAATATCTGCCTTTTTGTGCAAGTGAAGCTTTCTCTCCAGAGAGCAATATCCTGGTGGTGTCACTCTAGAAAGTTTTCATGCTCCCAAATACAAATGTATCACAAACTATTTGTTTGAAATTCATATTTGCATAAAACATGTTATGTGTGTCTATTGGAATGCTTAACTATGGTACAGCTCTACCCCTACAGTATATGTAAAGAAACTGTGCTACAAGTGGTTGTTATTAATAACAGCAACAAATTCATTTCCGCTAGGTGTTAAAATAAAAAAGATTAGTCTTGTATGATTGTGTGTGACGGAGGGAGAGGAGGGGGAAGGATGTGGGACATAACTATAAAAGCTGGATGGATTAGTGGAAACACTGAAACAGTTTTATGTGAGGCCAGGCTTAAGAGGGAGTATAGGTGAGGGGACGTGAGTATGAATCTGCTTGTTTTGTTGAGGAAAGGCAGCAGAGGGGTCTGTTGCTTAGAAAGACCAACAAACAGCTTTCTATATCTTCCTCTAACACAGCTCAAGGTCAAAAGTGATTTGGACGGCTGAGCCTGGAATCTGTGTCAACGGCTGCCCAACTAATATCTTTTGTTTTGTTATTATTGTCCATCAAGCACTGTATCCCACAATCCTCTGCAGTGATTAAACAGCTGAAAGGGAGCGTGAATTAGGATGATAGGATTGAGAATGACAGGAATTTATATGTGAGCCTACGTGTCAAAGAATATTTTGGGGATGTGAGTGGAAAAAGACGGTGAGGCAGATCTGCAGACAAAGACAGATGCGACTTGATGGTTTGTGAGTACATTGTGTTTGCTTTTAGAGATAGTCGCATTCACCTCAGCCACACCTCATTGCGTCTTGCAAATGAAGCTGCAGCACCCTCAGTAGAGATTTTCTGCACAGATCCTTTGTCAAGGAGAACCACAAAAAGGACAAAGTATTCAGAAAAATGTTTAAGCTCATTCTGTCAATGATCCTCCCCATATATCACTGTCAAACAACCATAGGAAAGGGTAGGATACCTGCTGTATTATTTAATTGTCTGAGCCCTTATCAATGTTGAAAAAATTATTAGTAGGCAGCCTTCAAAGCTATAAAAACATGCTAAATTATTGCATTATACTTTAGGTTCAAAATCCTTTTGAACCTAAGTATAATGCAGAGACTGAATGCAGTTTTGCATTCAGTCTCTTTCATTTAATTCAAAAATTGGTTCCTGTTTAGAAATTACAGACATCTCTGAAAACATTAGAACATGTAAAAGTAAAAAAAAAAAAAAAAGATTGCAATCTACATAGTAGCATTATTTAATATAAGTCTGTGCACTTTGGCCTCATCCGTTTTAGTGACTACAACACACACATAATGACTATGTCTAAACCTCTGAGGCACAGATGGAACATTTTCATTTTAACCTTTGCCTTAAGTGGGATAAAACAATATTACAGCTGAACCGTTATCATGATTATTAAAATACATAAAGCTGTAAATCTACTACAGAACTCCAATCAAGTTGCAATAAATGTGATGCATAGTGTGAGATCAAGGAGTGAGCTGTCTGTAAAGCCTACTTGGGACATGGAAGACAGAAAACAATGGGTGTGAGGCAGATCTGTGAAACTGAAATTGTTTTCTGGGGACAGATTTGTAAACCACCGGAACAGCTCGTAAGCAGCTTTAACTCAGATGAGACACCACCGACAAGACCGATGGAGTCAAACATCAGCCAGTTTAGAAGAGCTTTCAGCTGAAGATTTTTGTGAACTTGCAACTAATATTTCAAAGTTACTGTGCTTTTTTTCCCTGATGAAAGTAAAACATTCCTCCCATATTGGCTCATTTTATGTGCAATATATACAGTATACCCTTTGCTGCCCACTGTAGCATACAATATACCAGAAGATGTTGGTGTTAGCAGTATGTTGCTGAAGTCTTGAGAGATCAATGTGCAGAAGGCACGTCTGCAGTGATGCTCTTCACCATGAGTTTGGGATTATTTTGACTTGGATCCTGCTTCAGCAGGAAATGTTTTATTTGGAAACAGTGCATTCCTTTACTATTTGTTAGGAACTCTTTGCACTAATTTATCAAATATGAAACATACCATCTGTGCAAGCAGCGATTTTTGGTCATAGAGAGTATGTGGAATCAGGACGAAATATATTTTTTGATGAATCGAAATAACTGTTTACAGCTGTAAATATAATGCCCCTATAAAATCCAAAATGTTAAAAAGACACGGACCAATGTGCAGAAAAGGGAGGAGGGTTAGGATATTGTGTGGGATATAGTGGGATATATCTTATTTATACAACTCTGGCTACTACGCAACCAGTATTGTACAAATAAGATTCAAATAAATTAAAAGCAAAAATCTTCAAAAAGTGTTGATTTTCCACAAATTATGCTGCATTGTAAACTAACAAACATTAACATTGTTGTTTGATGTAAATCGTTATTCAACCCTCTCTGTTGTGGGGGATTCGGTAGTCTGCTTGTCTCCATCCTAGAATGAAAGGGACCTTCTCCCGGTCTGGGGGCTGGTTGCCCTGCTGGGGTATCGGTATCTGGACCTGAAGAGTGGGTGTACAGTGTCCATCCTTGAGTGTCTTTGTGGTAGGTGTGTAGATGACTGTTTGTGTGTGTAAGGAGGGAACCTGTGATTGTGTCTGTGTGATTGTGTGTATCCATCAGGTTGGGTCTTGCACTGCTCCCTCTCCTGGTGAATGTCAGGACCACCACCAAATGAGGGGCCTATTTCCACTTCATCACACTGTCTGCCAGTGATTGTTGCCTTTTCTCACTCTCTCGTATGTCAAGTAGAGTATTATAGCAAAAGCCATAGTGCTCTACTTGTAAAACTAAATCTGTTGGGCTTGTAACTGGCACTTGGACATCAATTCTATCCCCACCCCACCTTATCCCCGCTGTCCAGGTAGTAAAATATATAATAAAATACTATATATATATATATATATATATATATATATATATATATATATATATATATATATGTATGTATCTATGTATGTATCTATGTATGTATGTATGTACAATCAAGCACTGATATACATTTCAAGTATTCCTTAGAGACTAATTCCCTCCATCAGAAAAAAATTTCCACAGGAATAGCATCCTGCTCCAACCACACACATATATACACGTATACACAAACGTATGTACGTACATACATACATACATACAGAAAAAACAGATGTACATGTAATGAGAAATAATTTTGGTAGTAATTAAATTTGTCCAACTAGTAATATTTTCAGCTTTCGCTCTATTAATACGTGCTGCAGAAAGCTCTAACTGCCCAATTTTTCTATAAGAAGCAAGCCACTCCCTTACCCTCAAAGCTTCAGTTGTTTTTTTAAAATATACAATAATTTGTTTGCAGGTGTTAAACCAGCTAACAATAGACATAAATCAAATGTAATATACACTCAGCAGATTCTCCAGTTTATCACAACAGGAAATATATGCTCTTATTGTGAAGATGTAAACAACTACTTCCGCAAATAGTTAGCACTAATTTAATACCAAAAACATCACTTTAACACAGTGAGCTGACATCCAAAGCAGACGGATAATTCCCAGAGACAACTTATGAACTTATATCACCACAAAGCCAAAATGCCAATAATAATATACTCACATGTCATTTAGGATCCCAAACACATGTTGCTTCACAACAATCTGCAGTTTGGCTTGTTAGGAAGAAGAGATGATGTGGTGCGGACTGAACTATAAACAGGGCGGTATTCTATGCATGCCTTCATTGCGTAAAAAACCCCCCCAAAAAATAAAACCCGTGTTGGTGTGTTAATTTTGACAGTCCTAACTTTTAGCAGTTTTTTTTTTAAAGAGATAGCCTTGTTAACCTTTTCTGGTAATATATGGAATCGCTCTTGGCTTATGGGATGCAAAGAATCAACAGTGTTTGACATCTCCAGGGAAAAAAAGAAACAAAATAAGGCACCGAAATTTAGGTGTGGTTACTACCATTTATGTCAGAACCTTTGCCATGATGGCTCTGGTCTGACATCATTGCGTTCTGGTATCATTTGATTTACAAAATTAAGCACCACTATGAGTGATGATGGGTGTTCAAGTAACTCTGCCTGGGACCGCAAGCAAATACACAAGCTAACAAACATACATTTTTGGGCACACATTAAAAGAACAAAATACCACTAAGACACCTTTCAAACACACAAGCCCTAAGCACTTTGCCTGAATCTTATCAGTTTTGGTCTCCCCTTTCTCCCCCTTCTTTTTCTCTCCTAACAGCTTTCATGTTTTATCACACAGGCAATCGGACAGATAGTAGAGTCCTGAAACCCTTCCTCCAGCTCTATAATGGGTATCACAGACAGTTGGCCTTGCTAATGCAACCCTTGAGCCTGCATAGCAGGAGTCATTCTTGAAAGAAGAGGAAAGGTTAGATAGCAGAGTGTTGGGTAAGTGAGGACAAATGATCACTGAATGTACATGCAAGAAAGAGGAAAAAGACAACAGAGTTGGGAATTTTTTAACAATCACATAAATGTTTGCGTTTCACTCCTGCTCAGACTTTGATTTGTTTTTCTACCCCCCTGTCATATCTACACAATGTCATATCATCCCTTTTGACTTTAATTTCATAAGCCTAAACAAGACATGTGGTACCCGATGCAACTGTGCTTAACATAATTGTTTAATTATTAATTTTTTAGGATTGCTGTTTTTATTTCCATATGTGTGATTACATAAATACACTTCTCATTTCCCAATGTAGAAAAAGTAATTAAACAAACTACAGGCTGATCAAAACACAAAAAATTTGGATTTTTCTTTATGAACTCAAATATTTATTGTACAAACTAAAATGTGCTTTTAAGGTGCAGAAATATTGGCAATCAATTAACTACCATTTAGTTGCACAATAGAGTAACTCTATTAGAGAATTGCTTCAGATCTGTGTTGCATGATGCCAGGGGACTGGTGAACAATTTTTTCAATTCAATTCAGTTTATTTATATAGCGCCGTTTCACAACAGATGTCATCTCAAGGCACTTTACAAGAAGAGTTATTACAATACAGTGTTTAATTTAGAAATTAGAGAACCACAGAAGATTGCGTCGTGTAATTCTCAGCAATCCCTCACACTGAGCAAGCACGAAGCGACAGTGGAAAGGAAAAACTCCCTTTTAACAGGAAGAAACCTCCGGCAGAACCAGGCTCAGCACAAGCGGTCATCTGCCGAGACCGTCTGTGGTTTGGAGAATACATAACAGAGACACAGAAAGAGCAACAGAACTGATGCAGAAGTTTGTTGCAGGACGTGGAGAACTTTCCGTCACTGCAATGCCATCTTAGTCAGGGTCGTCAAGCAGGGCGGGTCAGGAGCACCTACTGTAGGAAGAGACTAAGAGAAAACAGGTTAGCGCTTGAATTGACAGCACATCATGCAGTTGGGGAGAAGTAGGAGAGAAAGTAGGAACAGACCCTAATAATGTCCTCCAACAGCCTAGCCTAAAGCAGCATAGCTACTAACATTAACCTGTCTCCTAGCTACTAGGAGACCTAGCTACTAACACTTTCTACCTGGCTTACATTAACCTATCTCTACCTAGCTACTCTACCTCTTCCTATCTCTTCCTAGCTTTTGATACTCTACCTGACTACTAACATTAACCTGTCTCCTAGCTACTAGGAGACCTAGCTACTAACACTCTCTACTTGGCTTACATTAATCTATCTCTACGTAGCTACTCTACCTCTTCATATCCCTTCCTAGCTTTTGACACTCTACCTAGCTACTAACATTAACCTATCTCTTCCTAGCTACCTGTCTAACCTGTCTCTAACTACCTATTAACATATATCTAACTGTAAGCTTTGTCAAAGAGGAAAGTTTTAAGCCTAGTTTTAAAGATATACAAATTGTCTGCTTCACGAACCAACCCTGGGAGCCTGTTCCATAGGAGGGGAGCCTGATAGCTGAAAGATCTGCCACCCATTCTACTTTTAGAAATCCTAGGAACTACCAGTAAACCTGCAGTCTGAGAGCGAAGGGCCCTGTTAGGAACATATGGAACAATCAGGTCTCTTATGTATGATGGAGCTAGATTATTAAGAGCTTTATATGTCAGAAGGAGGATCTTGAATTCTATTCTAGATTTTACTGGGAGCCAGTGAAGAGAAGCTAAAACAGGGGAAATGTGATCTCTTCTTTTAATATTCATCAGAATCCTAGCAGCAGCATTTTGGACTAACTGAAGACTTTTAATTGTTTTCTGTGGACTACCTGATAATAAAGAGTTACAGTAATCCAGTCTTGAAGTAATAAAGGCATGGACTAGTTTTTCAGCATCATTCCTGGACAGGATGGTTCTAATTTTTGCAATATTCCTAAGGTGAAAAAAGGAAATCCTAGAGACTTCTTTAATGTGAGATCTAAATGACATATCTTGGTCAAAAATAACACCGAGGTTCTTTGCTTTATTACTGGAGGCTAATTTAATGCCGTCCAGGTGAAGGCGTTGACTAAGTAGTTTATTTTTCACAGCTTCTGGTCCAAAGACGACAACTTCTGTTTTATCAGAATTCAGAAGCAGAAAGTTTAGAGTCATCCACGTTTTTATGTCTTCCAGACCTGCCTGTAGTCTACCTAACTGATTGGATTCATCAGGATTTATAGATAGATATAGCTGTGTATCATCAGCGTAACTATGGAATTTTATCCCATGCTGCCTAATTATTTTACCAATAGGAAGCATATATATAGTAAAAAGAATCGGCCCAAGCACTGAACCCTGTGGTACTCCGCAAGTAACTATTGAGGTTGAGGAAGATCTATTGTTTACCTGAACAAACTGAAATCTGTTAGACAAATAAGATTTAAACCAACCTAGTGCTGTTCCTATTATACCGACACTTTGAAGCAAGTGTTTCGTTCCAGGGTGGTTGGATTGAATTTCTTGGTTCTGCCTCAAAAACAGCATTGTTGATGACACCCCACTCATTTTAATATGGATGAAGGTCTGAGGATTGGACTGGCAGCTCTATACATTTCATCTTTTTGGATAGTTGTCTTGTTGAAGCACCCATTTCAAAGGCCTTTCTTATTTAAACTGACTGATTATCCATAATGTTGCATTATGGAAATGTTTCCATTATGCCTAATCCATAATGGGTCTATTTTTTATTATTCTATTTAGTTTTTTTCATGATGTATTAGGATGAACTGGCATAACTATTCTGAAATCTAATGTACAGTTTAACGAAATCGTTTAATATTATCTGACAATTTTGTTACACTTTATTTTTATTTATTTTTATAAATCTGATGTAATATTGGGACTCAGACCTGAACCTCCAAGGCCACAAACAAAGTCAGCATTCTATCACCTGAAGAACATTTCTAGTGTCGCAACGGGGCCTTGAAAAACGAATCCATGCGGTTTTGTGATTGATTACTGCAACAGAGTCCTCACAGGTCTACCTAAAAAGTAAATCAGACAGCTGCAGCTGATGTAGAACATTGCTCTTCATGTCCTCACTAGAACCAGGAAAGTAAAGAAAATCCCCCCCCAGTTCTTGAGTCCTTACACTGGCTCCAGGTAGCTTAAATAATAGATTTCAAAAGTCTCCTACTAGTTTATAAATCACGAAATGCTTAGCTCTAAAATATGTTGAGACCTGTTGTCACTATAGCAACCACCAAGACAACTCAGGTCATCCAACTCTAGTCTACAAAACAAACCCCTAGAATCAGAACGAAACGTGGAGAAGCAGCTTTCGGTTTCTATGCACCCTTTATCTGAAAAAAAAAACTTCCTGACAACTGCAAAGCTGCTGAAACAGTGAGCTGCTTTAAATCAACACTTACAACTCATCTGGTTAGAGCTGGTTTTGAGTAAATGATTATGAATCGTTAATTGCTGTTTTTTTTATTTTATCTATATTTTTTTAGAAATTGCTTTCTTTACTCCCCATGCTTTTATCATATGTTTCATTTGTTTATTTACCACTGAATCTTGTAAAGCACCTTGAATTACCTTGTTGTTGAAAGTGTGCTATACAAATAAAATTGCCTTGACTTATTCCAATATATTTTGATATTTATGTCTAGACCAGTAGCCCCAAAGGAAAAAAAAAAACACATTTTAAAAACTAAATGACTTCCTGCTGATATAAAGATATCATCACATTTTTAACAGTGGATTATGAGAAGATAATTACTTTGAATCATCATTTGTCAGGTATGAAAACATGCATGGTTAGTACGAATCAACCTGTAGTAAATGGCATCATTACAAACCTGAAAACATTGAGATAGAAATGAGCTGATCAACAAAGTTAGGAAATGGTAAGGGGAGAAATGGCCAGCCCCCTAAAAGAGACACTGCATAAGGAGAGACATAATGTGTTGCCTTAGTGTCATAAGTAGGTCTCTTTGAATGAAAACTAAATCCATCAAGTCAAAAGGGAAACGAACTTGATCTCACGCCCACCAAAACACCCCCCCTCTCTCTCTCTACTACCCCAGCTCATTCTCTCTCTACAAGTTCCTGTCCTCCTTTGATCTGATTGTTTTTCTCTCTTGTCAGACCAAAGCAATCTGCCACCCACACACCATGTCATATTGGGAAGTAAACAAGAACACGTGTGTGAGCTGGACTGCATGACGCTTAATGGTTGCTTGCACATGTCCTTCAGTTTGGGTGTCCATTTGCAAGTAGTCTTCCTGCTTATGAATTAAGATGATAATAATCCTTATAACATGGAGGAGGGGATTACTGTGTTTATTATAGGGCATGTCTGTTGCTCTAACCCTTGTAGGCTTCTGTCTACAGACAACCTAAAAGCTCTATGAAACTGAATAAAAAGAGCAAAACGTGTTATATATCTATGGGTGTGCATGCTGGCAGTGTGATCATGCGTGGTTGCCATATGTTCTTTAAGTTATTTGGGAGAAATAAGAGACTTACTCGAGATGGCAGCTCTATTTTTGGTTCATAGAGTATGAAAATCATTGCCAATGGTTGTATATATTTAAATCTCACCCAAACATTCTCCCAGTATTTTGTCCATCTTTTCAAAAATATCAGCATAACTCTAAGATATTGGGTGAGGAAAAAAATAGAAATGTTCTTAGAAGCTAACCAATCTTCCAAAATAGGTCAGTTTGAAAGCACAATGAGTTTTCATCCAGCCTTTTGAAAGGGATTTTTAAGAGTGGGGATTTCAGAGGAGAAGATGCAGTTGAGAATATCTTTTCTGCACATTCTCTGCTGGGCCCAGGTTCAAGGGAGGGCCATGAAGACTACTACTGCCACCTGGTGTTTCCCTTTGGACTAAGGCATTTTCTTTTCCCTACATATAGACAGTCACTACTTCTGAGTGTTTAGACTTGGAAAAATGTGTGGGATTAGCTTCCTCATGCAGGCATTCTGATCACGGCTTTCAGGAAGATGTGGGAGTCAAACATGGAATGAGAACCCATAGAATATCCCTCCTCTCTCCGCCACCACCTTCATGTACCACCTTCTGTGGCGGAGCTTACACAAGCAAGAGAGGGAGGGAGAAATCAATGGGGATGCGCCAGTCTTGGCTCTCTTATCCATAGAATCGTAGCTCTCCTAGCCTGCCACCTCACTTTCCGCCTGAGGTTGTATAACAATAGAGAGGCAGTCTCTGACTCATCACCCTGAAATAAAACAAGCAATTATTCATATTCTGCTTGGAAAGGGATTGAATAAGATAATAGTTCTGACAGGATTTTTAACTAACCTCCAGTTGGTTTTCCTGTAATTTCTCTTAAATGTCTGTACTGTATATTCTCTGTATGGGACATTGACTTATGTTCAAATCTGATCACAGTGAGATATTTTGCCTTTCAAATTTAATCTCTTCTTTCAAGAAAAAAATATATATTTGTATTTTCATCATTTCTGAAGTACAGAGTTTAAATGTGTACTAACAAGAAGTTCTGTTAATATAAGTATCAGGAAATACAAGTACCGTAAATATGCCACATAATATTAAGAAGTATGTTTTTGTTAGTGCCCAAACCCAGACTTGTTTATTATTTGAAAACTGGAAACAAATCTGATCAAAAGAACTGGTCTCATAAATACATAATTTAAGATGTTGTTCTTTAAATCACATTTCATATTAAAGTGATGGTATATAAAAGATTACACATGGCAGTATAACAACTTTTTTCAACCACAGACTTGGTTGCCCTAGATTGCTGTAGTAGGTCTTCTGCTTCTTAACAAAGGCTGGAGATTTTCTTAGCCAATTAGCAGTAGAAATTGAGCTACTGACAAAATGTAATTTGACTAATGTACAAAGTGGTATAAAATATCAATATCCCTCAGCAATCTAAAGCAGGTGTGCCCAAAGTGGGGCCAGTGGGCCAAGGTTGCCCCCCCAAACCTTTCAATTTGGCCTGCCAGGGGATGCACTGGGTCTTACACAAAAATCCACATTGTTCAAAGAATCAGCTAAACATGCATCATGAATATTCTTCCACTGCTGATACTCTTTTTGGTAAATGGGTCCAATGAGTATTGTGTATATGAGTGAGTATTGGGGCCCATGTAGTGCTATAACATGTTGCTCACATTATATTTGAAATATCAAAAATTAGGTTTAAAATTTAAATACAAGGAACTACATTTGGAATGTAGAAGAGGTTTACAATATATTATATGTTTTTTTAAATGCTGGAAGGAAGCATATTTTTTTTACTGACATCAATACTAAACCTATCAAATGCTGAAATGTAGATATGTGTTCTAAATGGCCATAAATTACTTAGTATTTTTTTGTAATATTATTTTCACAGAAAAGAAAGGTAAATAACTGTATAATAAATATGGAAAAACCTGTACTATACTGTTATACTATTAGTATTTGTATTTTGAGTAAAATAATATTACAATTGGCTCACAGTTCTGTGATAGCTCCTCATGTTGTGTCTTTTAGGGATAAAGTCTGGGCACTGCTGATTTAAAGGGTCTAGTGGCAAAATAAAATAAATCACTTCGGTTCTAATTTCATTGCACTTTGTCATAAATATGTCAAGATCAGTTTTGACTAATGCTTAAAACCAAACCATTGTCTCTCATCTTATGTCACATTAGAAGATATCCCGTCTCTGGCAGTTCCTTCATTTTGTACTGATTGAAACAGCTTGCTAATTCACATGTTGTTATACTATTAAAACAAAAGTTTGAGTGACAACACCGAGAACACTAAGGCCCTAAATAAAAAAAAGTAAAAATAAATTGGGGCTATTTGAAGGCTGATAAAACATTCACTTCAGGAAACATAAAATGACAACATGACAAGAATTGATATGCAGATTCATTGTTTGAAGAAGTCTAGTCAGGCAAAATGTTATTCCTGCAAATTGCTTGCTCTGAAAAAACCAAGGTATGAATCAAAGACTGCTGATATGGTTCACTTGCTCAGACAATAGCTTTGATGTTTTCTATTCATCATTTTTTTTTTCAATGGAAGGACAAAATGTCAAAAAGTGGACATTATGTTCTTAAAAGAGACCCCTCTTATGATTTCACAACACTAACTCCTTAAAAAAACTACGAAGACCAGATAAACAACAGATCAGGAATAATAACGTATGTTCAATTAACTTTCAAGGGTGGTAGAGAAAAATTTTATTATCTCATGGTACGGCAAAAATATATTTTAACAGCAAAAATAAGGAATCTTTTAAACTAGTAACACCATATCAATACAGTCTAATTTGATTTACCTTGGCTTAGTTCTGCTGTGTCAATAAAACCACTGCCTGTATTTGTCATCTTTAACAAAGGACAGGTCCCATCGGACATTGGAGAGAGGTTAGATGGTTTGCTAGTTTCTTATTGAGGTAACAAAACATTGTTTTTTCATCTTTGGGGAAAAAAAATCAGCCAACAAAAATCCATACACACATTGAAAGTTTGCAAAGAATAAGACCTTGTCCTGAGACAACAATACTAACCATACCAGCATGCCTCCCTTGTCAGACTGCTCCCTAGTTTAATTAAAATGCATGTTTAACTGACAACAGGCATTTTTGAAAATGAAGGCAGCCTTCTTTTTAGGCTTTGTGCTAAATAACAAGGAAGAAAGCGGCAAAAATTAGCATGCAGAATAACTTACTGCAGATAAAATATGTACGTTCTGTCACAACCAGCCCGTTTAATGACATTCATGATCTTGATGTGGCCCAAGATGCAAATGAGTTTGACACTCCTGATTTAGAGGAAGTTGCTACAAGTTGCCCTTCTTGATTTGTCATGATTTCACTCCACCTAAACCAAACATCTCTTTTTTTATTAATTCAATTCATTTTAGTTTATTTACATAGTACCAATTCACAATAGATGTCATCTCAAGGCACCTTACAAGAAAAGTCATTTCAATACAATTCTGCAAACATTCTAATCAGTTAAAAGTAGGGATGTTCGATACTGGCTTTTCTACAGATATCCGATATACCAATACACCGATATAGCCTAACTCATAATTTCCGATACCGATGTAAACCAATACCGATATGTGGGGACCCTCCCTCATAAAAAGCAAAAACTACTAAACCCTTTTAGGTAACCAAAATGAAATATCTTGTATCATGCATACTTGAGTTTTAAAAATTTAGAAAATGTAATAAGTACTATAATTTTAGTTAGGCAATTGAAAATGGTGCCATTTTTATTTTGTCTTCAAAAGTAGTTGGAACATTTTCTCACACAGAGAATAGTGACGAAGGCCCACCACTCAGGACAAATTTCTACTTTTAGAAAATGTAAACAACATTATACCTTTGTGGCTGATGACGTCACCAAGTGCGCCCGACAGACTGTCAAGGTTGGCCCAGAAGAAGCCTTTTGATATATTAAAGTTATCTCAAACAAATAATATCTCAAAAACTAAAACTCAAATCTGTCATATTTTTACATTCTGAGATAGAAAAGAAGTAGCTGAAGAGTTTGATATACAATATGTGTATGGTGTGAAAAACTCATTTTAGTAAAAAAATGAAAACCGATAACGATAATTTCCGATATTACATTTTAATGCGAGTATCGGCGGATAATGACTTTGGGCCGATAATATCGGACATCCCTAGGTAAAAGTTTTTAATGTAAGAAATCCCAGCAGATTGTGTTGAGTCATTTACGTGAGATTGACTCCAATAACAGAAATCCCTCAGTAATCCCTCATACTAAGCAAGCATATAGCGACTGTGGAGAGGAAAAACTCCCCTTTAACAAGAAGAAACCTCCAGCTCATTATTACACAACCTTCCATAGCATTTGATATTACCATTTTTGGGATGATTTGCACACAGAATACATTCAAAAATATTGTAATTATTTACAATTGTAATATTTTATGTGGAGAAATCATTTTTTGGGAACTCATAGTCATTCCCAAGAGCCATAGCAGACTTGCAACTTTAATGCATCACACATTAAATGGATAAGATCTAAAGATGCTTGTCATTATGTATCTGGGCAGGACAGGGGTTTGTGTTCAGATTAAGCCCCATGAGCAGAACCCTTTCTTGAACCAATTGGCTCAAGTGGTTCAATGCCACATGGGGCTCCATCTCATCATCATTACTAAGCGGGGGAAAACTCTAAGACAGTGAACGAAGGATGGTATGCAACATTTCAAAAAAAAAAAATATATAGAAGTGAAACAGTTAAATAATGGGGGGGATCAGCCAAGTTCATGCTCCTCCATCTCTCCCACCAGTGCATGTTATTTTAAGGCCTCCAGCTGATTAGTCCAAAACAGCTGGCCCAATCAGCTGATCCCCAAGAGGGATAACTTCTAGGAAGAAAAGCCAACAGAGCAGGTGCACAAAAAAACAAAGCGGCATGGCTCGAAGGCCATAACAAACATGAAAAATATATGTGATACAAAAAAGAAACCAACAAATAAATAGGTATATAGAACATTTTTGTTCAAAACTGAATCTAAGGTGCATAATTCATAGATATTAGAATTTCTATCAAGGGGTATAGTGGTACTGGAGTTTCTTTAGGCCTTTTTTATTTTAAGGGCTGCTGCATTGCCCACTACTTATTGGTCTTTTAGAAATAAGGCAGAATTGAAAAGTGTATCAAGTCTTAAATTTTTTTTCTTGATAACAGAATGAAGTGTGAATTTTTATTATTAATATAACCCTACTCCCAATGACAGTGTGGTTGAAGAAATGAATCAATCTTGTAAAAAAAAAGGTGAAACAGAGTTCTTGAAGGCTTTTAAGTATTTCATACAAAAGCATATTCTTGCCAAAAACATTGAGGGATCAGTTGAATATGGAACATTTTCAAAAAAAACTACATTAAAAAAAAGAATACCTCCACTGGACTAATAGATGGTTTCAGAATGAGACATGTCCTTAAAAATGTATATTTCAATTAAAATATAATGAAATGTACATTTAAAACGGGCACGCCAATGACATTATATTTAAAACTACCAGCCAGTAGCGTAGTAGGTTGACAAATACAGTATCTATGATCCAACTATATGGTCAGCACAGCTCGGCTGGCACTGGGAGAAATGGTGGCGTCAGCAAGTCAAGCAACTGCTTCAGAGAACCTGAGATATCATTATCCGTCTCAGGAGAAGAGTAACTGCAGAAGGAACAGAAACTACTGTAGTTTTAGGCGAAGCCTACACTAGATTGACCCACATAAAATATTTCCACGGCATCAAACACGCAGACACAGAAAACTGGATCAGTAAGCTAACTCATTTGCTAACTTTGCTAACCTTAGCTGTTAGTTAAACTCCTCTTAAATACATTCCTCACTGGACACTCTTCAGTGAGTGTATCGGAAGCGAACCAGGCAACCCAACAGCTGGAATGATGTTATTGTAACTACAACCTAAATACACTAGATGTCGCTATCATGCTCATGTTCCGTATGCAGAGATCAACCCAATATTGCACTTTTCACAGCACATATTTACACAACATATACTATGAGTACAATGTAGGTCAAAGCAATGCCAGATATATGACCGAACTATACTAACTCTAAATTTATCTGATGTTCCCAAAAATGGCAACTGTTTTTTTTCTCTATGTTGTTCAACAAACAGAATGGTGTGCACAAAGCAGTCTGTGGCTGCCACAGTCTTCCATTCCGTTTTTTTCAAAATTGATGAATTAATATGTAACTGAGATATGATTTATTTTGTGTTGATTTAGCATCTTTTGACTGCTTGCTAATAAGCTCTGTTGTATAAGATGTATGGAAGTGATAGTCATGCAGCACAGACACATTTTTACGAAGGAAGAAACAATCCACCCTGTCATGGACTGTCCTGAGTGTACCCCCACCTCTTCTCCTGTGACCCTGCACCAAAATATGGTTGTAGAAAATGAATGGATGGCAGAATCAATTGGTTATGCCATGAGGCTAAGTAGTGAAATCAAGCAAACCTGAAATTCTAAATGTCCACAATAAAGCAAATAGCAATCAGACCAAGAACTGTTTTTAACCAGCTAGGGGAACTGTCTAGCAGGGTTTCTTAACCCTGGTCCTCATGGCCCACTGTCCTGCATGTTTTAGGAAGCTCAGACAGTAAATCTAACAAAACCTCATGATAAAAAAAAAACTTGACTAAAGTCAAAGTAAATAAATATGGGTTCCAAGGATGAGGCATTGGGAATGGTTTGTGTACCAGAAAAAAAAATGAAATCCTGCTATTGGATAAAGGCATGGACACAGTTGGAGCAGGGACTCTAATTACTATACAAAGATATGGAAATTAATTATTTTCTTTTTTTCACTAGGAAATGTTACACTGCAATGGACTGGCAACCTGTCCAGGGTGTACCCTCCCTCTTGCCTGCTGAACGCTGGAGAAAGGCAACAACCCCCCAGCGACCCTTCAAGGGTAAGTGGTAAAGCTAATGGATGGATGGATGTTGTTATACAGTTTGCTCTAACTGATCTCTATTTCTATGTTTTGGACTGCGGTCAAATGAGCTGACACTTGGAAATAATAATAGACGCTTCTAAGGTGTATCACTGCCTATCTGATTGGCTGCACGTCACATTCAACAGGCTGCATACTTGTTTGTGCTCGTAACACACTACACTCACTGTGAGATCGGTCTGAGACAATCCAACCTGTTGATTATCCCAATTTGGAATCGGAGCAGTCCCAGCATCCTTCTGGGCAGACCAGAGCACCCTGAACACACCACACACGGCAGGAATATCTGTCAGGATTAAGATCCATCCCGACAATCATGGAATGTATGAAGGGAAGAATCAGGGCAAAATTGGCCTAAAAAGCCTGCTGTGCGAACCTGGCCCAAGACATGAAGGACATGGGGCCTAAGGTGCAGTGATAAGAAACATTGTTCTACAGTGTGCAGTGTTGAAAGGGGATGATGTGTCATTGCTCCAGCAGCTGCAAAAGCAACCAAAAGCTTTTTCTGTCATTTGTTTTACTTTTTTTTGTGACAGTTTTCTTTTCTTGGTTTAGATCTATGTAATGTTGCTTCACAATTCACACCTAAGAATGAACTAGATGGTTTCCTTAAATTCTGTACTAAAGCTCTTTCAGTGCAGCCTTGGGGACTATCCAATCTGTTATGGTTGCAAATTAATAGCTTTTCTTTTCTCTTTTAAACAGTAACAAAATGCAAACATATTAGCAACACAAATTGGCCCATTCCATCACAACATTTAAAGGCAGCTGTATTGGACGCAGTTTATATCACGGCATATAGTAAAGAGACACCCTCCTACTAATTTTCAAAAAATGCCTGGATTGGGACGCCAACTCTTGGTCATATGGGGACAATCACTATTCTTTATTTTATGCCTTTCCTGCATCCCAGACATCTCCTTTTGAATTTTTCATGGATATAAGGATGAGAAAAGATTCTGGTTTGACATAAAGAAAAACTGCCTTTGATAATCCTGTGAGTTGTTATACAAGGGAGACAAGTCACTGAGCACTTCTGAGAAATGTTGTTATTATACAAGTCTGGGGGGGGGGTGGTAAATAGCCATATTTTTACTTTTGTGACCTGGCAGGTGGAGAATATTTACTGAGCTCGGTAAACATCTGTTTATAGTGGATATTATATACTATATTGGCTGAATGAAACTCAAGAGGCGGGCAGGCTCAAATAAACAATCAACTACAAAAAAAAAACACCAACATGTTTTTGCCCTCCATACATCAAGTCTAATCCATCCAGTGATTGGGAATTGTTCTTTTTCTTATTGAAAGAACAGGGGGCCATGAGATAGTGGTCTCATTTTTCACTGCTACTGCACTCTATGAGACCAAACTAATGATCACAACACTGAGCCGCTCAAAATCATCTCTCACCCTTTGCTGATAGATGTAGGTTCTGATTGTGGGGAAAATATGAGCATGAGCCACCAGGAGTGTTTGTGTCAGTCAGTAAATGATTGGTTCCACATAAGATTTATTTCTTTATATTTGGTGCTCCTTTGTGCATGTGGTCATACATTTACACTTATGTGTCTTTATGAGTTAGATGTGCATTAAAGGGGAAGTTGGGAATCCTTGAGCTCCAGGGAAATAAATGAAACATGGCTATGTGGACAGAAGATGTGATGGATCGTTTTCTTCGTTTTTTTCACTGGTGGCCTTCTCTGAGCCGCCCTTTTTCCCTCTTTAACACACAGAGAAAAAATATTTCTATCATCTTCACACTTCTATTGTTTAATCCATCCATGGCCTGCCGGTGCAGCACAATGTTTAGCACTTTCAAAGAAAAAACAGCATGCATCGCAAGGGAGAAGATGGAAGTGGTTTAATGGTCTATAATATGTGTGGCGTTCATTGGGACAGAGCAAATTGTTTCTGTGTTTAGGTAAAAACACAGAAACAATAAGGTTATATACAGTGAAAGTCATCGTCATTGTGTTTTAATTCTCCACTGACAGCAATGCTTACTTTTTAACCAGATAACTAAAAGCACAAACCAGTCACTGTTCAGGGTGAAAAAAAAAAAAAAAAATGTAAGAAGCATGTGATGTGTTATTTATTTGCACTGTTCTTCCAGCTCAATTTTATTTTTTGCATGAACTAAGAAATGTCAACATTTTGTCAGAGGAATCCACTCAGGAGATATCGCAGTGATCTTCATTTGATGGCTCAGTGATGACACTGATGGAGGTGGCAGTGTGAAGCTTTGATGTGTGAAATAAGCGTGTCACGTCATGCAAACTTGCCAGTGTGCACGGCATAAAACATAACATTCTCTCTCTTGCTCCCTTGATTATGTGTGCTTGTGCCACTCTATGTAGGGCGATGAGATTAGAGAATGCAGCTCCCATCTGTTATCTTTACGACTCATTTGTTTACTCACTGGTTCACATCAGGGCTTTACGGCAGCCAGGGGGCTTCTGTCACTCTGGGACTAGGTCTGGGGTTCAGGGTTAATTCTGTCCACTGATTCATCACATTTCCAATTAAGTGATTGTAAGTGCGAATTGATGAAAAAGGATATTCCATTCATGGCTGAATGAAATTTAAAAACCAATATTTAGAAATCCTAAATACGTGTGTTGGAATAAAATTCTTAAAATCTGGATTTATCTGGTGCCCTATTTTGCATTTTTGATTTTAAAAGGCAACTATTACATTTTAAAGCAAGAATATAAAAAAAAAATCACATTATGAAACAGATCAGTCAACCTATCTGTTTTTTATACTATACAGTTAATTGTATTAAACCTTTGAATTACACCCTCTGTATTTATGAAAGCATCCAAGGGTACTGCCTTAAACATTGTGTAAAAACAATTGGACTCTTTAGCACCACATTGTTCAAAGTATGTAGGCCAAGTGCAGGTATGTTTTCCAACATCGACTCCCAGCTTTCAAATCAGCGATCAAGTTCGTTTTTTTTAAACTGTATTCTGTTCTATATTGTACCTAAATATGTGTTGAGAATTAAAAACTGTCCTTTTTATGGTTAGCTATTTTAATGTCAATTATGTTTGCTGTAGGCTATTTCATGGTTAACAGCAACTATCAAATTTCATTCAAAACTAATTTAACAAACTATATTTTTTTATTTTATATATTTGAAACTATTTATTTGATTGTTTGCCAGGTAGAGCTCCGAGAGGCAGAGGTGTGTCACATGCACACCTCTATTGTATGTAGATGGACGAAGCCTTAGTGATGTCACTCGTAGGTTTCTAATGATCTCAACTCAAGCCAACTGGCCTGTTTCAACAACCCCCATATTGGCTAAGCCGCACATCTGGTCATGCCTGGAAAATCCAAAATATGGGCAAAGAGGTCAAGCTGAGAGTAGGGCAGTGAGGGTAGGGGTGGATGATAGATACTCTGAGCCGATGAAGCTACGGGCTAACTGAGCTAACCAAAGCTAACGGAGGTTAGCCGGCGCTTATAGCCATAAATCCATGTTTGATCAATTCTACGCCTCTGGCTTTGAGGCTGATTTATCAATTTAGTCATATAAAAGAAAAAAGCCTTGTTGGTCCATAACTTTCACTAAAAATATCTTAGTTTCAAATAAAAACAAGTTTTAATAATCAATATGTAAAGAAGAAATGGGATCATTTCTACCCATTTTTGACCAAGCAACGTTATCTTAAATGCGCAGCAGAAAAAAATATTTTTACAAAACAATGGAGCAGAGACTTCTTGGAAGGTCTTTGAGTGCAATCAATACCAAGCCAATCTTTTTCCAATAAGGGCATGAATAACATACAAACATGAACAAACATTACGGACGCAACTAATGCCAAAATTCAGAGAAACAAAATAGCTATGACAGTTAAGGTAAGACCAAAGCTGTGGGCTTCCCTGCAGCAGGTGGGGGAGGGGGGCAAGCTAACAGCACTAGTGCTGACGGCTCATCTAAGACCTGTCAATCAAAAGCCAGAGGTGGAAAGGGTAAAAAAAATCTACTCAAGTAAAAGTAGTACTACTGTGATGAAATTGTACTGAACTACAATTAAAATGACCAGTCTAAAAATGTAGCTACTCAAGGAAACGGAAAATGTAGCTTATTTAAAAAGTGTTCAGAGTAAAAGTTACTTAGTTGCTTTTTTTACAGCAGTCACTCCTGAACAGTGCAAATAGACAATCTATAAGTAGTTGCTTTTTAATATATATATATATATATAATTATTTTTTTTACAAAGTGTAGTTTACTACAAACTACAAACATTGTTTTCTTTTAATTTAATTTTATTCCATGGGATCTCTTTATTCACTGGAACCATACTGATGTCAGGTGCTTCCATCTTATTAGTGCCAGTTCTCATATCCATCATGCATTGCAGTATGTCCGGGCACAATATTTTATATCATATTTATTGGCTTTTTGTTTTCTACTCAGTAACATATAAAGTTAAAAAAAAATTTTGTTGAGTACAATACTTAAGTAAAAGTAAAATTACAGACTTTAAAAAGTACAATTACGTAAAACCTACTCAGTAACGGAGGTAAATATAATTTGTTACTTTCCACCTGTCAAAAGTGCCCTAAATTATAAATAATTTCAATCTTAAATTAAATTTAAATGGATGAGTTATATTTAAAAAAATCACGCCATGACGGTAAAATTGACCTATTAAACCTGAATTGTTTTTTTGAACCAGGCTGTAAACATAAAAAATATTCAGAACACAGGTGTATATTTTAACTAATCCACATATGCCATATTCTAACATAAATTGATATTTCACTAAATCATTTATTTTTTTGATTCATGTACACAGACACAGATCATAAAGACTGTGACAGGATTTCCAGCAAAAAGGGTTTTAAAAGGTTACATATATTCAAGAACAACATGAAAGGTATATGTATCCAATAATTAATGGGTACCAGTGTCACCTTTGTTTACTCATTCTGTAATCACTTTGGTATTTCTACATACATCTTGTGTGTTTCCGATTTTATGGAGAAATGTCACTGTCTTGCTGAATGTTAACAACTTTTCCTCCCAGTCTCACTTTTGAGTCATGTTAGTGTCCGATGTTGCTGTTACATATTGACAAGGTGTCATGTAGCTTTATGACAGACCTTCTGTTGACTGGCCTGAGGATTCTGGCTGACTATGTACAAATAATTTTGTTATCATGATGAAATGTCAGGAAACAGAGTCTGCAGTCTATTCGTAGAAGTGTGATATTTGTCCTTTATGCCAATAATAATAGTTTTTTGTTGAAGTATGGAGGAATATATGAATACTACAGTTGGTTTGATTAAGCAACCAACTAGCCTTCTCTGTTATAGTAAGGTCATAATCAAAAGGTAAATCAGCTTGTGGTTAGATATGAAGTAAGCAGTTTATAGAATTTGTGGTTCAACCTAAAATTATAATGTTCAGAGATACAAATATGGGGTTAGCTATGTTACGTATGTATGTGTATATATATATATATATATATATATATATATATATATATATATGTATATATATATTACATAATATATTATAATTATTTCTGAATTGAATATACAGTAAGAGCCAGTGGGGTGAGAAATGAAAAGTCCCCCTGCATTCAGAAGGGATAACACATCAGCCTTCTTTGGTATTTTACAAAGTTATATTGATAACTCCCCTTGCGATCTCATGGAGAGAATTAAAGCTTTAGCATTATCTCTCCACTATGGATATGATTGTGGCTTTTAAACCGAATGTGGATGGTTTCCTGTAATCTCTCAGTTTGCTGTCAACAGATAAAAATACATGATACTCCACAGCAGCTCAAAGCCACTATATTCCTTACTGTCAGTTCATGTACTGGCACACAATCCCCGATTATGGCTCAAGCAGCAGATGGGATGTAGCAATGAGCCAATCCATCTCTTTCTAAAAAAATTGTTTGAGAAGTTGTTTTCCTAAAAAATAATGCTTCATATTTGCACAAATAGTGCTTCAGAAGAGATCTGACTTCTACCCTTTAAAATAAAAAAGCCACACCCAAACAGACTGAATATGCCAGGTAAAATCAGCACTCATTCTAAAATATCCACTGTTCTGCAACGTCATTAGGTGAGTCATATTTGACCTTTTGCCAGTGTAATGTAATGGTGTCTTTTTTAAAATAATATTCTAAGTGTACGATGAGTCTAGCTGAATTGGAACCTGTGCAGAATTTTTCCTTTTGTAATCTGTTAAGCAAACCTAAAAACTTCCTAGCAACCAGAAAAAAGGGATTCTGTTGGAAAATGTGTACCCAGAGGGTGTTCCTGAAATCAAAGGCATCATGATTCTTAATTAAACCAATAGAACGGAGCAACACTGACAGCTCTGCCGCATTAAAACTCACCAGCCGCTAACATTTCTTTTGAGTAATGATTAATGCATCCAATTTCTGTGATCTGCACTGAGTGAAGTATCAGGGGTAATTAAATGACGATGGTCTACAGAGCAAAGACTCCTCGCACAAAAAGACAATGCTGTAATTACCATGAAGCTTGGTTTCCCCCGACATAAATACTAACTGTGTATCAATAACTGAGAAAAACACATTTCCTTGAATGAAACCTAGATTGTGAAAATCAACACTTGCTGTACTAATTTCATGAAAAAATCTAAATCATGCCTAAATACAGCCTTGTAATTCAAGTATCCATAATCTTTTAAAAACTGTCATATTACAACCATAAAATTCTAAGTACTTATACTTAGTATAATTGTGAACTAGAAAGAAAAAATCCAAAAAGAAAAAAAAAATCTGAAAAGTATGGATAACATTTGTATTGAATCCATTTACACAAAAGCTCTAAATAATATTTATTTTCAACTGAATATGACAGGTTTTCTGAAAGATGTAAAATTGTTTTTATTAAGAAATATTCAGGGTTTTAAAAAGTCATATATTTGCCAAATCATGGGTGTCTACCCAAACTTAACTCATTGCAACTTTGAAGACTATGCATAGATCTATAGTACAGGTGGCGGAATTGCTTTAAGGCGTTCTGGATTTCAAAACCGCATTTAAATTGTTGTTTAATTTAGACAGTGTGTCAAATGTACAAATACCAGAAGTCTGTGCCATCGCCGACCTGCTGTCATGTGCAAATTCATAATTTTGCAGTGCGGAGAAATGGGTTAGCCTGGGCAAAACTGATTATGCCTCATTGGCCATAGTCACACCTTCACATGTCCCTAACCATTTCAACATCGGCAGTATGTAACTCTTACTTATAAAACAAAAAACCCTATTGTCAAAGAGTAAACCGGGCAATCAGCATGCAACTAATTCAATATTCATTAGTGGGTGGGGAAAACCAATTTTCAATTGTAGGGCTTTATTAACAGGTTGGTTTTGACCATTTATCAGGGCTTCTGGGCCCTTTTTAGCCCCAGCAAAGTTAATTTGCAATAAAGAGGCTTAAATAACAGATTCCAATTGTCAAAAATGTTGTTGTAGAAATCCTTTAAAAATACAGCACTATGCTGATTATGTCAACAAAGTTGCTTGGATTATATTATATATTCCATACGCACCATAGAACAACATCAAGTCATATTCATGCATTTGAATGGGTCTATCAAAGTTCCACCTCCATTATTTTGGGCACACTTGAAAATTGCTCAAAACCATTTATACAATCCAATTTAATTGAACCTGAAACATTTATCAAAGAAATATGGCAAATAAATTGGAGTCTCTAAATGTGCAAAGCTGGTAGAGATAAATCCCAGAAGAATCACTGTTTTAATAGTCATAAAAGGTAAGTCTACAAAATATTGATTCAAGGAAACAATATGAATGCACAAAAAAACATTGAAAACCATGGTGCTTTTCCCTTTCACTTCACAGTTTTGAGCCTATATCTGACTGCAACGTAAATAAAATTCCAATAAAATACGTTGACATTTTTGGATGTGAGGTGACAAACTGTGAAAGAGTTACAGGGACGTTAATATTTTAGGGTTTCCTATTTGTTCAGTTAAGACTTGGATATTTACAAAGATAAAAAATATACATACGAGTGTAATTTATCAGGGCTGCACGGTGGCGCAGTGGTTAGCGCTGTTGCCTTGCAGCAAGAAGGTCGTGGGTTCGTATCCCGGCCCAGGGTCTTTCTGCATGGAGTTTGCATGTTCTCCCCGTGTATGCGTGGGTTCTCTCCGGGTACTCCGGCTTCCTCCCACAGTCCAAAAACATGCATGATAGGTGAATTGATCACTCTAAATTATCCCTAGGAATGAATGTGAGTGTGAATGGTTGTCTGTCTCTCTGTGTTGGCCCTGCAACAGACTGGCGTCCTGTTCAGAGTGTACCCTGCCTAACGCCTGATAATTGCTGGGATAGGCTCCAGCTGCCCCGTGACCCTGAATTGGATAAGCGGTTAAGAAGATGGATGGATGGATGGATGTAATTTATCAACCAAATCTGAGAAAAATACAACCTTTTGTTAAACTGGGAAAAAAAAGGTACTACCAGTAAGCACAAAAACAGAAGCCTTGAGCTCTTTAAGGAAAAGGGATGAGACATATGCTGTAAGGTTTGCACTTTTTGAATGACTCAGAAAGAAGCCTTGTTTTAAAACTGATAATACACCTTCAAATACAAAAATACAGTTGGGATTCTTTCAATGGCAGTGTGTGGCTGGAAAGGGGTGGGGAAAAAAGAAAAGGAAAAACACACTCCAAATATAGAATGTGTTTGTTGTTTTTGCTGCACTTTAAATCCAGTCTGTTATTGTTATTATTGTCTTCCCTCTTCAAGATAAATGGAGTAATAAAGAAGGATGCCCACCCTAGTGTTGTTGACATTTTAGGGAGTCCTTTTGGAGCAGTAAAGATGCCCACTTGATGAATACCAGAGCTCTACAAATAGTACAACAAAAATGAGGAATACTGTTAGTTGTGGTGGTGGATACAATAAAGGAAGAGGGAACAGTAGTAGCACTTGGATGGGTTGAAGGTGGATGAAAATGATAAACAGGACATGGTAAAACAGGACATGCACAGAGAGAGAGAGAGATGGAGCAGACAGCTGCAGCAGGAGCCATCAAGCTAGAGAGAAAGGCTGATGGTGGCTGCTGCTGCTAAAAAAAAACTCTCCTCTCGGTCTCTGCTTGTGTTTTCAGTACACTGGTCTGTAGAGAAGCTCTCCAGAGACAAGTCGACGTTTCAACTCTTTCCACAGCAACTCTCTCTCTTTTTGGACACCCTTCATGAAGCCTCGGTTTTCCTGCACCCGCCGGGACAAGTAGGGAATCACCTCACTCACCGGTCCATAGGGAACGTACTTGTAGACCGGGAAACCTGCCTGGCCTGTAATAAGACAAACAAAACCAGGGATTCAAGCATTACGTAAAATAAGATTATTCTTGATTCCTTGTTCTTCTTTCACTGACTCGTTATGGATTATTTTGTTATACCATCCCTTGTGGGCCTATTACTAGTCTCAAACTGTACCAGGGTTTCTTAAACTTAAGGTTTTAAAACCCCTAAACCATCTACTATATAGATCCAAGGCTATAAAGTCCAGTTAATGAGATATCAGAGAAAGAAGAGAGACACAAGTTTTTGTATTGTTAAGACATAAAGTAGTGCACCACAACCCTACCCTTTCTTGTTTCTGTGCACTTTAGGTCAGCTGATCGGACAAACCTACATTTGTCCATATCTTTCAGGAAATATAGCATTGCTTGTTTATAATTTTTGGTGGATTTGAAAAACACAACAGTCATAGTTTGGAAACTGAAAGAGCACAACCCATCACTATTAATCACGGTAAACGTATCAAAATGACAACTGGCAAGCTATAGGTGGCATTTCTGAATAATTGCTGCCTTCCTGATCAGAAAGAAACACTAATTACCTACATGGTGTATTTGGGTTACTCTGTAAATAGCAGCCCAGTAAAGAAAAAGGTATTCTTTGTGTAATAAGCGTTTTTCCTCTTATTCTAAATTTAGCCCGTGTTAAATTTCTGTTTCTGATTGCATCTATGTATTAAAAAAAATCTTATGCAGTTACTTTTGAAAAATCTCAACGCTACATGTAAGATACCAGATATTTTTTAAATAAAAATAATTTTCCTTAATAAATAATAGTTATAATTTTCATTCATTAAAAAAAGATGTTTGCAAATTAAAACATCAATATAGGTCTATTGTGACAGCTCCAAAAATTGACCTGTGTGAGCGTTTTCTGAGGTCAGGCGCCGAGACCAGCTACCAGCAGTGCATGCGCGTAATAGAAAACTCATGTTTTAGCAGTTAAAGCAAATACATACCTTAAAAGAAAAACTATCTCAGAAGTCTAGAGAAAAGTTTAATTTTATAATATAATAATTTAAACCTCACTTTAATCTTAGAGTGAAGACACAAAGAGGGAAGAAAAAAATTGTATCTCAAAGTTTCTGAGCAACTGGGATAATTGGTCAGTTTGCCATTACAAAACATCTACACTGGTAAAATCAAGGGCATACTAATTTGGTATAATACCACACCTACCATTGTCAAATCTATATCAGTCAGTACATGTACGTGCAGGAAGAGGAAGTCAAATTAGTGCCATTGTTACACTGAAATTGAGCTTTTGAAATGCATACATACATCTTAGTCTGACTGAAGCTGAACCGAACTGGATAAGGTACACAGATAATGCGATTGGAAAATCTAATTTTTTGGCATCTAAATGACAATTAGGAGAAGCCGAGCTATTGGCAACCTGAGCATTCCCCCTTTGGGAAGTGAAGAGACCATAGCAGCGGGAACAACAACAACAATATAACGAGTAGCAACAAGTGTAACACAATCAAACAGTGCAGTACTTACAAAATGTTCTGTGCTGCAGTGCTGTTGTTGTTGCTGTTGTCTTTTTTTTACAAATGTGATAGGGATGCTGAACTAGATGTGTTGCTGGACTGGTAATTAAAAAATGCTTGTTCCGGGGATATTTGGTCATTATGATGTGATACAGTGCCGGGAAAATTGTTTGGTAGTTTACCAACTGACACATGGTCAGTTTGATGTTTTGTTGTTTTGGCTAGCGAGCTTGTAAAACCTTAAGTACACTTGTTCAGATACACCCCATACAGATTTGTTTTTACGACAGTAAGGTTAAACCACAAGTCTTGAGAGGGCGACAGAGGGCAAATATCTGCAAAGTTGCGGAGTGTGTCTTTAAATTTGCATCTTTAAAAAAAAAGAAGAAAAAAACTGTTATTGCAGCTTAAATGTTTTACAGAGCAGATCTACTGAATGACTCAAGGGTTCAAGAAAAGCAACAGTCCTTGTAGCTTTTGGTAGATCAAACGTCAAGATTAGAAAAAATGTTTAACTTTACTGAAACAGTTTTGTTTATAAAGATTTAACACCATGTTAATTTTTCATAAGGCTTTTATACCATGATAAACTCATACAAACTCATGGTTATTTCCACAGTACACGAGTTTTAGTGATTTTGTTTTTTAGATTTACCCAAAAGGAGATGTTACAGATGGACTATTGTTGTTGCTTCAGTTTTCTGCCTCACTGACTTTGAAGTTGTCAGGTTCACTGCTGGGCAAAACAACTGTGCTTGGGGTTTACATTTCAGATAAATCTTTAATCCAGATTCATGGACAAAACATAAAACTAAACATATTGCATCATAGTCTTGACAAATGCCTCCTGGCTAACAGTACTCCTAAAAGACAATATCATAGAAAATAGATACATTTTGGTTTACTGAGTGACTGACAAATAATAAAAATCACCATTGTCCTTTTTTACTTTAGAAGACAGAGACTCCAGTCTGGCTTCACTCTTCCCTTCCCTCTTCAGAAAGCAACATCAGTGCGCCTCTGTTTATATCCATATCGGCCATTTCATCCTGAGCCCCACATTGACAGACAACTGCTTTCCGCCAGTGTGTCTGTCTTTGACTGACAAATAAAGTGGTGAGAAGCAACAGTGATGCTTCGTTAAGACAGCTGGTCAATACTGAGGTGTCTCAGTTCATATGTCACATTGCAGGCTGGAGGATGGCTTTGACACGTGAAATGTTTGTCCGTGTAACCTGCAAGGTGCCTGAGCATAGCTCGAAGGCCTCATGGGACGCAGCTAAGAGCTACAGGGGGGAGGACAGATAATGCACACATCCTGCAGAGACTACACAGAAACTCAAATCATTGTTACGTAAGGCAGGAAGGATTGTTGCTGTGTCTCTGTGTGACTTGGTGGAGAGTGGGCAGTGTGTTTTGTGTGTTTTCCTCACCCAGTGGGAAGCTGATCTGATCACACATCCCCAGTAGTTGACCAAAGAACACCTTGTTCTCTGTTGGCAAGAGACCCAGCTTGTTCATTCTGAATGACAAACAAATAACACTCACTCAGCTCCCAAGACACATCCCAAGAAACATTTTTTAAATTGCTTTAAATAGTGCATTTGATGAGAAATCTAATCTTACCTTGTTAGGGTGTTTTTTATGGTGTCCTCATTATGAGAAGCAACCATAACATTGGCCTTTCTATTAAGGGCAATCTCATCCAGCAGATAGTACAAGCACCTTGCCAAACAAAAAAGTGAAAATAAGCAGGGGTTGGCTGCAGCATGTTTTCAAAACATTTTCAGTAGTTTATATTAACTCAGCATCGACATGTTCATAATTAGGACTGCACAATAAAAGGAATATGTGACCTAATATATTGCATAATATTGTAAATCCAGTCTCCATTGTTATTGAGCCACATTTTCCTCACTGTTTTATGTATTTTCTATCATCACGATGGCCCTACGGTTTTCTTGAGCCTCTTATTCAGTAACATCTATACAAGGTGTGGGCATGGAAGTAGGGATGCAACAATACCACTTTTTTCAACACCGATACCATACTGATAACTGGATCAGAGTACTTACCGATACCAAGTACCAATGCCGATACTTCTACCACACAAAAAAAGTGCTATCAATTGGGAGTCAGGTTTTATTTTCTTCTCTGCTTGTTACAAGATGGTGAATTAGAAAAACAATAATATTAACAAAAATGACCACAGAACTTAAATTTAAAAGTTAAAAACCAATATTTTCTGTGAAATTATTGCTGCATTTTCACATCTTAAGTATCGGTTCATGGTATTGGTTAACATTAGCCGATACCGATACCAGTGCATTAGGCAGTATCGGGGCCAATACGCAATACCAGTATCGGTATATCCCTACATGAAAGGCAGTAAAAGTCTGTCTAGATGGTCAAATATGTTATTGGAATTTGCGAACTTCAATGCAAAGCACCAAAAATACAGCTGCATTCCAAATGTTACATCCAAGCTCTATTTTACACACATAGAAAATGACCAGTGACGTGTGGTGAGGTTCATGCCGGTACAGTCAATAATTAATCCAGAATCTGATATGTTAAGCCCTAATTAGAAGCTTTTTACCTTCGTTGGATAATGTTGCTGCTTAAAAATTGTTTAAAAATATGAGAGCATGAAAATATATATATATTTTATATTCAATGAAATGTATTTATTTGTTTTTGGTAAAACTTTTATTTTTATCAATGTAAAAATTGTGTATGATCTTACCTTTATTTGTATATGAAGTGATTGTACCTATCCTTCTCCACGAATATTTCACTCACTCACTCTCAAAAAATTATCTTTGATTGACTTCTTTTTTTATCTAGCTGCGTCTCTAAAGATAATTGCTAAAGAGGAAAAATGTCCTGAAATGGTTAAATTCCAATTTTTTATTTTTCTTATTGTGACTACTTGGCTCAGCGCTGCCCCCTATTAGCGGGGCACTGTATTATATGCTTCACCCTGAGCATTTTCCCTCAGTTTTTAAGGCTGATCAAAGAGACTAAATATGTGATATACATACATGCATTCAGTATACAAAACAGACTGTAGAATATCAGCAAGTGTTGCACATGTATAATCGAACGTGTATGTTGGTAATATAAAGAGAGACAACAAGGAGCATGAGCCAACTCCTTACTTCTTTCTCTGTGTGTGACAGCACCACCAGAGGTGAGGGACAGCACAGCAGTGCCTTACTCCGCACTTCATCCCTGTAACAGGGAATTCGTAAAGTCATTACTGTATTATTAAAATTTAAGTTTCTGCAGGTCCTTCCTCCCTGCAGCTGTCAGACTACACAACAAGCATAGATGTTTACATCAGCGCTGTAATTTGCACTAATAAACCGAACAGCACTACTACTGCTGTAATTTGCACATTATTTTTTGTAGTTTATACATACTAACTTTTGGAAATTATATTTAGGTATCATGCACATACTGAATATATTTCTAATATATTTTTTTATTATTTAACCATCGTTAAATATCCTGCTCTGTTGCACATTACAACCTGGGTATGTCCCTTTTATTTGTTTGTTTTATCTTAATATCGGCACAGTGCTCTGTTTTTGTAAGTATGTCCATGATGTAAATATTTTTATCTGGACTCTTGAATTGTGTTCTGTTCTTGCTTTTGCTGTTGATACAACCGAATTTCCCCTTGTGGGACGAAAAAAGGATTATTCTATTCTATTCTAAATTCTGTGATTTTCACCATAAAAAAAGAATAATAGAAAAAAAGTTTATAGAATAGATAAGTTGAAACACTGAGTTCCTATTATAATTTTGGTGCTGATTTTACTTGACATTATGACCTCCCCTGAGTGCATGTCACTGAAATTAACATTTCTGATTATAATCCCTGCCACTGTGTGTAAAAACTTATATATAACTATAGAACAAGTCGGATCTCTTTAATTGCAAACAAAGGTTTTTGTACCAAATATCTATTTATATTTTTCTGATGTATCAAATACTTATGCCATGCAGTAAAATTCAAATTAATTATTTGAAAATAATCCACTGTGATGTTCTGCTTTTTTTTACAGACCTCTATATGCTTTGTAAGTGGGAACATTTCAAAAATCAGAAGTGTATCAAATACTTGTTCTCCCCACTGTATATGTTTTGGTCCTTTAGTGATAATAGTTTTGGGCTTTTAATGATGCTCTTTTTCCTGGAAGGAATGATCAACTTGAACACAAACCTGTTTTCATGTTTGTGATTAACATGTATTTTCATGTTTGTGCAGTAGAAAAATGTATCACAGATTACTGTCTCACAAAACCTCAAACAAAATGTATGATTAGTTTCAGCATAGGCACTTGAACAATGGAGCAAACTTCTGCTCGCCCATTTTTTGACATAAAGTCTTTCATTTTTATTGTCCTTTTTCAAACAAGCAGGCTCATTTCACATTGGGGGTCTCTACATCATGTAATACATATAATAATAATATCTTAAACATGTAATTGTTTCAATAAAAATGCATAATATGAATTTTGGTTTACTACAATCGATTTAGTTCCAGAATTAGTCAGTTGAAAGGTGGCTCAAACCTGTGGTACATCTTGCTGGTAGATTCATAGTCAGGGTTTATAGGGTCCTCATATCTGAACTCCTTCGCTCTCTCTCGCTCCTGATACATGTATGCTCCTCGCACCAGCTTAGCAGCAAAACACCAACCCTCTCTTTTGGAAAGTTCTACATCCATAGTTATATTTTTATAGGCTTCCTATCGAATGAAAACAGAAGAGCAAGTGGGATTTTGTTTAAGTTTCCATGGTTCTATAACTCTAGAGCTGTACTGCTGATATTTTAACTGTTTGATAACAGAAAATGTGTTGTCCACCACATGAAGTTATTGTATTTCTGCCCTTTTCAGATAAAGAGTTCAATTGGTTTGTTGTCCTGTTGATTCTGACCTTTAGGTAGCACTGGTAGGTGTTGAAAACAACAGGCTTCTCTCTGTTGTAGATCCTCTTTGAATCCAGTGTAAGTTTGCTGATGGCTGGTTGGAAATAGGTTTGCTCTGCATCCACCATTAAGCGAACACCATTTTCTATGGCACACTGTAACATGGTTTCATATTATTAGGGCATTCAAATTATTAAGAAAAAGAACAAAAAGGTTTAGCAAAATAATGAATATATTGATATTGTTCAGTGTAGATCAGATTGAACAGTGTTCATTACTAATCCTCAATAAACATTTAGTGCTTACATCTGAATTTGGATTACCTTAGCCAGTACATGAAGTCGCTGCAATGTCCTCTTCAACTGATTCTCATCCTCTACAGTGAATTTTTGCAGCAGAGGCTCCAGTTTACCCAGCTATGGAAACACAAAGCAGTGACAAAACTATGGACCATAAAATACCATAACATTATACAGTAAAAGCATAACATTAGCACTTGAAACTTTATCAGCCCATCAGATACGTCTTGTTTAAGACTTAGGAATTACGGGTTGTACAATTGTAGATCTATGGATACCATCAGGAAAAAAAACATTTCAACTCTGAACTCTCACACTTTCAGTAAATCCTTAACTAAAAATACCTCAAAAAGTAGCTTAGTTGACTTTCATTGGTTTAAAAACAAATACTCGTATGTATTCAGCTTCTCTGAAGAGTGCTAATATTTTTGCAATCTTTATTTTAGTTTTTAACTCTATCTTTTTTGGAAAATGTCCCTTTTCATAAAAAATGTTGGTAAGGGTCTTAAAAAGATTGATTGATTGTCTAGTGGAATAACGTATATGGTTAAATAAAGAGAATTAAAATAGGTCGATGTCCTTTTCTATTAAAAATGGTGTCATGATATTTTCATGGAACGTCAACTCTGCGCTCCACATTTTGTGGAATTGAAAATTTGCTTTGAAGAATTTGCATTGATAAATATATTCAAAGCTTATTTCTAAAGCAATAAAATTAATCATCAGATCCAACCGACAGCAAATATCTTGCTAACTGTGACTTTTACATATATCAAAGAAAAAAATAGTAATATAGATCCTAAATCTAATGTAAAAAAAAATGCAATTAAGCATTATACCTTTAATGACTAAACTGTATTTAAAAAAATATAATATTGTGTTTCTTTTTCAATAAATTACCTTTACATTTGGAACAAAAAGCAGGTCTGATATCCTTGCTCTGTCATCTATTAGGCTGTTCCAATCAAGGATGTCAATACAACTGTTGGGGTTAAAACATGAAATCTCATTTATGCGGATAATCTAAAAAAAACACCTCATGCAAAGACATCGTCTCCGTGTACAGATGGAAATGTAGTATTGAGTGTTTTTGCTTACCCTGTTGATTCTCTTTTTGTTCCTCTAAACCAGCTATGGAAGTCACCTTTTGCACCAAGTCTGATCATCAATTCCTGTTATCACACAAACACAGCTAAATTTCTAGGGCTTATTCATAAAATAGTGTGTAGAACACTTACTAAAATTGTGACTGTGCACAAAATCCATAAATGTGCTGAGCATCACAAGGACATAATAATAAGATGTAATAAATATGCACATCCTCCCCTTATAAATCACAGTGCTTGTGGAAATGAGCACAGTTGGATTAGGCTTTATATCCAATTAATGATCAATGCAAAACGCCTCAAGAATGGTAATGAGAAGTAATATCCCTGCAGATACCTGACTGCACAGTGAGGTGAGAGGAAAACCAATAAAATTTATTTTTCTGATATAGGTGCTATCAGGCAAAGATTTGCCATATATTTTACCCCGATGATTCTATTCATGTCGTTTTCCAGCAGTGGCTGACAGCAGTATTTATTTGTGCTAAAGTAGAAAAGTAAACACATTATACTTTAACTTGCAAAACCTAAAAGATAACGTGATATTGTAATAAAGTAAATTTAAGAACAAACAATTTTATCTACCTTAATCGGGATAAACGCAATGTGAGTAGAACTCATAAAGATAATATGAGCAGAGAAGGTAGTTAGATGCATTCACTTAATTATGGATCTTTAGAAAAAAAATTGTATGACTAGTTTTACTACAAAGTACTTTTTACTTTTACTTGAGTAATATTATGCAGTATCACTACTCCTACTTGAGTAAAATTTTTGACTACTCTATCCACTACTGAATATTAGGCAGAATCTTTTTTATTTAACTATGATTTAAAAGTTTCATGTTTTGCTTTGTCTGTTTGTTTTTGTTGCTGCTGTGACATTGAAACGTTACCATGTGAGCCTTAACTTAGCTTTGTCAATATTACCATGGCTTAGCTTACCTTATCTTAAAGTTCTCATTCACTGAAAATATTGAAAAACTGAGTTTTCTTTAATTAAATTAAGTCATTCTGTGTTCTAAAAGCATGCTGCATATGAAAATGTTATACAAACTCCAATCCCTGTATCAGTTACATAAAGGAAAGAGACCAGAAAAAGCCCAAACACTACACGTCACAATGCTTACTTAGCAATCCTAGCTTCGCCTACCTAGTTTTGGACCGCCCATGGCAATGTTGTTTTTGACAAGGTGAAAGCTGAGCCTCTTGCAGCTGCTAGAGGCTACGGAGCTTAGAGTACAGGCTTTGCCTCGAGGTTGATCTTAAAAGAAGGATCTTTATCATCACAAATGTGGAAAAGCAACTCCCAGGTAGCCTGTAAGTAGTGTTTTAGTAGTGTTTTCTCTGCGCTCCTCTGGCAGCCGTCTCCTTATCATTCCCTGATTCAGGAAACAAACTCATGGTGAGGTGTCCTTCCATTATTATGGCCCTCACCTCTGGAAAAGGCTGCCAGAGGACCTCAGGGCCGCAGAGAGCGTTCATGTTTTTAAGAGCAGGCTCAAGACTTACCTATTTAACCAAGCTTTTACCTAATTATTATTTATTAATATATTTTTTGCAACGGCTCAGCATGTTTTACCTGTTTGAATTTTTAGTTTAGCTTTTAACTGTTTATTTATTAATCTGCTTTGCATTTTTTTCTTGATTCTATCGTATCATTGTTTTACACTTATTGTTTTACACTTTATACACTTTATATTTTAACTTATTTTAATCTTTCTTGCCAGTGTTTCCTCTCTGGGGCCCCCTGCATCGTGGGCGGTGGGCGGCTGTGGCTGCCTGGGTGCCCCCCAGGTAGTCCTTGGGTGGAAGTGGGGGTACCAGCCTCCCCCCTCCTCTTGGCGCCCTGGGTCAGTGCCTTGGCTGCTGTTGCTGATCTGCTGCTGCTGATGCAGATGGCTCCCATGATGGCATTTCCTTGCTCATCTGTGCTCAGCCTGCTATTTTTGTAGCTTTTAAGTGTGTGCATGTGAATGGCTGATGGGTTGGGAGGGGGGTGTAGTTGCATTGGTTATTTTATTTTTGAAGTGTGCGGGGGAGGGCGGTTACTCTAAATCTGTAAAGCACTTTGAGAAACTGTGTTTGAAAAGCGCTTATAAATAAAGTTTGATTTGATGAACTATCCTCAAACGTAACCGATGCTTCAAACCACGAGTTATAATATCAGCAGCTGAATCCATCGCTAGTTAAATCTCCTGGTTTACATAGCAGCCGTGCGCTCTCTCTGCTTGTCAGCGCCGTGTGTGCATGCGGGGAAGAGGGGGGAGCAGCGGCGGCGCCACTCATTCCGAACAGACTATTAGCTCTAATCAGATGAGATAAATTGTTGGATTTAAGCATGTTGCTAAACGGAGGAGAATAAATTATCTAGGAGTAACTCAGTAGAAAAGGGGGAGACTGTGATGCCGGATACCTGTCTATCTGTGGCATGTGGCATCCTGAAGACTCTAGCCCCGATGTGGAGTCCTGCTGTGGCCAGTAGCACGGCGGAGTCCGGTCTTGTTTGGTGATGCTGCCTAAACTGGGTGGTAAACTCCATCTAAGCCTAAATACTGGCACCATTTTTGTCTCATGTTACTGATTTTAGGAAATAGAGACAATCTAAGAGTAGTGTTGCAGTTACCCAATCAGAGGACATAAATTTGCATATCATTAATTTTTCTGAGCAAGCCCCCCATATCTTGTTGAGTCTCCAGGCCCACTCCCACACTCAACTGGCATAAACTGAAATAGCCCAGGAATTGAAAAAAAATTGTATACAGAAACTGACTCAGACTGCTTTCTTTCACACCAGAGAAGACAAAAAAAATTAACAAAAATACCAGTGAAGGAGAACTTTAACTTACCTTAATTTGGTATATTTCAGTATAACATATCTTATATTAGCTAAGCTTGATTTATCTTTTGTAGCTTTATTCAACAAAATCTAGCCTAGGTTTACTTAATTTAATATTTTTTGCTGTTTTTAGTAGGTCTTAATGTAGCTTACATAGGTTTAGTTTACCTTTTGCCTATCTTAATGTTTCTTATCTTATGCAAATTCGTCTTACCTCTTAATAAACTGTAATTAAAGTGCTGTCTACATGTATATTTATTGTTTTAGCATTCTAGTGCTCCTTTTTAAAAATATAAATGGCCCATGGTGTAGGGTAAAAAGTCAGCTATGATTACTGGGGGTAATCTATTCTGTCCACAAAAAAAAAATCTAAAGTGCAAGCATTTAAATTCACCTTTATGTTTGGTTCTCTGGTCAGGTTGTTTTGTTTGAACACTACTTAACAGATACTACTGAATAGGTATTAACTCGTCAGATGATTGCAGGAGATAGCCTTCCCTGACATCGCATTAAAATGTGACGGATAAAAATAAATTGTGACTGGGTTTTTTTGACCCTGCCGGTGAGAATAATGGACAAAAAAACTGTCTAGTGCGACCTCTGCCTGGTGTAACCAACTAAGGATTTTCACATTCAAATTAGGACTATCAAATCTTTCTGTAGTGGAATGATGGTCGAATGATCTATGTGTATAGGTGTGGGGGGATGGTTGTATGTTGTAAAGACTTATGGGTAATGTGTTTATATTAATTGTAGAAGTCCTCCGTTTTGCGTTACAGTTTGTGTTCCAAATGTAGTCATATTTTTTAGTTATCCTTTGAGTTATTTTGTTGTCAGTGTTTGGTGGTGTTTGTCTGTGCACCATCTTTGAGATGACAGTGCACGCAAGTTATTTTGCTCCCTTGACTGCTATATTGTCATCTGCATCTGCCTGCTCATTGTGCAGTGAAAAGTTTGAAAGAAGTAAAAATCGAACTCCCTCTCTACTGACTTCTCTGCATGGTATATTCACAATGTTAATTAAACTCCTTGGTACTTTTATATTAGTTTTACAGGTTTATTATGATTACAGGTTGTTTAGGATCCATGTAACCATATGTTACCAATAATTATGTGTCTAATTAGACATTAAGCATTCCTATAATGCCAAAATGGAATGATGCTCGCTTAAACGGGGTCACCCCTAATATATATATATAAAAAATGGGTACGACGGTCATCTTCACCTTCCAAGCCTTCTTTAGCTCCTCTCTGAGCTCTTGGTATTTCTCAAGTTTCTCATGTTGCTTCTTCTTGATGTTACCATCACTTGGTATTGCCACATCCACCACAACGGCTTTCCTCTGCTCTTTATCAACCACCACAATGTCCGGTTGGTTCGCCATTACCATCCTGTCTTTTCTGATCTTGAAGTTCCACAGGATCTTTGCTCGGTATTCTCCACCACCTTTAAAGGTGTTTCCCCCTTTGACCTTGGGGTTTCCAGCCTGTATATTATGCAAGCCCCTTGGTTATGACATTCCATGTATGCTTTCCCTGCCAGCATTTTACATCCTGCTGTTATGTGCTGGATTGTCTCAGATGACTCTTTGCACAGCCTACACATTGGGTCTTGTCTGGAGTGGTAAATCTGGACCTCTATCTAACTGGTGCTCAGAGCCTGCTCCTGTGCTGCCAGGATGAGAGCCACTGGGGTTACCTGTAGGCCACCCCTCTCTAGCCATTGGTAGGATTTCTTGAGATCAGCCACTTCAGTTATGTTCCGATGGTACATCCCATGTAGGGGCTTGTGGATGGTTCCTCCTCCAGCACCTCCTCATCTTGCCATTGTCTCAGGCATTCACTAAGTATGTAATCCGTTGAAGCCTACTCCTTGATGTACTTATGGAGCTTTGATGTTTCATCTTTGATAATGGCTCTTACGCTCATCAGTCCTCTGCCTCCTTCCTTACGGTGTGCGTACAGTCTCAGGGTGCTTGACTGGGATGCAACCCGCCATGCATGGCGAGGAGCTTTTGTGTCTGTTGTCTGTATCTCATCCTATATATATATATATATATATATATATATATATTTATATATATATATATTTTTTTTTTTTTAATTTATTTTATCTTTCTTTACCCTAACTTACCCTGACTTAGCTTAATTTATCGTACAAATTTATCTTGTCATATCTTGTTTTGTTTTATTTCTATTTTCTTACTCCCTTTCTTATGTTGTCTTTTTTTTTCTGTCTACCAAGTAAAACATTTTTCTGCAAACAACTTTATTACAAAGTGCATCTTCATACACTTTGTAGGAAAAGCCAGGAACAAATTTAACATGTAATCAAGATGGACTTCATCATCTCACTGTTTGAATTGCAAATTTTCTCATTGTCTTTAATTATCATGCACATGACCTGAAGTCTCCCTGCAGTTTACCTCCACCATGTGCATTAGAGTTAAAAGATTATGCTTATGCATTACAATGCTCAACCACTTTTACTGCACTGTTTTGTGTAGGAATATCCTGATGCTGTCTATGCATTGTCTGTGAGAGATTAATGAAACCATATTAGATTTAATAAAAAAATCTCAGGACTTAACGTAGGACAAGAAAAAAAAGACCTACCTGCAGCTGTGTCAGATCCAGTCTCTGCTCTAAGGCCTCCACGCCATCCTGCTGTGATGCCAGGAATGTAAAAAATCGCTGCCATTTCGTAAGGACTTCCGAGAACTGGAGCTAATCGAAACAAAGAGAAGAAAAGATCTCATTCTCTCCTGCTGCTATTCCTCGAGCTAGATTGTCACACTGAGCTTTACATTACCATTTGCAGCTTACCAGAAGCTGGGGTCGTGCTAGTGCAGTCATTTTTATTGCAGAAAAGCCATCCATGGAACTCCCGCCTATGGATAAGAAACTATTTGATTATGATGTAAAGACATTTGCAAGATAACAATTTAGAAACAAGTAAATAAAGCATATTACACAACTTTTGGGGTCCTATTTAAATTCATGACTTCAATATAAAAGACCAAAACCAACTTATTTTCGAGATGTATCACTGAGTTATGTTACCCACCGGATGCTTTGATACACCTCATAAAGGTTTCCATATGCTGGTCACATTTGGCCTCATCAGCATAGAAATACATGCAGTTTCTGATCACTTCCCTCTGAGTGTCACCTAGCCGCATGTCTGCTTCATAGTTTCTTTTTCCGTAGTGCTCGCCTGGGGATGAATGCAAATTTGCATATCTATTTCAGATAATTGCATCATGTGTTGTGTACACAAATGAGAACAAAACAAGGCAGCTTACCTGTGGTCCCACTGTCAGCAGCGGAAATGCTTGAGCTGAAATAGAAGTGTTGAGAAAAGACAGTTAATTTGTTTAGTTTTGCAGCAACATTAGAAGAGTGAATTACAACAGACTTTGTGAACTTTCTTTGTGAACATTTTGGCCGTATAGCAAACCATAGTGTCAGTAGACATGATTTATCAAATTTCTGAGTAAAGAGTGCAAAATTATGTGCAGTGGAAAAAAATTGCGGCAGAGGGTTGTCTTATTTACGCGTGATGTGCTAAGAGTTATAGTAGGTACTAAGACCTGATTTAAATGTGAACTTAGCATGGTCTGTTGTGTGCGCCAGCCTGCCACATGCACTGAAATACAGCCAGAGTGAGGAGGAACAGGTGCAGGGTGCAGTTGGTTCATGATGCATCTTTGGCAAAAAATAGAAAAAGAAAAGAAAAGAAAAAAGGGGGGGGGGGGTGGTTGAGGCAAACACGTAAAGTCTATGTCTGTAGACAGTTACTTACTATTAGGCTAGAATGTCCATTCAGACTATTTAATTGTTTCACTCTTTGTTTCATTGCAGTCATTTGCTAAAATAAAAAAAAAAATCAATTTATTTATTTTTAATGTACACTGAGCACCCAACCTTGACAGAGAAAACCAGAAATATATGAATATCTGAAAATGTATTAAAATAGAAAAACTGAAATGTCACATAGTCATAAGTATTCAGACCCTTTGTAGTGACACTCATATTTACAGAAACTCACATGTCGTCCTTGTCTTCTGATCGTCCTTGGGATGGCTCTGCTCCTCCATTGGAGTCCAGCTGTGTTTAATTAAACTGATTGGACTAGGAAAGGCACACACCTGTCTATATAAGACTTTAAAGCTCAAAGTGAATGTAAGAGCCAATGAGAATAATGAGGTCAAAGGAACAGCCCAAGGAGCTCAGAGACAGAACTGTGTCAAGGCACAGATCCAGCCAAGGTTACAAAATAATTTCTCTAGCACTCAAGGTTTCTAAGAGTACAGTGGCCACCATAATCCTCAAATGGAAGAAGTTTGGGACGACTAGGGGCATTTTTACATGTGTGGCCGTGCCAGAAAATGGCCAGAGAAAAATGCTAATTTTTTCTGTTCACATGGTGTGGTTCTCAGCCCGTACTAGAGGCCAGTATTTTACATGACGCACTACACAAAAACAGCAGATGGCAGTATACAAATAATTCTGTAGCCATCCAACAAACAAGGGAGTGAGACGTAACGACGTCATAAAACGAACGACAGCCTAGAATGACAACATGTTGGTCTACTGGTCAACTGCTACCTGAAGCCATCTACAGGGTGAGTGTTGTAGTAGACCCGCCGCTTTGTAACCTGATGTGTTGATGTGGGATGCTTGAACAGCATTGTTTTGATCTCTTTATGGTTGTGTGGCGATTCGGTAACTTTGGTCGGCGTTGTCGTCACTTCCGCCTGGAGCACGTCTATTGTCTTAGGTACGGCCAGGGTACGGCTTGTGTTCACGTGATCCGTATCCACTTGTATCTGGACTCCGATATGACCTCCAAGGCAGGTCTCTCGGACATGTAATGAAATAAGTGGATTTTAAGCAAATGCGGTATGTGAATACAGACTCAAGTCCCATGTGAAAACAACCTAGTACTCTTCCTAGACCTGGCCGTCCAGACAAACTGAGCAGTCATGGGAGAAGAGCCTTTGTGAGAAAGATAAAGAACCCAAATATCACTGTGGCTGAGCTCCAGAGATGCAGTAGGGAGCTGGAAAAAAGTTCCACAAAATCAACTATCACTGCAGCCCTCCACTAGTCGGGCCTTTATGGCCGAGTGGACCGATGGAAGCCTCTCCTAGGTGCAAGACATATGAAAGCCTTCATTGAGATTGCCAAAAAACACATGAAGGACTCCCAGAGTATGAGAAATAAGATTCTATGGTTTGATGAGACCACGACTGAACTATTTGTCATTAATTCTAAGTGGTATGTGTGAAGAAAACCAGGCACTGCTCATCACCTTCTCAATGTCTGTAAAAAGTGCTTTATAAATAACATTCACTTACTAATACAATCCCCACAGTGTAACATGGTGGTAGGAGCATCATGTTGTGGGGGTGTTTTTGAGCTGCAGAGACTGGACGACTGGTTGCAACTGAAGGAAAGATTAGCGTGTCCAAGTACAGAGATATCCTGGAAGAAAACCTGTTTCAGAGTGGTCAGGGCCTCAGACTGGGCTGAAGGTTCACCTTTCAACAGGACAATGATTCTAAGCACAGAGCTAAAATAACAAAGCAGTGGCTTTGGAACAATTATGTGACCTTTCTTAACTGGCCCTGCAAGAGCCCTTAACTGAACCCAGTTGAGCATCTCTGCATAAACCTGAAAATGGCTTTCCACCAACATTCACCATGCAACCTGACAAAACTGGGGAGGATCTGCAAGGAATAAAGGCAGAGGATCCCCAAATTCAGGAGTAAAAAAATTGTTGGATCATTCCCAAGAAAACTAATGGCTGTACTAGCTCAAAAGTATGCTGAGCAAAGGTTCTGAATACGTATGACCATGTGATATTTCAGTTTTTTTCTTTTTTGTTAATTTAGCAAAAATGTCTAGATTTCTTTGTTTTCTGTCAAGAAGGAGTGCATTAATAAAAAAAATAACTTTTTTTTATTTTAGCAAATGGCTGCAATTAAACAAAGGATGAAAAATGTAAAGGGGTTTCAATACTTTCCGTACCTACAGTTTATTTTTCATCTGTCATAAATAAATGTAATGCCTGCGTTATACATGTGTCGCTCTCTAACCCATGGAAGTGCTGTATTCCAAGGTCAGACTTGATAGAGCTGCAGCTTTACAGAACAAGGCTGATTGCTTAGTCCTTAGATGTCCATATTCTAACAATGTTGTTGGAATGCATCACACTTTATCATGGCCTTTATTAAATGTCAAGTTAAAGTACAACCTACTCATATTCATGAAAAAATATTTTAACAGGTCAACCAGAATCATATTAAAAATAGTTAATTTACTCTGATCTGATACATCCCCATTGCACTAGATATGCTTGTGATACTTAATCAATGTTAAAAAGTGTTGACAAACCTTCTGCAAAATCTGCTGCCCCTACAGGGAGCAGAGCGAAGGAGCAGAACCCCCCCCCCCCCCCCTACCTCAATACTATGATGCTTATGTATCAAAATGAACTAGAGACACATATACTAGAAAAACAGATGAGGAGGGGTGGGGGTATCCCCCGCATACTGGAAAAGGTTCACACCCTGACAGTGCGCCCGATATTCCACTGTCCAAGGAGCGGTGGGGGTGGTGGTCTCACCGCAACAATGTTGAAATCAAGGAGCACATGCAGGTCTGTCTGTGGCATGAACATGTGTGGGGAGTGTTCTTTTACATTCTCCTCTGCGGGAGTTTTGAGATGCCTACCAAGGCCAAGTGAGGGTCCGAGTAGACAACACCAAATTGTTTGGGTTTAGACTGAAGCTCATCTCATCACCTTTAAAGTCTGTCAGTGGTCCTAGTTCGAAACCAAATAGCCGAATAGGGGGTCAGTTTCTTCCACCCGGGTGAGAACTTCTCCGTGTTGTTTCCCACGCAGTGAAATTTGTCCAATTTTGCTTGTACATCACAGATGAGTCTGAGTGTTGACAGCACAGCACCCTTCCTGTAGCATGAGCAGCCTGCCAGTCAATGCCTTTAAGCTTAGAAATTTGCAATACCTCAGAAATCCACTTGCAATAATCATTAGATATCTGGTTATCATGAATCCAATTATATAGATGTTCCCAGGGTCTTTCATGCTCAAAAGCGAGAGAGACACAAGATCCTCCATAAGGTTCCATTGAGTCAGCTGAGCTCCCCCTTAAAAAAAATATGATTAACTGCATTAAGAGACCGTTAATAAATGACTATAGTTCCTGTTTTACCTTGAGTAACAACAAGGAGAGTAGCTCAAGTAAAAGAAAACAAGTATGATGTTCAAGCATAAGGTCTCTGATAGAGATGTGTTAGATTTCAGGATGGCAGATGTCAGCATGTTACCAATAAGTACTCCACACTCCCAGAGAGGGACTGGTCTTCAAAAGGGGGGAGCTAATGGAAACTAGAGATAACAACTTAATACTATAAAATGTTTTAAGACTGGTGGGTTGGGGGTTGGGGGGGGTCAAACGATATAATCCTTTGTACTAACTGTTCCTCTGTGGTAATCAACATGCCGTGTTAAATCCTTAAACAACTGAGGTAATCAGCCTCATCCTTTGATTAAGACTTTTTTCCATAATCGCTACTCAAAAGCTCCCCTAGAAGGGGACAAAAGATCACCGAGCAATATCTAAATCGCCAAACTTTTCCTCAATTAAGTTCAATGTTAAACAAAATACCGGTATAAAATGGCCACTATGGGAGACTTCTAAGACAAGAATGATTGTTAATTAAAAAGCATATCAAATGCCCACTTTACATTTTTCTGGAAACATCTTGTTGATCCTAAAGACTTTTGAAAATTAAACAAATAAAAATCTTTAGACCGAGCAGATAAAGCTGGGACTCTTCAGAGGGTTAAACTGACTACTCATGCTTAGAAACTCTCCAGTGGGGCCGATTTAAAACAATTATATGACGAAGAATTTAAAAAATATGTCAACAGCAATGTAAAATACTTTTTCCACCTAAGGCCAGGTTGGTTTAGACATCTGTTTTTAAAATAATACATAAATTCACTCTTTGAAATCTGCATTTTGTTTTTGATCATACCTGAAACAGAAACCAGGACAAAAAAAAAACAATAAAGGCCATCTTTAAGAGCCATGCACTTTCTCACAACACTGTAGAATTGGATAAGAGGGGCATAATGAAGTTAATTGCATTTGACAAAATGTAAAAAAAAAGGATCTTTCTGTGGCACAAGCTGACACAGTAGTCAGCTGTCACACTACATCAAACTAGATTTATACTGCCTGAAAACCTTACACTCTTTATTCACCGTTTTTGACCTTTTCTAAATCTTAGATGCCATTTAAGATATAAAAAGTATTTGTGCTTAATAAGCTAAACACATTTGACAAGTACATTTTTCTTTTGTACTTCTAAGAAATGCTCATCAAAAAGATTCCTTTTTATTCACTCAACTGATTAGAGTAGCCATGAAGCAGGCCGAGCTGTCTATATTTAATCTTGGACTGTGAAAATGTTCTAATTATTCTACATATGCATGAACGCCCACAGCAGAGAGTGAAGTAACATTGCTGCTGTCTAGAGACAGTGGTTGCATAAGGATTCTACTGTCATCCAAGTTTACATCAGGAGGCAGATCAGATAGCTGCTGCCTTGTGCTGTCCATGTGACCGGATGCCAAACTAGTGACAATACTGTCAACAAAGATAGATGTGTCACAAATGGGCCAAAAAATCACATAAAGTTCTTAGCCTAATTTTTCCAATTGAGGTGAATAGTTGCAAATATTCATATTTATTTTTTCTTACATTTAATAATAACTAATTGGAAATACATCTGAAACACAAATTCAGAAAGAAGAATGTCTTATGTACACTCAAAAAAAAACTTGTTGGGTGAACATTATACAATTATGTAAATCATTTCCACCCAACCGATTTGGTTTGATTTAGCAATAAAGAATTTGTTGAGTGAACTAAATCTAAACATGATTTTAATGATTTCAGTAATACAATGTCTTCACTTTTACCATAAAAAAGGGAATTGGCAGGTTTTTATAATAATATAATCATGTTTAGCTAGCAATGGAAATGAAGTAATATGTGTTATTATATACAACTTTTCTGAGTTATTGTGTAGCAAAGTGGTTAGTGCAGGTGCTCAGAAAACAGAGGCACTTTTCTGAGTTTCAATCCCACCCCCTGCTATATATTTTTGTGCCTTATAGCAATCCAAATGTATTAAGTTGAACCCACATGTTTACATTTAGTTAATTCAACAAAATTCATTATTGCTAAATCGAACCAAATCAGTTGGGTGGAAACTATTTACATTATTTTATTGTGTTCACCCAACAAGTTTTTGTGTGTGTGTAGTATCAGTTCTTGTGTAAGAAAATGCACAAAACATTATACCCTGTCTCTTTCTGGTTTGCCTTCTCCTGGCTGATGTCCTCCTCGACACTGTAGTCCAGGACAGAGCCGACACCAAAAGCCTGGTTCTTCTGAATCAGAGGTTTGATGGATATGTGATCCTCCCCAGCAACAAACTGGCCATAGAAGGTCATCTTCATGAGCTGGTCAAAAACCTTCTGGCCCAGAACTTTCTTACCAAGATCCATTATCTAGGCATAAAAGAAAGACAATTATGTTTACTGAAGTATGAGAGACAGACTGTGCCAGCATGTCTGCTCCATTTGCCTCATAATAGTACTCAATCCACATGACTCATAGTGTTCAGTGATGGACAATGGGTTGCCATGTTTCATTTGTACCTGACAATTTAAAAACATGAAATTTGCCAGTTATTGTTGAATACGTAAGAATAAAAAAAAAATAGAATGAATCAATAAATTACAGTGATGGTCAGGAACATGCATGTTGGATGCATGCAAATAAGTCTACAAAGAATACAGCGACCAAGCGGGAGGTCTGCCTTTATCTGTAATGCTTAAATATTTGTAAGACAAAAAGTAAACTACCATAAATTTAGATAACTATCAACCAATTACCTAAAGTACAATACATGAGAGCTTTCTTTGCCAGAAACATATTTGCAGATGATTGTTGTTTTATGAAGTGGAAAATATTTTTGTAGGCAATTATGGTTGTCTGGTCATAAAGTAATAAAGCTGCAATTAGGTTAATTCATTCCAAAATTGCACAAATAGCCTGATACAAGTTTTTCCAATAAACCCTGCTTTTGTAGTGAAAATAATACATTTCGTTTTTCCATGGGCTGCATAAACTACACAATATCTGGAGTGTATAATTAAAATGAAACAAAAAAAGGACATTGATAACCATTTCATAGTTACAATTTCCCAAGTCAAACTGAATTAATACTGAGCTAATTATATTTTGTATTAATTTATCACTAAAGTCCTTTTTTGATTCACATATAAGATTACATTTATTATTAGATAGGCTACATTGGGATGGAACAGCAAAAAGTCAGAGTACAGAGAGTGCAAGAAGATGAAAAACAGCCTAAGAATGATTTGATTCAGTTATATGTTTGACATGTTAGAATTATGTATATAGCACATGGTGTAGCTGTTAGTAAACAAAGTAGTTTTGTCACATCAAAAAAAGTCAACAATAAATGATTAGCAGACATGAAAAGGTGTTCAATGTAACTACAGATTTATTAATGAATCTACCACAAGTATAATGACATTATGCCTGTGAACAGAGATGTTGGTTCATAGAAACCACTTTCTTTCTTTGCTTTATAAATAGCATTGAGCCAACATTATGCAACAGATTGCAAAGAGGTTAAGGGCTGGTTGTAATTTGAGTCTAGGGTGTGCTGCAGCATGTCTGGGTGGTTAGCAGTCTGGGACACTACAATTGTCTCTAGCCTAAATATGTGGTAAAGACACTAATTAGTTGTTACAACTATACAAATTTGTGGAAAGACAAGGTAAACACTGACTATTTAATAAATCATATTTAGGCTACTGTGACAAATAATATCTGCAGGCAGCTGGCCAGGTTCTGTCACTTGCTTGCTTTGAGGATTTTTTAACCACTTTGTCTAACCAGTTGTTGTGGGAGAGTGATACATGTTATTTATAATCTACTAATATATTATTAATCACTCTGAACCCACAATAAATCAACTGATTCCTCTAATTGTTAGGCTACCACTGCACCATTACCTACCTCTTTGTTGTTATCAACCAGGAAATCATAGGAACAAATTTTGAAAACCACCAAACTTCTGAGTAGCTCCAACGAGTTTTTGCTCCTGTAAGCCTCCTGGCTTCGCTCAAAGTCTACAGAGATCTCGTTAGTGGAGGGGGGAAAGTTGGTGTGGTCTCTCCCTGCTTCCCCACGCTTTGCAGGAGACTGCAGCCGGGCAGAAGCACGCTGAGCCCCGTTCCGGCTTTTGCCATGGTCCGCCTTCTCCGACCAGGTCGTCGAGCTGAAGGTAACATTGGAGCGCGGTCTTCGGTTGGATAGTAACCGCTTCAAGTGAATCTCTGCATTTGCCCACGTCGGGGCTGGCACGGTTTTGACAAAAAACATCTGGTAGTTAGAAGGTAGAAGTGAACGAAGTATCAAAGTTAGCACACCATCTTCTTGGCTCCTCGTATGCGATTGCTTAAATAATGGATAAAATTGTCAGAAGGAAGTCACCTGATTGGTTTAGAGGGTAAATACAGAAGTCTGCATCTACCTGGAGGTTTCAATAAGTGATGCCAGTTCTAAAATTATTTTCAAAGAATAATGGTTTTACCGCCACTTTAGAGTCAAACTCCAGCCGTTAATCTTATCTAATGGTGAATCCATTCGCCTGTTTTTTTTTTATTGTTTTTTTTTAATATAATTATTGGTGTTTTATTGTGAAAAACTGTAAAAATAGCAACAATGAAAAAAATACAAATCATGTTATGTACACCGGTATCCCTACAAATATATGTTCTGCACCTTAATTTGTAAACTTTCCGGTTTGACATAAAAGGCCTCTACTTTCTTTTGGAAGCTCTCTGCTAAACCTCACCCATCACTCTTTCCAATGTTCTTTTTTTATTTGGTGTGGCTTGGATAGATATTAGGTTATTAATAAGTTAATATCATTGCATTTGTTGGCATGTACTTTTTTTATGAATCATAGTAATTCCAGAAAGTTCTATGTCTGTACAAGGGTTTCCTTTCAGTGGGATGTTCTCTAAAAAAATCTCCCTTTTTTCCTCAAGAAACACAGAAAGGAATCCAGATCCAGTGCCTAGCTTGTCTCCGCTTGCTCCTTTTATTTAGGAGAAGCAGGAGCTCTACTTCAAATTCTCCTCAGATTGCTGAACAACTCAACCTAACCCTACTTCATTTATGAAGTAAGCTCCTTTCAGCTTCTTGTATTCAGAATGACATTCTTTTAGCAATGGTACACCTCTTATGAACATAGGTTTGGCCTGGAATGTGGAGAAACCGGAAAGTGGAGAGCTTTGCTTTTTGACTTGGCTTTCATCACCACACCAGTCTGCATTACTACAGACAATGCTTCAATGAAAATATATCCTAGCATTTAAAATTATATAGTATATATATATATATATAGTTTTCTTTCTTGATTTTCCTTTTTTTTTAAGAATAGAGATACAGTAGCATCTACACACCTTTTGCATAGTGGAAAAAATGCAAAACATGTGCTCATTTGTACTGATTTGATTAAAAGTAGATACTTTACTTAAGTATGTCCTTCTGTTGTATATTTATATTTCCATTCCATTGTAGATGGAAATATTTCCATTTTAGTACATCTTTTTTGTGGGAATATTTAGTTTGATGCTAAACACTGAAACCATTACCATGATAAATAAAATTGTGGTGACATTTAAAAAAAAACTTTCCTTTTTTTTACTTCCTTAAATGTCTGATTTTAACCATTTAATAAAAAAACTTTCTTTTAGAGAGTTTTTTGTGGCAAGTAACTCATGTAATTAGGCAATAAAACACTTTTATTTTTTTTACTTCCTAAAATGTCTGATTTTAACCATAAAAAAAGAACAAAATGCTGTTGTGATAATTGTTTATTTAGGTATGTTTTTCATTTTTTTTTGGGGGGGGGGGTTCCAATATTTTTTTCATTTATGTTATAAACTTCTTGCTGTTAATAGTCCTTTTATATTTTCATTATTGTTATTATGATCATCAATGGAATTTGCACATTTTTTGTTCTTATCAAAGTGATTTGGGCAACCAACAAGACAAGACATGATCATGTCTCATTCTACCATTCATGCTCAGTAAAGCAGGGATTAAAGTAGACTGATAATCCCTCTATAAGTTTATTTCTTTGTTTAATCTTGTACTGTTCTCTTATGATTTTAATAGGCTTTTTCTCTTTTTGATTTCAAGATTTCATTTGATTTCAACTCCTTATTTGTTTTGTTGTTCATTCCCTACTCTCACTGGGAAAGCCCTCTGTAAGCTATCCTTGTTTTTTAATGTTACATCTCTGCTCACATCATCAGTCGTTCTCTGTGTGTGGGTCCTTTACTAATCACACACATGACAAATGCATTCCTAATCACTGTACATCCTGGCCCTCTCAGAGGGTGAAGTTAGTAGCTCAAGACATGTCATATGATGAGCACATGCAAGTTTAATTAACCCTTAAATAGCTCAGCCTGCCTCTTTTAAGTGCCTAACCATTATTTCAGGACATTTAATTTGGGTAAAATCAACAATTAAAGGAGAAAAAAAAACTAAATATAATTTTTTTACCGTCATAACTTTAAATATGTAAATATGTAATTAAGTATTTTTGTTTTGTTTCAATGTTTTTTTCCTCTAACAGGGGTGCCAAAGTCCACCCCAGTCCTTGATAAATTTAATCATTTAATTTTTTTGTTTTGGTGAAAGGATGGATCCAGTTGTGGGGTAGTTGAAACCTTGAGTTTAGGCATTCCAAAATAAAATGCTGATGGTTAGTTTGGATATCATTAAATATGTACTATTTTTGCAAAAGCACACTCATATTGAATACATTGGAACAGGTGTTCCAGTAAAGCTTGTTTGTCAGAGTACTATTTGAAAATAACAACCTTTTTTATTTTTGTTTGCACAGTAAAAAAAAAGGTTTTACAGGGTAAATAACTTTAAAATGCAGTGCTGGAGGAGGCAAAATCCAGTTAAAGTAAGCAAAACAACAAACAATAAGAGAATAAATCTGAAATGTATTCATAAGGAAATACCTCATTTTAAAGAACAAACACTAATAATGTCCTCACATAATTAAATGAACTTTCTAGCAGGTATTAAATATACTTTTCATGAAAAGCACATTTTGGTCATAGAATATATTTTATTGGTCTGATGTAATACTCAAATTTTAAAGATCGTGATTTTTTTTTCTGAAACACTTTTTGCAGTATTGCTTGAAATGCTCTTTACATACAGAAAGAAACGTAAATGTTTTGTCAAAAAACAGCAACAAATAGATGTAATCCCCCTTGAAACATACAGTCTTGAGAAAACTTCATCCAGTCATCTTGAGTAGCCTGTTGCAAGACCATTGGTATAGCGGGCCAAAGTGCTAAAATTTAAATAAATAAATAAAACCCTATGATATAAATGTTTACATTTATAATTAGTAGACAAATATTGTATGTGACATTGAAATGATGAAAAAACTAAATTCATAGAAAAGTTTAAACTCATTATTATGAAATATGTTTCTTTTTAAATAAAAGCATTTTTTAATATAAAAATATATTTTATTGTGAAAAAATATTTATAATACATTTTATTCTTGGTCATTTTATTCAATTGTATTACTTTTTTTCCCCAAAACATATTTTTTAACAAAATTAGCTTTTACTTCATAACAATGTTTTTGTTTTGTTTTTTCCAATGAGCTTATTTTTATCAAAGGACAAATTATCCACTAAACGAGATCACCAGTGGGACCTGTATGCTCATTGGCTGGTGTTTTGACATTGATCTTCCTGGAAGCCTAAGTCTCCTCCCCTTCCAGTTGGCCCATGGTTCCCATGGCCGAAAAAATAATGAATGAGAGTCAAGGGAGTCAAGGCAGTAGGGGACCCATGGACCGGAAGGATAAGGGCGTGACTAATGCTGCGTTCAGACCACAGGCTTTGTCAGCGTCAGAAACGTCAAGATTACATGTTAAGTCTATGGTGGAGGCCGTTGGAGGACCGTTACAGTCTTTGTGGCGCTTTGTGTGCTTTGGCTCCGTCAACTTTTCAAGCTTTTCCTGCGTTTCATGCTTCAAAGCTCACAACGCTAGCAATGCAGAAGTTCAGCTAGTTGAACTTTTGACGGTCCTAAAGCTGTTGAGGCAGCACGGCAACCAATCAGAGCAACTCAGTGTGGTGAGGAAGGCCCGCCCACGAGCTTTGCGAGCTTCAGTTTAAAAATGTATCTTCTGTCTATATGCATCAAACAATTCGCTTTATGAGCGTTGCCTGACGCTGAAAAAGCCTGCGGTCTGAATGAAGCATTAGGCTCCCTATAGCCATTCTCATTGACTGCTAGCAGCTTGTTGCAGCTTAGCATAACATGCTAACTCAAAGCAGGTCAAAGTAAAGTGAGAAAATGAAGCATATTCTTAATGAGCAACTACTAATTAGTGAACAAGCAATTCGGTCAACCACTGAGGAATATATTTACTCCCAGCAATTTGGCTTGTTCTTGTTCTTAGAGTTAAATGTAACATATGTGCCATTTGCAATGTGTGCTTTAAACCAACTACCATGCATCTAATTAGTTCAGCATTGTTAACTAATTTGTTGGCTCCAGTCCACTGTGTGCCTGAGGCCAAACCCTCATTAAAAAATAACATTAAGCTGACATTCTATTTGTGCAGATGCAGATGCACAAATGACAGGGAAGCTGCATAGTTGGAGGGAAGATGGTTGGAGCAAAATACAGGGCGAGACTGAAAAGAAACCTGTGAAGTGAAGGTGCCATCTGCCAACATAATTTTATACCTGAGGGTGGAGCTATTGTACCACTTGTAATAACCATGTCTCTTCCAGAGCCAGACAAAGGGACACTTTTCCCATGTATTAGCTGGGAATAGTTTGTATACTGTTTAACAATCAGTGGTTGTTACTTAAGTCTATTTAAAATATAATAAATATAATATTATCTCTAACTGGCAATGTAAAATATTTATAACACAGTTAAAACAAGTATAATAGTAATTGAGATTGTCTTTTTAAGTCAGTCATTGTATCATGATATTGTAAACTTTTTCAAAAGGATTTTATAATTGTATGCAGCCAATTTATTTTAACTCGGGCCATTAAAGCAGACCACGTTGCGCCCCTGTTGCATGAAGGCCTATGTAAATTTTGGTGGCGGAGGCATGGCGCAGAAAGCCAAAGATAGAGTAACAAATCAGGAATTTCCCATCTGCCACTCCTGAGAGCGCAAGAGAGGGACGAATGTTACGGATTAGGTACTTCTCCTCAAGAGACTGAAGCCAAAACCATCCTTTGGACTTTTCTTTTACAATTAGTTTTAAAAAACTCTAAACGCACTTCCAGAAGAGTTGAGGGGAATTTTCTTCATGTAGGGGTTGTCTTTTGTTCTATGAGCCTGGAGTCCGTTAGATTACGGCATGGCATTTTGCAGAACTATTGTGGGATAAACTGAAGAGACACCAAGAGAACCAATTTATTTGAAATTTTGGACTTTTCTTCCGTTTTATTTAAACTATCATTGGGATTGCCGAGTTTATCGGCGCTTTTGGTGCTGGGACACATCGAGGATTTAAAGGATATTTCATTAAGTTTACAGTGATCACATCTGGATTATGAAAGAAACAGAAGTGAAAAAGGAAGAGTGAAACCTTGCCATTAGGAAACAAATTAATAATTGGAGAAAGGGAAATGTGGAGTAAGAGTGGCGTCTATATTAGGATGTTGCTGCTCGTACAATGGAAGTGAACTGTTTTTCTGCCGCTGCACTGCTTTGTCTTTTCTTTTTCTCCGTTTTCAGCCAAGAACTCAACGTTAAAGGCAGGAATGTCTGCAGAGTACCCGGGTAAGAAGTCATGCTGGGGGAACTACCTGTAGATATAGCTCTTATTTAAGTAGTTCTCAGTTTATGCCCAAGTTCTGCTTCTGCGTGTCTGTTTTATAATTCAGACAGAGATAAAACCAGCTTCATAAACATATACATTGTTAAATATGGGGGTTAGTTTTCTTATTTTGGGGGTGGGAAAAGGAAGTTTTAATTTGCAGAAGTGACTTTTAATATTTCATATAACTTCTATAACTAGTCTGAGTGTTTTACCCGGGCTATGTCGCTCCTCGCCGTAGGAAAATCGTGAAACTTTTTTAAAGCTGTATTGAAATTATCCCCATTTATTCAAAGTTGTCGCCGTTGACCTATTTTCTGAGATGCATAACGCGATTTCTGTTCACTGTAGCTGCAGGAGGAGGAGTTGATTGAAGAAGGCAGATGTGGTTACATCTGGGGTGCTTTTATCTGTAGGTGGCGCTCTAATCGACTGCGATGGCCTTCGTGGCAGCTTTGTATAACCAATTAAATGTTAAAATGGATATATACCTTTTAGGATATAAGGGAGCATTTGGAAAGTTTAATGAGAATTGTTTGGCCTGTAAATGTGCATTCTTGAAGATCCTTGGCTAAACCCTTGCATATCTGGCTTCTTGTCTTAAAGGAAAGCATCCAAGTCCACAATTACTGACTCCAAACATGTTCAAGTGATGTCAATGAATACGTTAAAAGGAAAGAAAGAAAACAAAAACAAAAAACAGCTAAACATATTTACTACCCCCTCCCAAAAAAACAAAACAAAAACAACAACAAAAATTATATTCAAATTTGATATGTTTCAAGTGTGCGTTTGTTTTGTCTCTGAAATACCTTTTTTGAGTGGATTGTGGATTTAGGGAACATTTCATGTTCAGTAAATATAGCTTACTGTAACCACACTGAAAATAACTTGTCTGAAAAAAAAGCCACTCACTGCAATTTCTAAAGCATTCAGAATGGAAGCAATCAGGAGCAGCTAAAGTTTGTTTACATTATATTTGGGGAAAAAGACTCCTCAGAGTTTCACCTGAGGAGTGGGGTTTGTGGTGGTAATTTTAACCTGTAAAGCACTTAGAGAAGCTTTTGTAGTTGGAAAATAGCTTTATAAATAAATGTATATTGATTGATTTATTGAGGTGGTGCTATGCTAGCAGGGATATTTTCTTAGAATATGCTTGGCACTGTGACACCAGCTGGCCATTGTTTGAATGCCAGCCTCAGTATTGACCTACAATGTCTTTCCCTTTTAATGCAGTGTATCCATCTTCTGATGGCTGCTTCTAGGAGGATAGTACCGCATATACATCAAAGCTCAAATTATGCCAATCTGGTTTCTTGAGCATAACAATGGATTCACTCTGCTAATATGCCCCCCTCAGCCACAGGTCACAGTCCAATAAAACCCCTTCGGAAAGTGGTGGAACTTGAGATTATCATCACAGACATGCAGTCAACTAATTTGCTGCAACTGCCAGATAATATCATGTCAGTATGAACACAAATCTCTATGACACCTTGTTGAATCTATGGCAAAAAGAGTTAAAAAAAATAATAACAGGATAGGGGAAGTCAGTCTGGTACTAGCAAGGTGTCCTATAAATGTAAAATGCAGAAATTATATTGGTATTTTTTCTTATCTTCCTCTTATCTGAAGTATTACAATTCATAGATCTAGACACGTGCATGTGTAGGTTGGATAAAGCACAGCCCTACTCCCTTCATTCTGCCTAAGAGGACCCACCATCTTCAAGGCATTAGAGGAAGCTGACGTGTTGCAGGGGCCCGAATAGGTCGCATGCGAGGGAGGAAGAGGAGAGACATCAGTCCTTTCCTGTCAAACCTAGAACTGTGTGCAAATTGTTTGCTTTGAATATTCATGTTCATTACCCACAGGCCAGGAAGAGACAGATAACAGGATAAACGGCACAAATTCAGATGTTAGAGACTTAGGAGTGCGTTTAAGATGTACAGACTACAACTAACCATACTGGTCTAATTAAACAACAAATGTGCTACACATCTGAGTCCTAACACACTTGACAGGGGCTGGAAACTGTAAGAACTGTGAGTTAAAAGAGACGTGAGCTGGGTGTGGATGCTGCCTTTTTGATATGTGTTTGTTTTACTTCATTTTAGTGCAGTGCTCTATCTTTTCCCTCTCATTTCATGTCTTATAGCTTTGAGTTTCTTTTTTCCAGGTCATCAAGATTGGTATGCTGCAGTGGATGGGGGCAGCTGGGAGACGAATGCCTGACTCGTAAGTTGGAATAGGTCTTGCATTAATCAAAAGATGTCAAATGGCTCATTCTGTGAACTACTGTAATAATCTCCCCTGTTCTTTTTCATTTTAGCCCTTTGTGAAGGCAACTTCACCTGCAACGAAAATGAGGTGTGTGTAAGCCCAAATGAATGCCGTTGCCGACATGGATACTATGGAGCCAGCTGTGAAGGAAGTAAGAGCTTATTTTTCACCTTTCTAGGGTTTGCCATTTTTTTAAGATGCCAAAAACTTATGTGAACCATTTTTTCACAAGAAATGCCCCCCTAAAGGTTTTTAACATGCCAAAGCTACCATGCCAAATCTGCAAAACAAGCTAGTATAAAACACAAACACAGTCCCAGAATGCTAACCCGTTGCATCCGCTATCATCCCTAGGCCACACACCCCTAATTTGGGAACAAGCATTGCAACAGTTGACGAGAGAGCGCAAAAACCAGTCACAGTTTGGTCACTTGTCTTTTTTTTCTCCCCGCAACTTACAATGGCGTTTTTCTAGTTGGGATTCTGGTAGTTTGTCCTGAAGTTGAAATGATAGCAGAACTGCCGTTTTTCCTTCTCTGACATTACTGAGTAGAGAACATCTCACACGAGTGGTGCTCTATTGTAAAATGCAGCAGCATGTAATGATTAAAGGAGCCACATAAATGCGAAAGTATTCTTGTCCGGTAAGTCAGAAAACCAGATTGGTCCAATTGTTGTTGGGTTTTATCGGACCAAGCTATGTTATAGTTTTACACTAATGCGACAGAACTATTTGATTTTTTTCCCCACTTAAAAAAAAAACTCCACATATTCATAGCGTCAAAACATTGTGACGAACCATGAAAAATCTTTTTTAACCTAGCTTGTTTTGCAGATTCAATATACCAGCTTTAATCCGTACACTAAAAAAATCAATCAATCAACCAATCAACCACTCAATCAATCAATCAATCAATCAATCAATCAATCAATCAATCAATCCACTGAAAATAAATTAGGGTCTGTTAATAATGGCACTTAAACAATTCCCTTAATTCATAATTACTATTAATTAATCACTATAATAATAATAATAATAATAATAATCACTGGGTTGTGTTTTGAACCCAGTATGCTGGAAAAAGAAGTTGCTAGAGGGTACGCCTATGCCTAGTATTATAACCATAAATAGAAATAAATTTTGAAGTCATTTAAAAAAGGTGTATGACTTTATCTAGATGGCTCTATTTAAAAAAAAATAATTTTGTCTTTAAAATGTAGCATTCTATTAAGACAATATTAACATGTGTAGTATGTATTTGTTGTTGTTATTATCATACATAGACTTCAGTAAACATGTACAATTGGCACTCTCTAAAGGTAGTACTGGTTCTCAAGTAAACATTTCTTCTGCTCATAGTGCTGTAACATTTTGCTTTTCTGTATAAAGTAAAATCAGCCAGGACTTTGATAATAGCTTGCAGTCAGCTACAAACTCGACTTGCCAACTGTAGTTTTATAAAGCAAGCTTGTGGATACTACTAGGATAGAATGTCTGTAAATTATGTTTTTTGTTTTTCATGAATAAACTCAACGCGTGCAATGCGAACGCACTGCTCCATGCAACCACATTCCAGAGTATGATTTGTTTAAGGTGTAGCTTGTCCTGAATAAGGATGCTCCCAGTCCTGAGATGTCCATATTCTACCAATATTATTGAAATGCACTTCACGTAATCATGACCTCCATTAAATGCATTAAATTAATGGCAAAACATGCTAACACAAACTACTGCAAAATTAGATGTCTACAGAGCATCTCCGAAACAGAATTATCTAAAAAATTTTAGAGAACTAAAGGGATTTTATTCTTTAAAGGATTGGTAACATACTATTTTACACCTTTCAGCATCTGGGATAGGCACACATATGATAAGATGTTACCTTTGGCATTATGTAGTATTGCTTATCTCCTAAAATATAATTTTATATTCTGGGGTTATTCGTCAACCCACAAGTAAGATATTCGCTTTGGATCTACCTGAATGTTTTAGGTATTTTATGGAAGGTCTTATTCATCAAGGGCAATTGCACTAAATGGACTGTGTGCATCTTGCTCAAGGTTTAACAGGCACAATACTCTTTTAGCCCAGTTAGCAAATCAGCTGCAGCTGTTTTTTGCAACACTGTGCACATTGTGCCAGTTTTAAGAAGCGCAAACCGTTGCTATATATGTCTTTTATGTGCTGTGAAATTATTTTAGTAGAGTCCACATTGAGTAGAGATTTTTTCAGTTTTCATTTAAGTTTGGTATTGTTTCGGAAAAAAAATCCAGACACTAATGTAAACAGGTCAGCAAGTCACTGATGGAGATGTCTGATGGTTTTGCTCTATGTGTATTCATGACGAAAGGCAGTCATATGCAGACGTGGACAAAATTGTTGGTACCCTTCATTAAATAAAAGAAAAACTCATAATGGTCACAGAAATAACTTTAATCTGACTAAAGTAATAATAAATAAAAATTATATAAATGTTGACCAATGAAAGTCAGACATTGCTTTTCATCCATGCTTCAACAGAATTATTTAAAAAATAAATGCATGAAACAGGCCTGGACAAAAATGATGGTACCCCTAGAAAAGAATGAAAATAATGTGACCAAAGGGACATGTTAATCCAAGGTATGTCCACTAATCAGCATCCTAGGTGTCTACAATCCTGTAATCACTCAGTGGGCCTATATATAGGACTCCAGGTAGTCACTGTGTTGTTTGGTGACGTGGTGTGTACCACACTCAATATAAACCAGAGGAAGCAAAGGAAAGAGTTGTCTCAGGAGATGAGAAAGAAAATCATAGACAAGCATGTTAACTGTAAAGGCTATAAGACCATCTCCAAGCAGCTAAATGTTTCTGTGACTACAGCTGCACATGTCATTCAGTAATGTACGATCCATGGGACTGTAGCCAACCTCCCTGGACGTGGCTGCAGGAGGAAAATTGATGACAGATCAAAGAGACGGATAATCCAAATGGTAACAAAAGAGCCTAGAAAGACTTCAAAATAGATCCAAGCTGAACTTTATGCTCAAGGAACATCAGTGTCAGATCGGAACATCCTTCGCTGTTTGAGCCAGAGGACAAATCATAAAAAAAACAGACTGGAGTATGCCAAACTACATGCTGACGAGCCACAAAGCTTCTGGGAGAATGTCCTGTGGACAGATGAGACAAAAATGTAACTTTTTGCCAAGGCACATCAGCTCTATGTTCACAGACGGAAAAATGAAGCATATCTAGAAAAGAACACGGTCCCTACTGTGAAACATGGGGGAGGCTCGGTTATGTTCTGGGGCTGATTTGCTGCATCTGACACAGGGTGTCTTGAATCTGTGCAGGGTACAATGAAATCTCAAGACTATCAGGGGATTCTAGAGAGAAATGTGCTGGCCAGTGTCAGAAAGCATGGTCTCAGTCGCAGGTCACGGGTCTTACAACAGGAAAATGACCCAAAACACACAGCTAAAAACACCCAAGAAGGGCTAAGAGGAAAACACTGGCCTTCTATGAGCCCTGATCTCAATCCTATTGAGCATCTTTGGAAGGAGCTGAAACGTGCTGTCTGGAAAAGGCGCCCTTCAAACCAGAAACAACTAGAACAGTTTGCTCATGAGGAGTGGGCCAAAATACCTGCTGAGAGGTGCAGAAGTCTCATTTACAGTTACAGGAATCATTTGATTGCAGTGATTGCCTCAAAAGGTTGTGCAACCAAATATTATGTTATGGGTACCATCATTTTTGTCCAGGCCTGTTTCATGCATTTATTTTTTTAAATAATTCCGTTGAAGCATGGATGAAAAGCACTGTCTGACTTTCATTGGTCAACATTTATATAATTTTTATTTATTATTACTTTTGTCAGATTAAAGTTATTTCTGTGATCATTATGAGTTTTTCTTTTATTTAATGAAGGATACCAACAATTTTGTCCACGTCTGTATATCTATATGACTGTTTATTAAACATAAGCTTTCACACATCTGTTTGACAGCACTGTTTGCTTTCTAAAGGGAATGTATAAGGATGTAACCTTGACTTCTGATCATTCTGTTTTCATGAGAGTTTTCACATTCCCTTATTAAATTTTGCTTCAACAGAGTGCCCTGGCAAGTTCTGGGGCCGTGACTGTAAGGAAAGATGTAACTGTTTTCCCAATGGCCAGTGTGATGACTTGACTGGGAAGTGCACCTGCAACCACAATCGTTGGGGACCTAACTGCGAGAATGTTTGTCAGTGCCAAAAGGGCAATTGTGACCAAGAAACAGGAAAATGTACATGTCACCCTGGGGTGTGGGGTCCACTCTGCAACAACAACTGCTATTGCAGCATAAACTCTGTCTGTGATGTGAATACGGGACGATGTCTTTGCAATCCCGGATGGATGGCAAGAAATTGTGCAATCCAGTGCAACTGCAATGGCTCGCCATGCGAGCAATATACAGGACGCTGTCAGTGCAAGGACAGGATGTGGGGTCCGCGATGTGATCGCTTATGTCAGTGCATCCATGGCAAGTGCAACAAGGCTGACGGTTCATGTACCTGCACTCCAGGATATCGTGGGAAGTATTGCAAGGAACCATGTCCTGCTGGATTTTATGGCCAAAACTGCAGAAAAAGGTGAGGATAAATGTACAGTATAATTTTAAAATGCAAGAAAGATTTTACAGATGCTGTATTCCTGATTCTTGTTGTTTTGTAGTTTAGTGTTTTTAGTGTAAAATGTGGTTTGGGTCAATCCATGGTGAAGGAAAAAAATGGAAAAATCCTTAAACTGGTTTTCACATTATCCACTGATAATCACAAAAAAATACTAAAGCAGGCAATGCATAAAGCTTTCCCTCTATTGAATCATTTTAACATCTCTAACTGGTTGATTTTTAGATTGTTCCTAGCCTTGCTTGCTATGCTTATTTGCTGGAGAATGTTGAGCCTGACCTAAAATGCTAGCAACTTTTCCCAACTCAAAAGAAAAAAAAAGAGCAGGTTTTCAGTAGTACATCCAGAGTTCCCATTATCAGTTGATCTTACCTTTGGGTTAGTTTGCTACCTCCCCAAATTGATCAAATATTCCCAATGTAGTTATGATTTAATTAGATGAACCATTTCCTTATCTGTAGCAATTGTTTATGAAATAATCACAACTAAAAGATTATAAACTGCTTGGGGCAAAATTACCAGTACCTGACAGTGCTGACATTGGCTGATAATTGCTCTGTATAAACACATCACTGATGCTGACAACAACTAATGTTTAGTCTGCTTTCTGTAAAAACAACTCAGAAGAAAATTTTTGTCAGCATCACCTGGTAGCCCTTAAATTTGGTGCTTTCATTGATCAGAACAAGACAGGAATTTTGGAATTCCAACTGGACTTAAGCTAAACATCATTAAATTCCATGTGCATCTCTCAAAATAAAAACTGGGTTTATCCTTCAAGATGAGAATATTTTGATACTATAATTAACTATTTTGCATCTGTTTTCATTGAATGCTGTCAGGTGTGGACACTGCAAAGGCCAGCAGCCCTGTAAGGTGACAGAGGGCCAGTGCATTACCTGCGACAGAGGCTGGAATGGAACACGTTGTGATCAGCTTTGCTCCAAGGGCTTCTTTGGGGAAAACTGTCAGGAAGTGTGCCCCACTTGCAAGGATGGTCACCACTGTGACCCGATTCAGGGCAAGTGTTCTCACTGTAATCCTGGCTGGATTGGGGACAGGTAAAATCAACTTGAAAACCCAATAAATGTTCAGATTAACTTTTTAATTCTATATCTTTACTATTTTGGACATTTGAACAGAACAATTGAAAATAACAGTAATTGTATCATTCCCCCTACGTGTAGGTGTGAGGTACGCTGCCCCAACGGCACATATGGCGAGAACTGCGAGAACAACTGCAGCCATTGTTTCAATGGTATCTGTGATTTTGTCACCGGAGAGTGCCTTTGTGACCCAGGCTTTTATGGCACCTAGTAAGTTATAAGACAAACAAAGCTCTCGATATGCCCTCGGCAGCATTATAATAGAAAGATTTAATCACTTTCACTTTCTTTTGCGCCACAGTTGTATTTTCTGGAAAGTGATACGTTTATTTTACATTTAAAGACATGTTTAAATTTTTTGGCACATTTAACACATTGCTTTTGTCTATCTTCCTCATTCAAGCTGCAATAAGACCTGCCAACCTGGCCATTATGGAGTCAACTGCAATCAAACCTGCTCCTGCCATGACAAGAACTGTGATCCCATGTCTGGTGCCTGTTATCTCCGTAAGAAATAATCTTTTAAAATAAGTATTTTTAGTGTTTTACTTTAATCAGGGGTGTTCTAGTTAAGACTTTTGTTTGCCAACAATACCTATTCAGGTCTATCCATAATAATGTTTTGACAGATTATATTTTATGTTGCAGTTAAAGCTCCTGTCCACATGCAAATAGAATTTTTAATTACAAAAATTGTTTTTTTGAAACCTTAGTGGTATATGAATCTGGAGTCAAAATACTAGATACTTAAAACCACAATAATAATGGAGACATAATAAGAAAGATCACTGTACATCAAACAACATTTTTTAACAAAGGTATGTGAAATACCATTACTTCTACAACAGCTGTATAGTCGGATCAGTTTCAGCTGTGACACATGGTGAGGTCAGAAATTGTTGTAAAACCATAAAAACCTTGATCCTTTCTGTTTTGTACCGCCCAATCTGGCTGGGGTTGATGGTATAATCAGATCAATACAGTTTATTTATTTAGTGGCAGTTCAAAACCCACTCAGGGCTCCTTTAAAAAATAAAAGTCAGCTCAGACCAGTCATACAGATTCCAAGTCAAGAACATACATTCAAATTTATTCTAGTTATCCTGGACTGGCTTTTAACAAGATGTGCCTTTGCAGCTATCCCTCATACTGTGCATTCGTGTGGTGACTGATGCACTGATTCAGGTGTTTTTGTAAAAAGTTGACGCCTATTATAGTTCTTTTGAAAGCTTAATTTAGGAGAGAAACAGTTAAGCAGATAAGCTCGGTGTCAATTTCCAAGTCCGTTGGATGAAACTGAGCACATACAATTAGTAAACTCAGCCAACGGCTATGTCTAGGAGAATGACAGGGTTGAAAACTGAAAATAGGGCCAAATTGATCATTTGTAGAAGTAGAGTGTTAAGTAGTGGACAGGAGTAGCTCTGCCTTTACCCCTTCCAGGAAGGTGTCACAGCTACAACTACGGTCAGCCCAGATGTATGAAAAGAAAAGACAAAGAACAAAATCTGCCTCCCATTCTACATTTAGAAACTTTAGCAAACTTACAGCCAGAGATCAAGATTGATTTTGTTAAGAGCATAATGCCCTATCAGATGTGGTGGAGCATTATTAAGACTTGATGCTGTATGTGAGAAGGAGAATTTCAAATTATGTTCTGGATTTAAAGCTGCTGTCCGAAGAAAATATGTATTTTTCAAAGTTTTATAAATCTTTAAAATGACAGTGCAGTTCTATACAATGATATACAGCTGGTACTCCACAATATAAGATTATTCTTCCTTAGTCCCACCTTCCTCCTACACACCACTCTGTTATTCAAACTGACTGCCAATTTTTTTAGCCAATAGAATTCAAGTTTCTGCCTTGTCAGCTGTGAATCAACATGCATGCACATCGCACAAATCTGTGAGGACGGGACTCCGGGCACAGGCTGCTTTGTTTCTTTCTGTTTACAGTTGCCATACTGAAAGAGAGCGCCAGTCATACAGAAATGTGCGTAACAAAAATACAATCGGTTGATGCTCGATTGAGCTTTCTGATTTCCTTTTTGACCCGCTGTGATAACACAGGTGATGCACATGCATGATTGTTAGATTCGTTGAATACGTTGTGTTCAAAAAAATATTTCATACCCACAAATATTCACCTGCTTTAACTTGAGTCAAATGACAATTAGCTAAAAAAGGAGAAATATGATCTCTTGTTTTAGTTTTAATTAAAACTCCTGCCACAATCTCCACATGTTAATCAAGTACAAGCCCGTTTTGGATGTGGCTGAACATCATGGTGTACAGCTAATAATTCATGCCAATATGGACCAAAAACTCTGAGGAATGTGTCTGACAACCTTTGAATCGATACCAACAAGACCTAAGGCCACTCTGAAGGCAGACATGGATCTTCCTAAAGACTAGGTGTTCATATCAAAGCAACTGATTAATAAGATTTTTTATTTCAGATGAAAAGAGCTTAGTTTTTCTTCAAGAAGTGTTCACTGTATTAACAGTCAAATGAGTACACATTGTATAGTAACAAATACATCCATTCAGGTCTGGTGGGAGATTCTGAGTCCATGATTGTATTTCCAGGCTGAAGCCGATGTCCTTTTTAGAGCTGTGTTTGTTGGCTCTGTTCCTCATAGGCGGAGTAGAGTAAAAGGGGGGAATGAAGAAAACCTTAAAAAAAGTGGGGATGGAAAGAAAAAGAGAAGCTGAAATTGAGAGCAAAAGGAAAGCAAAAGGTGTTCCTTTGAAAAAAAAAAATCCAGACAGGCATTAAGCATATTGGGTTAGAGCACACAACGATAGCAGCAATTTTGGCCAGAAGAAAAGATGGATGGTGACAGGTTGGTCAGCGATATTATGAGACCTTGTCATTCTTGAACAACTCCTCTTTCAAAATCAGCAATTGGAACCTGCCACACCCATACTTTAATATTATTCATGACAGTCAGCTAACTCCTAACTGAAGAAACTTTTCCTCATCTAATTCTCATTTGCCCTTGCAAGTGCAAGGCACTGTCCATGCTTGTGAAATACAGTACTTACACTTGGGGTGTATTCTATTTGAGGGAGGGAGGGGTGCTAATAAATCATTTAACGATGAGAGTTTAGGATAAGGGGAGGAAAGTTGCTGCAGGAAATCTGCAATGAAGGGGTAAGTGGTTTCATGTCTTTTGGGAGGAATTATGCAACACCAAGCCATCACATTAATAAAGATCCTACACTTACAAGTGTTTGGACTTAGTTCCCATACTCAGGCTATTTTAATGTAGTGTTACAGTAAATCATAAAAACTGACTTAATTTGACCATTGTTTGAGTTTTCAGAATCTTTTTTTTTAGAAACTGGCATTTCCTGCACACATGTGGCACACCCTTTACTTGCTGCTTGTTATCTTTCAGAGCCCAACCAGCGGATGGGTGTGATTGCAGCTGGATCCCTGGTCTCCTTTTTACTGATTGCCCTTCTTTCTCTACTGTGCTGCTGCTGTCTCTGTCGAAACAAAGACGACCACAAGTGAGTGACAGATAGAAATTCTAATTAAAATACATTTTTTATAATAAAGTTTATCTCTCAAATAGTTGCTACAAAATAAAGGAGTATAACCTTTATTATAATAGTTTTTTTTTTGATTGACATTGCTGTCTGAATAGAAACTGGTCCACAATACCTCAAAGGAGGCAAAGGGCCAGGTTTAAATGCCTGTTTTCAATGATTCATTTAGATTTCCATGGCATCATCCCTTTTCAATGCTAACTGAGACAACTCTACCAACAGTAAAAAAGCCAAGCGGATTTTGTGCGGACGATTCAGCCGAATCAGCACTAAACTTCCCCGTATTCCACTGAGGCGACAGAAACTGCCCAAAGTAGTTGGTAAGCCTCAGGAACTCTTTTTTTCTCCTCATATTTCAACCCATCCCTGCCAGAAGCTGTATGTAATGTTTTTTTTTTTTTTTCTTTTTTTGTAAATGACTTAATAGCTGAGAAGTTTTATTTTTAGAACAAATACGACTATAGTGTCTGACTTTACAATTGTTTACTAAAGAATTGGATGTATCCAGCTTTATATGGAGGACAGCTATAAATGTCTCAGTGTGAGACTTTTCTTTAGAGTGCTACCTTATTCTGCTCTGTAGATGATGAATGGAGCTGAAAAGTGTTCAGTGGTTGCCAAGCAAATGTGGGGTTTCATTTAGAAGGAATGCACTGGTTTTAGAGACCCGTATTATTCTTGGCACTCTCAAATGCCATGTGTTCACATTAATATGACCCTAATCATAAAAAAAAAAATCCATCTCATTTTCCATGCCCTCTTTCACCCCCCTCCCCCCAAAAAAATATATATTAAAAAAAGTTTTTTTTTCTTCCTCTGAGGAGTTTGTATTGTTTAATAATGGCCAGTGGTTGTTCAGGGGCCAGTTTGCTGATGCACGACGCGCTATCAAAGGCCACACTGTTTGGGTAGACACTATAACTCCATGCGGAGGTCTCGTGGTGTGTGTGTGACAGATCTGTCTGTGACCACAGTCAATTTCATTGTAGTCAAAGGAGATAACTTTTAACCCCCACCTGCAAACAGTTTGTTATATTTATGATTTGCCTTGTTGTCCAATTCAAACTCAAAGCCTGTTGTGAATAAAAAAATTAACAAATAAACTTTGTCTAAAAAAATCTTGTTTACACAGGCAGATGTCTTAATGTTAAGGGTTATCAAACATTTTAAACTTCAGCATTTTTTTTCCAAGGAGGTATATTTCTATTTGTTTGACAAACTTACTTGATCACTCATTTTGGAAATGTTGTGATTTGTTTACCAAAGTTAGATTCTTAAATGAAAGTAATTTACCTATCTTGGCTGGAGATTCCTTAATTAGTCAGTTGCTCCAATATCAGAAATGTGTTCTCATTTAGGAAGAGAAAGAGAAACATCCTTATTTAAACCTATTTAATTGAAAGTATTTGTAGAGTTTGTTGTACAGTAGTCTGACTTAATATTTTAGAACATCTAAATAATTCAATTTTGGATAGGCAGGGCCTGGTATGTAATTCTTAACTTATAATAAAGCAAAGTAAAATATAATGTACCATCTTATGAAGGTATTAGGAAAATAAAAAAGTGCAACATAACTGCTGTAATTTAGAATACAAAAGCAGCATTTTTTTATTTTACTGCTATGCCACCTTTCTGAGGCCACCTGCTCCAATAGCCGGCATACGGTCTATTATTTAAAGCCGTGTTAATTCACCCTTGTCCACTCTACTTTTCACCTGAATGCAAAGCGTGTTTGATAAAGATATTGTCATCTGAGGCCTTTGGACATCAACATGCATCACAGATTTTCGTTGACCACGTTGGCTCCATTAGCCCACATGGGCAACAATACTTCCAGTCAGATATTTTCATAAAGCACACAACAGATAAAAAAAAGGAATCAGGTCATAACCAGAAGAAAAACACTTGTTTTTTTAAGAGATATATAGTAAGGAAACATCTGCTGTTTGTATTTGAGAGGTGCAAGTAGCTCACCTACATGGTCACAGAAAGGTATTTCAAGGCATTTTTAATAAGAATGATGCCATCCTTTCGGTTTCCACCCTATGACATCTAGTGTTTTGTTGCAATCTGAAACCTTTCTATATGTACAACGAAAGTGTCTTTTTTTTATAAATTAAGCAAAGCCTTATTTCAGGCTTGTCAGTGGGCAACACATCAAAGTACATTTTGGTGTGATGTCATTGGCTAAGTATAATTTATACATCACTAGACCATCTGACATTTAAACAATGATCTCCACAAAGGGCCCCCAAGTAATCAAACTAGAAAAGCACTCAGAGAGTGCAGACCTTCGGCAGGACCATTATGTCTGCCCCCCATCCTCAGGTTGTGATCTGATTCTTACTTTTGGTACTTTTCCAAAAAAAACATCTGTTAATGAGACATTTTTCTGTTTGATCAATTTGTGGGAGCTCAGTTGTCTATGAGCTCTCTGAGACAGGAGAGGAGTCCAACGTACTACTGCTTGTCGGTGGGTGGATACACGTTTCATGTCGAATCAACCCCAAATTTGAATCAGTTGTTTCTGGTCCCATTGCAGATATTTCGCTAAACATTTCATTGAAATCTGTCCATAATGTTTTGAGTTATCTTGCTAAAAGATAGACAAACAGACAGACTGGCATAAAAAACATATACCTCCTGACAGAAGTTAATAATTGTTAGCTAAATTATTCAGAAACTGGATTGGGCTGCACACAGGCAACACTGCTACATAATTTATTCCGCTTTCTTAACATTACACTATAAAAAGGGATTGTGTAATATCAGAATTAATGGTGGTATGTGTGTTATTTGGAAATACGGGAAGTATGGGTGGATTATTTTATTTATTTATTAATGTTGTATTTTATTGAGGCACTAAATGTCTGGCACTTTTTAATTTTGTTGTACATGTTACAATGACAATAAAGGTTTGAATTGGGCTGCCTTCAGTTGGAGCCACTGTGAGCACTGAATATGCTTTATTGAATGAATTTAAATTCACACATACAGAAGATCTGACTATAATTTTGAATTGCTGACATTTATGTACCACCAAAGTAAATTATGTATCAGTGGTGGCTGTATGTAGTATTCACAAAATATTTAGGCTGTGATGGCCATATGCTACAAAAAAAAATTGTATTAAAATATAAGGCCAATAATCAATAGTGTGATTGGGGTCGGGGTGTCATAGTACCATTTCATATTGTGTTGGCTTGAACATTAAGTAATTTACCATAATATTATTTAAAGCTTTGTATTACTGACAAGCCTGTACCATCACTGTTTTACAGATGGTTTTCTTATTTAAATTATGCCTACAATGTTGATTCAGACAAAGTTTTCACCATCAATGTTATAAAATTTCTTGAAGATATAATTGTGAAATTTAAGGAGGATGTAGGAATATATTTAGGCTACAAATAATACATTGCCAATTGTAGTATTAAAAAAACTTTGGATTAAAAGAAAACATTCCTATGAAAGATTACTCATTGTGGATTTTCTATATTTCTTCTTTTTTCTTAAAGTGTTCTATTGTATGTTTTGCTTTTCCCTGCTTTCTGTCAAGCTGCCCACAGAAGTGTGATCTGGCAACATTTAGAAACTCTGTCAGGAGCTAGACGGTCCTGAACACATGCATTCCTGAAGGGGCCCATTGGGGTTGGAAACAGGAAGTGGTCAAATTTACTTTAGTGTATGTCAGAGCTGTGATTTATCCACACTGGGGTCAGTGTCAATAAATGTGCCAAGACAAAGCTAAAGAAGGGATAACGGGGTCAGGCAATAGGAAACAGAAAAGATTTGCTCCTTGCATTGTTAGCTTCAGTGAAATAGGTGAACAAACATCTGGTTGACAAACTGAGGCTGTTTGCTTGAAGGTTAGCATTCCACTTTGAGCATATTTACTCCACACCCTGAGCGTTTTTGTCTGTCTGGCATTCCTTGCATCCTCTGTGTCCAAATAGTTTCTTGTAAATCAGTGTAAAGAGCTAGACCATCTGTTGTTTCATCTTCATTCCTTGAGAGAAAAACATGCTTGGAAATCCATTTGGCGTAGTGCCTATGGCACTATGTTACCTATATAGTTACCTATTTGATAAAGTGTGTGTGTTGGAGATGGGGTCTCACCATGTAAAGCTGCTGCAGTTTAGGATGTTGTGATCCAGGGTTTTCTTCATAAGGATGTGTTGAATCTTATTAAGTGTACTTTGATTTAAACTGTATTTCTTTAAAATTTGAAGACTGAAACATCTCTATTTATATAACTGCTGTCATATTTTAAACACCTTCCAAATCCGCATAAATTCATTAGATTTCAAGTTTTTTATTATTATTTTTTTTTATTGTTTGCTTTTTCTGTACCCTACCTTTCTTGTTTCCGGACAACCTCAACCCCACAGAGCAGCTGCTGTGTTGGTGCTGTGCAGCTGTGATAGGTATATAATGCCCTGTTTTGTGTAGGCCTTCATGCAGGGAAGGATGACTGTGGTCTCAAGTCTTCAATGCAATGTTCCCAACTAAACCTTGGTTCTCAAGACTGTTGCTTTGAGAGGTGTTTGTCCAATACTGCATACATCGAATGATACTTGTGTTTGCTTGTTGAGGTCTCTGCATATGTTAGCTACCCTGCATTCCACAGTAAGTGTCTCTCCATCTGACTCCCTGGTGCTGATCTTGTAATAGAAACAGGACACTCTGTAATGCTCTATAGCTGTCTGCTCTATTATTCATTCAGTTGTTAAACTGTTTCGATCCTCATTTTAAGATCCATTGAATTAATCTCAGTGTCTTTGCATTGTCATTTATGCAATAATGATGAAAAAGGATAGTAAATTAAAGTTTTCTGAACATCAATTGAACAAATAAGGAAATCATCCTAACTGGGGCAGTGGGAGACAAATAAGAAAGTCTCTTTTTGCATTTGTATGATTCTAAAATGTTCTTTAAAGAAACCAATATCATTTTATTTCCTAAATAAAACACTTAAAGTACAAAGATTTAGTCCTGACTTGTTTTGTTGTACAGTCATGCAAATCAGTTCACAGTTGGTTTATCTGAAATTGAAAAAACGGATGGACCCATTTGTCATTGAAAATGTAAACAGGGGCATCTGATGTGGTTGCTCATGTTAACTTAAATTGGTATGCAGCCTTGTTCTGTACTGAACTATTCACACCAGACGGGAAGATTGACTCCAAGTATGCCTTAGTAACCACAGCTGTCCTGAGAATGAGGGGTCAGCAGAATGCCGTGATGCCTGATGGGGGCCGGGAGGCACCAGGAAGGAAACTGGATTTGACCTACATTGAGATTGAGAAAATTAGTAATTGTTTGAAGCCTTACATTGCTTTTTACTATAGACCAGAATTGTTTTAAAAATAATTATTCAACTTAAAATCCAACTCTTGATTGGACGGCATATAAGTACTTGCAATAATAACAGTTTTGAAGCCTAGTTTATACTTCTCGATCTGTGTAGATTTGGAGACATGCAGCCCCATTATTTGTCGACACAAGGACTGTCCATCATCTTCGCAAGCATGAACGGAGTGGAGCCGTCAGTCTTTTTAACTGTCTGTTAACTGGGGGAACAGAGAGTGCACGTCTTTAATCAGTTAGCCCAAGATCATTTTACCAGAACTTTGCTCTATTGTTGAAGTAATTGGTAGTCAATGGAGCTTTTGTGTATAGATGCTTCATAATTAGGCCAGTTTATCTAATGTGGTCTTTTGGCGATTTTGAACTCAAGAAGGTGTAGAGAGCAACAAAACAGACCACGGTGTGTGGTTGTTTGTTCGTTTATTTGCGTTTTTAGAGGATTATATGAGCTGCACTTGTAGTAAAAACTTTCCGTTCAATCTAAACTCACTTCTGTCGGCCATTGCTCCTTAAATGGAAATGTGTTTATATGCTGAAGTAAATAAACTATCATTAACCAGAGACGTCACTGCAATGGTAGGCTGACCCGCCAGAAAAGGTCTGCACCCTTTGCTGTCCTGGTGGGGAATTGCTTAGCAACACTGTAACACCAACGGAGAAGTAACAAAAGCAAAACATCTCTGTCGGTATGTGTGTGTGGGTGTGTGTGTGCGTGTGTTGCAAATCTCTCAGATATTCAAGGAGATCGTTCCAGAGCTGTGGAGCATAACAAATGCTGCCTCCCTTGTTTAAGGCCGTTTTCACATGTGTGGCCGTACCAGAAAACGGCCAGAGAAAATGCTAATTTTTTCTGTTAACATGGCACGGATCTCTGACCGTATTGTGATCCAGTCTTTTACTACAAATAAACAGCAGGTGGCGGCATACAAATAAGTCTTAGTTCTCCAACAAACAAGGGAGTGAGAAGTACCGACGTCATAAAACGAGCGACAGCCTAGAATGTAAACAAACTGGTCTACTGGTCAGCTGCTACCTGAAGCCATCAACAGGGTGAGTGTTGTAGTAAACCCGCCGTTTTGTAACCTGCTGTGTTGCTGTGGGATGCTTGAATCGCGTTGTTTTGGTATTTGTATGGTCGCGAGGTGATTCTGTAATTTCGGCCGGCGATGTCGTCATTTCCGCATGGAGCGCGTCTATTGTCTTGAGTACGGCCAGAGTACGGGTTGTGTTCACATGATACGTGGCCGCTCGTACCTGGACTCGGATACTACCTCCAAGGCAGGTCTCTCTGGCCGTATTCTGGCACGGTACAGTCTGTGTTCACATGGTACGAAATAAGTGGATTTTGACCAAATACCGTACCCGAGTACGGACTCCCGTACCATGTGAAAGCGCCCTAGGTCTGTCCCTGATACTACTGCGAGAACAGGCCTCAGGTGACCTGAATAGTCTAGATGGTATAACTTACAAGCAACTCTAAAATATATATTCATTCTCAACACCATTTGATGCCTCGTAAATCAATAACAAGATTTGAAAATGATCATTTTACAAAATTAGAGCCAGGAATTTATAAATTTTCCTGATGTTGGTCTGAGGACTCCAGTAGCAATATTTTGAGATTCAACTGCTTAATTGATTTTTCAAAGACTGAAAAATATTTCTTTACTATAACCTAACTTAATGAAATTAATTAAGAGTATCATTTTCTATGTGTCTGGTTTTTACAAAAAAAAAAAAAAAATTGCATAGTCTTTAAGATGGTTATGGACAGATGAAGCTTGTCCAGGTTTATTGTATGTCCCTCAGTCTTTGAGTTAGAGGACTGCAGGTATCTAACTGGGACCAAAAACAATGGATTTAGTCTTTCCTGAATTAATCTGGGAGAATTTGTAAGCCATACATTAGTTTGTAATAAGTAAACACTGACTCATTTATGTCAATGGTTTGCAGTCATACGGGGTTACTGAAATGTAAAGTTGTGCTTCATTAGCATAGATATGAAAGGAGATATTGTAGAGTCTCAGGGAAGCTGGGGGGTAAAATACCTATCATAAAATTTACCCTCTTTTTATGCTTCATCCTTGTTTGCTTTGGGTAATTAAAGTATTCTCAATACAATTGACATTTTTGACATAATGCATCATATTGGAGAAAAGATTTTTAGATTATTAGAAATGAATGTCAAATAATATAGGTAAAACCGAGTTCAATATTGTATAAATATTCAATCTTTTTAAAGTGACTACCATAGGTCAGCAGAGTTCCAGTTTGCTGATCCCAATAGGGTCACAGTTAGTGAAATTCAGTTTACATGAGAGGCGATGTACTTCAAGTTACTGGTGTATAACACCTCTATCTTGACGGCCATCGCAGGGCAAAACAGAGACATGCATGAGAAAAAAACCATGCACACATAAACTTATAGTTAAGGGAATTTAGAAAGACTAATTATCATCAATAAATTTGCTCTTGAAAACAGAAAAAGCCAAGTCCCTTATTTTTACAGAGCTCCTTAATACCTGTTTTCCTCACAGCTGTGATACTGAGTGGGAGCAGACTATTGCTCTTGTAACAAAGAACAAAACTCTTACAATGACCTTTTGGCTTCTGAATTTGTTTTCTCTTCTCAGTAGCACACCACGACCCAGAGAACACCTTTAACTGCAGCTTCATTGAGCCCCCCTCGGTGGCCGAGCAGCCCTCCCCCTCCTCATGGTCGTCCCAGGAGTCCTTCTCTTCCTATGAGAGCGGAGATGAAGGCCCCGTTTACTGTGATCCACACGAAGGTTGGTCGTCACATGAACAAATAAACTGTTGGTTATCTGAAATGACTATATTAAATTTCCAGTTCTTGTTTGGCATAGATCTAGGCACAGAAAAGCACATGCAAACACACCGCTAAACACATTTCTAAAGAGGCCCAACTCTCACGTGTCACCATGCAGTGACTCATGCACTTCTGTAATTCTCATCATGAAGATAGTTTGACTCTAATCATAGGCCATCTAGATCCAGGTTTTCTCTTGAGAGCAAGTCAAGTACAAGCAGGAAATGGAACGGTTTAGTCAGCATGTGGCACATATCCACTGAGCGAGTTAAAATATGTGGAAAAAACCTGTTCCATCAGTTTCTATTTTCAAATTACAAAACTACAACTCAGTCTTGATTTGAAGGGACTCTTATCTTTGACAGATATTGTCGATGTAATGGATTTGTTTTAGTTATTCAAATGTTAACGGCATAATTTAAAACCACTATCAACCAACACATCAGTTCAACTCAACATTTACACTCAAACACAATTCACTGGTACAGATTGTGTTTGTATACGATGTCTCGCTGTGTTTAAAAAAAAAGCCTCAAAGGAAAGAGGAACGGAGGAAATAACACTGTAATGACACACAGATGAAACTAGAAGTTTACATACACGAAATAAAAACGCACATACCTTTTTTTGTTATATACTCTCTGAAGTTATAGAATAAAAACATAGCTTGTTTTAGGTCAGCCAGAATTTCCTAAATTATTTCTATTTGCTAGATGACACAATAATAAGAGAAACGTCCATTTTTATAAATAGTTTGTTTAGTATCTTTTTTTTCAGGGTCTTTAAACCTCTGGTTTTAACTGCAAATAATAGGAGTATAATGATGCTGTCAGCTGACGAGACAAAACATGTTGCGTTCTGTTGGGGATATTACCAAAAATGTGGCTATTTGGCTATTAATGGTCAAAGGACTGCTTATGGCAGTCAATAAAATAAATAATTTATCGAAAAATTATTATTCAGGGCACCACCTGTTATCAGGAACTATTTTAATAGCCAAATGTCTATGTCAGTCTCATAATCTGAAGGATGAATTCTTTACGGTTTATTGACCATAAACCTTGCGTTGTGTGTTTGTTGAGCAAGAAATGACAACCGTTACTTTCCAAACACAAAATTTATTTATAGGAAACAAAGAAAAATATTGTAAACACCACAATAAAAAAAGAACACACTACTGAGTTTAAAATAAATGAATAGTTAAAATAAAAGAACACAAAAGATGAATAATGTAATAAAACAAGAAACCATAGGTTCTGATTTATAGGACTATAGGTATACATATTTATAGACTGCCACTAAAGCAGTGTAGCATCAGCTAATAGCTGTGTGTGTGACCCAACAGTTCATACGGAGAACAAAAAAATTATTTTAACAACATTTCTGGAAAAGTTGCCACTTTTATGAGAAGCATATAGTACAAGGCTTCTCACTGGGTTGTTGTAGAGTTGTACATGTCTCCCTAAGAAATATTTCTGTTCTTGCATCAGAAAAGTCTGCAGCATAGAGGAAGTGTTTCATTCTTTAACACACTGTATCTAAAACTCATAACAGTTGTTTAGATGCAACTAACCAGACAGTATATTTTCTTCACAAAAAATGTAAAGTGCTGAACAAGACAGATATGACAAAGAAATATCAGGAGGCTTTATTAATCCCAGATCTCATGCCAGATGATTTTATTACATTCCCAAAACATAACACACTCAGTGACTTGTCATGTACTTTGTTTGTTTGTTTAATTGCTTAGCCTTTTTAATTGCTATGACCTAGTGTTCATACCTGACCACCTGAGATTGTGTTTTCTAAATCTAAAAGTACATTGAACTTCCGGTATCTTTCACTATTCATCTCCCCACAATCAACAGAATCCATAAGTGAAAGCAAAGGGAAGCAGAGCCCAATCCCTGTAGAAGAAAATCCAGAGGACGATACTTACAATGAGGATGACGGAGAGTACACCTCGCTAAAAGGTACAAGTGTCACCAAACCAGAGAGCAGTGACCAGTCCCTACTAAAGTGCTCTGACAGTGAGGTTTCAAATAGTGGGTCTGAGACTGCTGTCCAATATGCCTGCATTGCCCGCCTCTCCAAGCAGTCTAAGGAGGATGATTGTTGTGGCAAGGATGGTGATCTTACCCCTACAACAGAAGCAAAGGGCCATGGAAAACCTCCTCCTTCCCCTGGCAAGCCCAAACCACGACCACCAGATCCATCTACTAAACCTAAAGTGTCATGGATACATGGGAATGCAACAGGGTCTCAACAACCAGAGCAGCAAGATGGGAATATGTCAGTCTCAGTGTCGAAGGAGAAAAAGAGAAGCTCCAGTAATGGCTCATCAAAGAATGAAGAGCGTCATAAAATAAAAGAAAAGTGTCAAGGCCAACAGAAGAAGCAGGATGGAAATGACACCCATGCAAATGAATCACCTGGCAAACACAAACTGCTACAAGGTAAAAAGTCTGGAGAGGAACACAGCAGTCCAAGTCACATGGAGCACATCAATGGTGTTGTTCAAAATGCTCTAAAGATGATAAGCAGCTTCCGTAGCTCTTCACCTGAGAAGAAGAGTGTTGAAACTCCAAAGCAGAGTCCTAAAGAGCCACCCAAGAGCCCAAAAGTCATCCACCCTCATATGAATTCTGAAGCTGCCACTTTACTGGCTGCACAGCTCAAGGAGAAAACTCAGAGCATCAACAGGAATGAAGGGACTGGATTGACAAAGACCAATGGTCTCTCCCTACCAAAAAATAACCAGGAGAAGCCCACACCTCCTCAGAAAGCCAAGAGGACCAACTCTAGTGGACTTAGCCAGCAGGGCACCACCAAACCTTTGCTGCCCACCACGAGCAACCTCCAGAAAATGGTGGCGCCTATTACCAACAACTTTGGGAGCCCCGAAGCCAAGAGCCCGGAGAAGCAGGACTTGAACGGCTTGAGGACGGGGGACCTGTTGGACCCTACACCGAAGAAGACTCCCATAAAAAAGCCACCTAGGAAGAAAGGCAAGGGTGGTACCCTCGATACCCCAGAAAGTAAAATACCCCAGCAAAAAACAGCCATTATGCCACCACAGGTTGTGAAGTAAGTGTTTTGAAAAATTATGAACATTTGCCAGTTATTTTCCACATGACAGAACTGTTTGAAGCTAGCAGTAACATAGCTTTATAATCAAGGAACAGCATGAGCTCAGTGCCTCCAGGAATTTTCAGAAGTAACAACATCTTCAGTAAAAGGCACAATAGAATCACACTAAGAACAAGTTTTAAAATAACTCTAGCGCCATTTATTTCTGTATGTATTCAAGTCACACACAACCTTGACTTGAGCTGAACAGAATGCTTTGAACAGTGACATTATCTAAAAATACATTCATCTCAGCTGCTGGGCTGTGAGCCCACATTTATATTCTACTACTATATATCTACTGTGTCGTAAAAGAGTTGTGATTACATCAACATTTTTTTGTCGATTCATTTGTAATGAGACCTTTGTTATGAAATACACACTGGGTGTCTGTAACAACTAAAGTACTTCATAGAAATCAGTTATTTTAAGAGTCCTTACTGTAATTTATTGAAGACTATTTCATGATACCACACACACTTTTCAAATCTTGAAGGTAGTGGAGGGAGATTTTGAAATGATTCAAGTTAAGTGCTTGAACAGGTCTTTCAAGCAGTTTTGCATGGTCTTGTTGAAAAGTTCATCTTTAGATTATATCTTTAGATTCTTGTCAGTATTGTTCTGGTGCATTCACCCTTTCATTGTTTACATAGAATCTACCAGTACCATTGCTGTGACAGAACCCTACACCATGAATTTATCAGTTCAAAACTGATAGCATCACAGTGTAGGTGCTCACTGTTTGCATGATGTTGTGGGGTTGATATGCAGTGCCATTACTGCTCCACACTTGGAGTGTGCCATGATATGAAACAAAAATATTAATTTTGTTCTCATCTGACGAGACAAGCCCTACCAAAATTTGATTGAGTTGTCCAAATATTCTCCAAGAAAATTTAAACAAGCTTCAATATGCTTTTTTCTTTGCAATTAGATTTTGCAAAATGAATGTGCATTGAGGCCATGGGGGATGAGTGCATTACTTCATAGAACATGTACCTGATATTGTCAGGTATTTCTGAAGCTTTCTAGAACTCCAACGACTGTCGTTATAACACAATAGGGCACTAATGAAGCCGAAACCTAACCTCCACCAATAGGCGGCACGCCAACGACCGTCGTTAAGACATGGAGCACAAAGGATCCAATGACATAATGATTCTTGTTCAAGAGGTTAAATAGCTAAGTCTCCACACCAGTTAGTTGGACCAGTCCCAGCCTGGTCAGCGGCGAGCATGAACTGATGAAGCCTCTTGGATAAGAGGTGAAACGTCTTCCAAGACAAATTACCAAGTCCAGTTGCGTTTGATTGAAATTTCCTTGAGATAACCATGACCTGGATGAATGAGAATATTCACAGGCTTACTCTAGAACTAATCATTGGCCCTTTAAGAACTTTGCAAATTAATCTGTTGACTCCTCTGTCGGCAGTGTTGTTATTGATTATTTATAATGAAATGTTATTTCAGTTTCTTTCTACTTTTGGATGGTGGCCCCAATGGTTCTAATCTGAATCTGTGGAATTATGGATGTAGCTAATGCAAAAGTATATTTCATAAGAACTTGAATCTGGAGGTTGAAAGTACTTCTAAGAACTTCTTACTAATCATGACATGCTTCATCTGTGATACCTTGGTAGTGAGAATCCATTTTTATCCATCATTTAGGACTAAATCAGCTAATATTAACTTTTACTGATAGGGGCTGGATTGATCTCTATATAGTTTTGGATTTCAGCTATTTTTTTTGGTTTTCTACGTCTTTGTGCAGCTTCTTTCATGTTTTTATTACACACACTTTGAGTTTTAGATTTATTTGTTTGTAAACATATTAATTTTTATATGTACAATACTTGTTAGTAGTTGTTGCTGACATATGATGTGTATTTCATGTCAATAGCCCTGTTATAAATTTACTCAGACTAATGTTGATGTGTTCAAACCTTAATTCATTGCCATATGAATTGTACAGCTGGATTTTAAAACAACAGGGGCCTGGAAAAATAGCCATTAACAAATAATGCACAGATATTGACAGTATTTGGTATTCTGATGACTAGAAGCTTACATTTTTTATGTGTTCTTTTCTAACTTGCGTAGAAAAAACATGCAGCAGTACAGCTCTACACCAAAGCTTTTGAAGACAGTCTCAGCCCTAAGGTTTTTCTTTGCAGATGATTGTCTACTTTAGGTCTATTATTTAGGATTGTAAATCAATCTAATGAAGCTTATCATTTCTATGATAATCTTTATTTTAAAAAATAAAAATGTGAAAAAATCTTTTTAACATCCATCACTCAGATTGGTTGCCTTAAGGTACACAAATAAATATGAGAAAATTTGAATTCTTCATTAATAAATTCATCTTTATTTATAGCTTCAATGTCCATCTCTGTCAGATATAATTTGCTGATTCACAACAAAATAGTTAAATCCGTGATTTTGATCCCCAATAATTATTTAATACCAGCAGATTTATGTTAAATTTAGGAGTATGTTTAAATATTCTTGATTTTTGGCTAAAACAGATATTTAATGGTACTTTATGTTACATGTAAAAACAAATCTATGTTTCCCAAATGATTTTACCACTGTTTGCGACAACTGCAGACCCAAACATGAGTGCGTCCACATGTCAAATAGGAAAAACAGTTAAATTGAAAGCAGCTTTTACAACTTGAACTATAAATAATTGTTGAATTTAGGAAATGATAACAATCCACATTTTGTGTGTTTTTTAAATGAAATTATCATTATCAAAATGCTTCATCATATTTCATCAAGGTACAAGTAATTTCTTTATTTTTTTTCAACATTTTACTTGTATACATTGTGTACTTTTTTATTATCTTTGTAAGCTGTGCTTATATGACTGTGTTGGTTTGTCTGTTTTATTTGGTGTCAATGAACTGGCTTTCATATTGTATTACCTTTTTTTATTTTATTTTTTATTTTTTTGCTGTGTTGCTTATCTTTGGCTCTCAACCAAATCTGCAGAAAGAGTACGTTCCTCCTGTAAAGTTTACATTGGCTTTGTAATTGTTCTCTGTTGATGTTATTGTTATTGTAACATTTAACTGCATGACGCAGGGTGTAATTATATGGCATTACAGCTGCAGAGGAAATCTGTAACCTTCCTGCACCATTTCTTGTTACAGCCTCCAATAAGCAAATCTTATACAAAAGAGGATTGTACAACACTACCATAATACCACTGTTGTAACAATGTATGTGGTTAAAACCACAATACTTTGTAATTAAGTTGCAATTCTTTGCCTGACTGGCCTTTCCTGTTTTTATTGCCTTATAATGGATTTTTATAAAAAAGGGCCTAAGAAAATACAGCAAAACCATCACCAGCCGTAAGGTAAATATATATATATATAGATATATTGTTTTTGTTTTATAATACTGCAGCTTTGATTGCCTTGAGTGTATGGCTGTTAAACTCTTTGTGTTCATTTAGTTATTTTGAATAAAAAAAGCAATACATGTAGCCAAGGTGAAACCGTAATTGTAAACACACCGGTCTTTCTTTAACATAAGATTCATTTATATATATGTATACATATTTACATACAAACCCTTTCCCAGAACGTAAATGTCATGGAACTGTTTTATTATTTCCATAATCCCTTTAAAACATGAAACCTTCATAGATTATAGATTCATGACCCGCAATTTAAACTTTCAAGTATTTAGTTATTTATTTGTGCTTAATTTGGTCTTTCAGCTCATAAAAACCACGAAAACAGGAATTCAAAAAATCAGAACACCGTGAAAGTATCACCCAAATTTTATAGTGAAAAAAAAATGGCTTCACTTTGGTTCACTTGTCTCAGTTAGTGTTTAATTATTTTTTGGTAAGAAATAAAAGAAGATAGAAGTCTATCATTTGTATCATAGGTATATTTAAACTATGAAACGCAGAATGGAAAAAAGAAATCCATAAAATCACATTGTATTATTTTTAAAGAGAATTTTAATATTAACATGCAGATAATAAGTATTTAAGACCTGCAAACAAGTTTGTCATGGCTTATAATGTTGCAGCACTCAACAAATCCACCTGCTTAAGCCAGCACAGATTTTGCCAGAGTCCATCTAGATGATCCACATGAGGATTGGGAGAATGTAATGTGGTCAGATTAGACTAAAATATATCCCTTTGGTTTAAACGCCACTCGCCATGTTTGGAGGGGCAAGAATGCTGAGTTCCATCCCAAGAACACCATACCCATTCTGAAGTGTGGGGGTGGTGTGGCTGCTTTTCTCCAAAAGGGAAAGTACAACTGATCCATATTATGGAAAGGCTGAATGAGGCCATGCATCCTCAGTAAGATTATTGAAGATGAAACATGGCTGGATCTTCCAGCATGACAGTGATCCCAAACACACCACCTGGGCAATAAAGGAGTTGTTACGTAAAAAGCATTTCAAGGTTGCGGAATGGCCTAACCAATCTATAGACCTCAATCCAATAAAGACTCTGTGGAGGGAGTTTAAGGGCGCTTTCACATGGTACGGGAGTCCGTACTAGGGTACGGTATTTGGTCAAAATCCACTTATTTCGTACCATGTGAACACAGACTGTACCGTGCCAGGATACGGCCAGAGAGACCTGCCTTGGAGGTAGTATCCGAGTCCAGGTACGGGCGGCCACGTATCATGTGAACACAACCCGTACTCTGGCAGTACTCAAGACAATAGACGCGCTCCACGCGGAAATGACGACACCGCCGGCCGAAATTACAGAATCACCTCGCGACCATACAAATACCAAAACAACGCGATTCAAGCATCCCACAGCAACACAGCAGGTTACAAAACGGCGGGTTTACTACAACACTCACCCTGTAGATGGCTTCAGGTAGCAGCTGACCAGTAGACCAGTTTGTTTACATTCTAGCCTGTCGCTCGTTTTATGACGTCGGTACTTCTCACTCCCTTGTTTGTTGGAGAACTACAGACTTATTTGTATACCGCCACCTGCTGTTTATTTGTAGTAAAACACTGGATTCAAATACGGGCAGAGATCCGTGACATGTGAACAGAAAAAATTAGCATTTTCTCTGGCCGTTTTCTGGTACGGCCACACATGTGAAAACGGCCTAAAGTCTGTGCTCCCCAGCAGTAGATAAAACGTTGTTTCCTGGATTCTTTTTGAATTCTGACTCAGCTGAATAGTACATATGATGAAAATAACAGAACTCCCTCAACTTTTTCAGTTGAACAACTTGTACAATCAGTGCCTGCCAAATACTTTTTTGCCCTACTGTATGACCCTTTCCTGGATCTCTTGACTTGGACTTCTGAATCTCAGGAACATGGTTAAAGCCCTGAGTAAGAGCTGCTTTTTAAAGAAACTGAAGGAACCAGAGACTGTTGATGGGCTTCTCCACAAAGGTGGACAATAGGTCCATTTATTTGTTTTAAAACAGTGGAGACTCTGTGCTAAGAACTTAGTAATGCACGGGGTATGTACTTTAATTTGGAAAAATAAAAAAAACTTATCTGGATGGATGGATGGATGGATTGATGGATGGAAGTTTTGAAGGATAGGGAAACAGTGGGATTGTTGCTATTATTGTGGGGATTTTCAATCTACACAAACCTGCCTTATATGATCTACCTACAGTGCCACATACATTTATTGGCTCCCCATGTAAATGAGTGGCAAAGCCTTAAAATGAATTAGTTTTACTGCTGTAGTCTAATCATAAACAAAAAAAGAAATGTTAGAGAATAACTCCTCCTAACAAACACAATTGAACACTTATAGGAATGATCATTGTCAATGCTTTGTACAATCCAGTAGGACAGTACTTGGACTTTTGTATAACACTGTACTGTATGTTCTCTTGCCTTCAGCTCCCCCCACAGGTTTTTCTTTTTCTTTCTTTTTTAGAGGAAATCTGGTCAACACAGTAATTCAAACAGACCAACAATGTGTCATAAAAAAATCACTAAAAGTAAGCTATTTTAAAAATTGCTGTTATTAGCTTACAATCACAATATATATATAGCTTCACAAACATGTTCTGTTGACTCTTAGACTTAGGAATGTCATGTCATAGGCACATTTTGTCTAGAACCACTTTGTACCTGGCCTTAACTCACACAAAGTTTGGTTTTAAGTTCTTGTAAGCCTTGTAACCAGGTATTGTACTGGATCTACCCTCCCATTTTCCCTCCAGTTTTTCATGTGACATATTACAGTCAGATGTCAGATTTATTGCAAGAATGGAGAGGAATGTTGAAACAACTGCCTCCATCTGCTCATCCTCAGCACAAAGATGAATAAGGTTCTCTGCTGAGGATACCGAAATGTTCTCTATTCATCCCTGCGATGTGGGAAAAGCCAGGGTTCCAAGATATTGTTTGCTTGTATACATGTCCTTTATAGCTTTTAGGGTAGAATCTGTTGCTGAAGTATTTGTCTAACTTTTAATTGATTTTTTTTCTGAAATTATTAGAGTAAGGCTAATCAGTGTTAGGTCAGAAAATGGGCACAAAAAAGCAATTGTACAACACCAAGTAAATTGTGTACAAAACTGTGAGAGTTGGTTCCATGTGGGGAATTGGTTCAGTGACATCTCAAATGGAAGGCTGAACATGAGTTGAAAGTTGGTTGCCCTCCGTATACAATGTCTGTAAAAGCAGCTTGGCTTTATAACTCAGGCGCATTGAGTCAGCCAAAAGCCTCGGACGTAAGGAACAACATCAACAAAAAAACCGATTCCAGTCCTTGTTTCCATGGTAACAAGAACAGATTGGAACCACATCTGGTAGCCATTTCAGTCCTTGCCAGGAGAGGAAGAAAGAAATTTATGAGCGAGGGAGAAAAAGACAAATATTTTCTGCAATGCAAAGCAGAAAGAAAGGGGAGTCAAATTACACTTGAAAGTGACTAAAAGTAATAACTTAACGATGAAATAAGTAAAGAAAGGAATCATTGTGCAAGATTAATGATTAGAAAGTTTAAAAGCAAAACCCAGTGTGTTATGGTCTTCTTTCTTCTAATAATGTTAACTTTGGTTAAAATTCATCTTTAAAAAAGTAATGCAGTTTTGATGTTTCTTTGTTTCAAGCTGTGGCAGATTTCTGAGATGCTGTCATTACCGTGCATCAAAGGTAGCCTGAGGAGATTTTGAAAATGCAATTTTCATCTCTACTCCCTGTCGGCCCTCTGTCTGCGAAAAACATTGTCTAATTGCAGCCCTTCTTACATGATAAACGCTGTTCCTCAGCGCTGTGGAAATGCAGAAACTATGAAATGACATTTACTGGAAATGGAGCTTGTGCTTTTTTTAAGTGAAAACCGCTGAGGACTGAGGTCAGCATGCAACTTAAATGATAGGGGATTAGAGAGGGGGGCAGCACTCACACTGTATGTGTTCATTGATCTCTAGTGGCATCTACACACTATGTGATTTGAGACTGTCCTTATAGTAACTCATGAAACTGCTCTGTGCTGGCATGGAGCTAAATTAGGATGCTCTTACTGCACAAATTAAAGTAAACCACACAGCAAGCCGACCTCCCATACAGTCACTCAGACAAGCTGGTGAAGAAACTGGGTCAGAACAGAAGAAGCTAGAGGATATTGTTTCGTTTCAGAAGAAAAGCGTCAGTGTTATGCTTGATATCATTTATGAAGCTAAAAGCTGCTATTCTTTTTAGTTCAACCAGTATCATGATTCTATTTTTTTTGTTTCATATTGCTTTGAGCCTCATTGCTACATCATTATATGGAACTTTTCTGAAAAGAAATTGTGAATTCTTCTCTAAACTTAGACATTAACAGTTCCTCCAATGGTTTGTGTGTTATAAGGTTAATGCATTTATTATGTATTTTATTGTAGTTGAAAGCCCAGCATTTACTGGCTTATAATTGAGAAGAGAAACAAGCATGAGAATTATTATCATACTTATTATCATTATTATTATCTGAAATAATTGGGGCCTGCATCTGTGCTCATCCTTTTCCTGCATCTCAATGGGTTTTCTTCATATCACCATTCATCTTCCCATCAAGTCTGACCAGCTGTTCTGTCCCTACTGTAGAAAAGCATCCCCACAGCATGATGCTTCCACGAAGATTTTTAACCACAGATTTTGTGTTTTCAGAATAATGATTCTCTCTGCCGTTGTTGTGATAAACAGTCTCCGGTTCTGGCCTTGTTATTTAATTTAAAGGTTATATATGGACCATGAGCATGATAGCGACATCTAGTTTATCTAGGTTGTAGTTACAACAATAAAAACATCACTCAAACTGTTGAGTTGCCTGAATCGCTGCCAACACGCCCAGTGACCGACCTGAACTGTGTCCGGTGAGTAATGTATTTTAGAATAGTTTAACTAACAGCTATTATTAGGAATGTTAGCTAATGAGCTAGCTTACTGATCCAGGAGGAAAGTCGAAGTTTCCATGTGTTTTTCATTCACTAGAAATGATTTACGTGGGTCCATCTAGTGTAAGCTACACCTAAAACTACTTTAGTTTCAGTTCTTCTGACTTTTATTCTGCGCCCCTCTAAAAGCCCTGTGGGTGTATTATTTTTTCAATATAGCTTATTATGAAGAAGTTCCAAATACAAGCTGTAACAGCATTTCTTCATGGGCTTTCATTGGTACCGTACTCATTTTAAAATATTGGTTTATAATCTCATCTTGGTTTTACTTATTGTAAATTCTTGCAAATTTGCCTCAATCCACCACATAGTAATGCCCGTTAATGCATATTCAACACAAACAAAAATTGGATTTGTTAGCACTTTCATGCCATGTATACATAAGTGAATCAGTGATTTGTAATCCCCAATTAGGCAAAGTAAATACACAAAATTATCATATATATTAATTATTTTTAAAACAACAATCTCTACCTAATTTAGAATTTGAAAACAAAAATACAAGTGATATATTTTTAATTAATTGTAGATATATTCAGACAGTAAGAGATCTTTTTTTTTTTTTTTTTTTTTTACAAATGATTTTATTTGTACATTTTTACACATGTCCTGTCTGGCAGTGTTCAACTCAGAATTCATGTCTCATTTACTTTCACAAGTGGAGCATTATGGTTTTTATTATCTTTATTAGAATTTGTTGTTGGTTCATTTCAAACACAATGGACACTGAGATGGAACATAAAGGGGAAAAAAGAAAAACGATTAACAGAGCTGGAACAAAAAATTAAAAGGAAAGAAGAAATTAAAGACAGGAGAGGAAGAGGGATAGACAAAATACAAGAAAAAACTCTAGAAGTCTGATACTACACCTGCAGGACAGGAAAGAGAAGGAAAAAAAATCTATAAACTAAACCAAACAAACAATGGGAACCACACTGCAACAACACTCAAACTGATATATTCCATATTTTCTGAACTATAAAGCACACCTGATTATAAGCTGCAACAGCATATTTTAAGCATAAAACACGATTGTGTACATAAACAAGCTGCACCCAATTAAAAGCCACAGCTGTTTTAATGTTTAATTACCACATGTAATGGTTCGTGAACAGGGGATTTTTAGGAAATTGATTGATGTTTGGGAAGCATCGATTTAATTAACATTTCAACATGGTGGAAACACCTCGGCTGTCCTCTCTCTTTGTATTCACCCAATCTTCAAGAAAGACTTCAAGTTCGCGTCATCTGTAAGCTTTTTTTATCTAACTGTATTGAGAAAGTTTTTCACCCCAAGGTCTCACCATCATTACATGTTAAGGGCACATGAAGCCGCTGCCACTCTATTTCCATGTTCAAAATCCAGATCAACTGTCTTCAAGTTCAATGCGGCATCATATTTATTTATTTGTTTGTTTTCTATAATGAGGGCTTGTGCATGAAAACTTGACTCTCTTGCTCTCGTAATATCTGTCTACCACCTCCTCTCTCTTTTTTTTATTCTTCTTAAAGGCACAGTATCCCTTAAGGTAAAGGACATAACTTGTACAGTCCACAGATCGAGGAGGCCCTTTAGAAACTGTCAGCGGTAAACATCCATAAACAAACCGCACCGGATTATAGACTGCATGGTTAAAAATATGAGAAAAAAGTAGCAGCTTATAGCCCGGAAAATAAGGTAAATATAAAAACAATGTCACTGAGAGCACATGGCACCAACTATTACAAGATATATTAGTGGCAACCATAGACTGTAAACATCAGACAAACCCTTGGGTGCTGTCAACCATAGGTTTCTGAAAAGCAGCAAACGAAGCTAACTGGGTAGTCCCTTCCGCCGCCCTCTTGCCTCGTAACTCTCAGAAAATACAAAAATGGGCAAAAAGGGGGAGCTGAGAGTAGCCCTGTGAGGGTGGGGTTGGAGGATTGACACTCCAAGCCATGTAGCTACATGCTAGTCAGAAGCTAGTCTGTAGTCCTAATATAGGCTGCAGCCGCTTTCAGCCAGAAGACCGTGGTTGAGAGACTCTTGCCCCTTTACAACTAGGGTCACTTTAGACCCTGAAATACATCTTGAGGGGGGAACAAATATCAACATAACAGGACCTGAACGGATCAGGTAAGTACGGCCTAAAATGGCATGGTTGAGTTTTTAATTACTAGCTCAGAAGAATAATAGTAGGCGAGTACACGGGCGGGCAAAGGTTAACAAAAGCTCCAGCTTTTTTCCTGCTGTCCCTTTTCCAGCTTTTCATGCCTCCAGTTCCTGATCTGCGTTCCTCATGCCAACACCGATCTAACCAGCAATCATCCAATCTGTTGAGACTCCGAATCTGCAAGCTGCCAGACAATCTAGCCGACTCTTGCTTCAAGCTCTCTGACCACTGCAGAGACCTCCTGCTTCTCTGCTGCTATACCAGCTATCTTCCTCCCAGACACCGCAGGCTCACCACAGCTTCTCGGTGCTGTCACACGGCGACTTTTCTGCTCCACTATCCGACCGGTCGCCTACTCCAACCAGTGTGCACTCAAACACCACTTTGCTACACAGAAACAACAAACATTTGTATATAATACATATATGACTTCATTTCCAGTGTAAACTAAAAATTATTATATTATAAATACCTGCCAATTCCCTTTTTTCATGAATAAAGTGAAGGAAATGTATTACTAACACCATTGTAATTATGTTTAGTTAACACTGGAAATGAAGTTGTGCCTTACAGCAACCTGAATGTATTAGGTTAACCCAACATGTTTACGTTTAGGTCACTCAACAAAATTCATTTTTGCTAAAGTAACCCAAATTAGTTTAGTTCACTCAACAAATTCATTATCGCTAAATCAACCCATTTCAGTTGGGTGGAGATTTTTTTTTTTTTTTTTTTAGTGTGTGGATAGAGATAATAGCCCCGATCTGAGCTCCATTCCTCTTGGCGACCTGACAGAAATTATCTCCCCTGCTGCTGACAAAGCTTCAGCCCGTATCAAGCCTATTCTCTCCCCCACTGCTGGCGAAGCAGAGATTCTTGGTTGGTCTGTTATTGTATTCAATACTACAGCAAGGCATCTTTGTCCAATACATGCACGATTAACATCCAAAACCGACTAAAAACTGCAGACGACTGATAGTGATATTCAGAAACATGAAATGGCCGAAGTGTTAACGTTAATGTCCGTGGCAGAAGGGCTTGCCCGAGAAAGGTGGGGGGATAAGCAGACTATAGTGCCAGCAGTTAGCAACCATTAGCCACCATTACCCAATAGTTTTAGCTTAGAAGGAGCTGTCAATCAAAAGGACATACCCCTAATTATTCATGATTTCTAGATTGGATTACATCTAAACGGATGAGCTAGAAAAACATTACCCCCCTCAGAGTTCTCATGACAGTAATCCTGACCTATTAAACCCAACAAGTGTTTTTTGAACCAGGCTGTAAACATTTTTATTTTTGATGTCAGGTTGGCATTTTTGGAGCCAGCCCCTAGTGGATAAGGGTGGGACTGCATTTTTTGCTGTTTGCTCCTTGGTGGCAACCTCAGCCCAAGAGTGCATCTTTAAACACCTGAATAAAACCACAGGACTCAATGCAGCCAGAAGATTGGAGTCATAGACATCCAAAGGACCAACCCCCAGGGAGAAAGAGAGCTACAATACAGAAGCCATAGACTGATTCAGTCAGATATTATTTAGCATTATCAGAAAAGCAAGACTGACCACACTTGACAAAAATTTCATAAGGAATTAATAATAGTCCATTCTCTGTGCAATTATGCAATATGTTTTTTTCTTCTGTCACATAAAATTTCAATTAAGATACATTGAAACTTTTGAATAAATAACATTTGGAATTGGTTCAAGGTGTTTGAAGGATTTTGCAATTTACTTCAAAAGGTTACAAACTATTGGATGCGTAAATAAGCTTCAGACTTTTCCGCACAGACTAAGATATTTCTGTTTTCCTTTTCCAATTGCCTGAATGTGTGCAAACAGTTGTCTAGAATTTTAAATTGCCCTGGATTTTCCCCCTTTGTCAGCAGTATTCCAGAGAGTATTTTAGGGGAAAGATTTGGATGGTTAATAAAAAGCAGATCAGTCAAATGCTTCTGGTCAGGTTCATCTTCTTTCATGTTAAACTCTTCGTCTCTTATTTTCATGTCTTTTAGTCTGTAGTATGTTGTCCTCCTTTTTTTGTCATTCACTCATTCCACCTTTTTCCCATCGCTAGTTAATCCCCTATGCAACCATCTATCCAGTTTTTGTGCACTAAAGTGGGACTTCAGACTTCCTAACGTGGCTTGAGGTTTCAGCTTTCACATAATTCCACACAAGTTTTTTTCTTTTCCTCCCTGCTTCTCACTCACGTCCCAAAAAGCAGCCAAAGGGGACATATTGGATGGAAAATGATCACAAGACCCAATGTGTCTGCCCAAAACCAAGGAAAATAAGCAGATGGCTTATGTTTTTATGCAGTGAACTCCAGCTGTCCCAGCACTCAGTCCAGTCTGTGGCCGACGGACTGTGGTTTGCAGCGGCTTTGTTATTCGAGAGGCAAAGTTTTGCTTAAGTTTTTCTTCTCACAAAAAAAGTCACTAGAACACGATGAGGCTGATTAACCTGCCTAAAAAATCTCCCGTTTTTTTTTAAACTTCAACTCTGTTTTTTCTTCTTTATTATTTTTTCCTACTTGAACAGCATAGTACATTGATTGCTTTTGAAAATGCAAAAAACATGGCAATACTCAACTATTCATGCTGTGGTTACAACTATTTGTTATATACAATCCGTTGACTTGCAAACGTTTTCATTTGCCGTGAACTTTTACCATTGTTGATCAACACAGTAAAGTGTATTACCATGAAGAAACAGAACATGTTTTATGAACAAAAAATCCATTAGTATGGCCTTAATTTATATTTACCTCATTTCACTCTGTCTGCATATTTATAGAGTTTATCCAGTTATGTTTAGGATAGAGTCCATCTTTTTGTGATTTAATCTAAACATCAATCCAGCTGTTCTGTGCAGGCCCAAGGGTTTGTTAGACAACAGGAGTGAAAAAACAGTATCATTAAAAACTAAGAAGCAAAGCAGATATGATGTGGATGAAGGTAAAGAAGCTTTAGGATGTTAAACATTTTACTAATCTTTAAACGTTACACTGAGAACTGTTTAAACTAATCAAAACTTAATCAAACTGTAAAAAGGATGGCACAGCTGCAAACCTGCCATAGCATGGCTGTCCATCTCTGCCGAATCAGAGAAACAGCAAAGAGGATCACAGGATCAAGGTGGGGGAGCTGCAGATATCCTTAATGCTGCTGGATGAATCTACTATTCTCTCCATGTCCATATGCCAGTTGGATCATGCCAACATGCACATTTAACCTTGTACGGGTGATCATGCACTGGATCTACCCCTTCTACCCATAAAGAGAATTTTTTTCTCATCAGACCAAATAGGTTTTGTGTTATTTTTGGCTAGTGAAAAACCTAGATTAAAAAAACACAAAAAAAAACAACAGATGTCACTACAATATTTTTGTTGAAAACAATCGTTATTTTTTGTCTTCTGCTTGTAATTTGTGTTTGCTGCCCTTTTCTTAATGGGAGTAACAATGTTTTTGTTGGCTGGCGAAGTCACAAAAATCTCAGCAGCACGCAGACATCCACTGAGAGTCCACGCAGAATAGTGGTAGACGGTAGAGCAGAAGGGTTGGTATGAATTAGGCCTTTGTCATACACTACACAAATTTGACCTTCCTTGAACTGCAAGAAGCTGGAATTTTTTTAACCTTCACATTTAGTGACTGAACATTCCATCCTTAGGGTGAAATATGGTGATTACAACAATATGAAATCGGGTAGGATTTTATTTTCTAGCTGATTACAGTTGATGAGAAGATGGATGGAACTAAAACAAGGAAATGCTAGAAAAAAGAAAAAAAAAACTCCACAACTTTATCACTGACCATGAGCTATAATAAAGGTTATCAAAATTCAGATGTATTTCTGGCTCTTTCATCACAGTAATTTTGTATATTTAGATGATGTATGAAGGTTATTAGCTGATCTGAATTTGCTAGGACTATCAGAAATAGGGGACTAAATACAAATTTATCACAGATTTTCATTTGCAAAGTAGTTTTAAAACCATGTTTGATTTCCCTTTGATGACATACAATCCTAACACAATTAACTGAAGCTTAATGCTGTGCCATAACATAATGTAAAAGTCAACTATTTATATAATTTAGAATGTAAGACACTGTTATAGCAGAATTTAAAATATTTTAATGACAATGAATTTTGTGTCAGTGCATCTAATGCAAGCAAGGCAACGCAAGGCAATTTTATTTGTATAGCACATTTTCAACGACAGGGTTATTCAAGGTTCTTTACATGATTTGGTGATAAAGAACATACAGTATAACATGTAAAATTACTTTTGTACTCTCAGGAAATCAGACAATCTGCTGTATTCTGACTGCCGTCCCAGTCTAGCTGTGCACAGCTTCATCTATGTGAGGTTGTCTCACTTACTAGGTGTACATATCTTTAGACAGTGGCGGCATTAAACATGAACTTGTACCTATTTACATAATGTCGATTCTAGGCACGTACCTGCACAAATAAATCATCCGAGTGTCAAAATTTTACTATAAAGTAGAACACCAATTAAGCATGAAACACACACAAAACATATATGATAAAATACAAGATTCTAGACACAAAACATATGACACTCTAAAACATATGACAACACATGCACAGAAATGATACTACCATGTATGTGACCCTCAGAGCTGATTCTGCTTCACAGTACAACAGTGGAGTCATTTTAGGAAGCCATGTGTTTCTGATTAGCCAGAAAACAATTATAGGGTGGGGAGCAGTGCTTGCTGTCTGTTTGCCCCCTTGCTTCTCTTATCTGGCCAGAAACTGGACATCTATAAGTGCAAAACTTCACCCCATTCCCACTTCCCCGACACACTCTTTCTCACGTCCTGTCGCTCTTATCCGTGACTTCATCGCCTTCCCCATGGAAGTTTTCAAATGCTGGGATTACTGTCTGTAATTTTATTTCTAACCTCTGCATATTGAGCCAAGGCCTGTCACTGTAGTTCTTTTAAGAAGGTGCTATAGCTGGTAAGACAGCTGGGGCTATGCCATGTGATGACAGACAACAAAACCATGGTGTGTGTTGTTGCTGTAGCAATCTGATACGTGCATGACCTTAGAGGGGGGAAATTGTTTTTTGATTCATCTCCCTCGAGGGAAGTCAAAAGTCAGGGTCAGACTCAGAGCAGTGTGAGGATGGGTCACAATGATTTGTTCAAGTACAGCCCAGTGACTGTCTTCACGGGACCCATAGCATTCAAGCCAGCCACCAACAGCAGTTCGCCCCAGCTATTTGTTTAAATCCTCCATCAGTCAAAAAAGATTACGTGGAGCTGTACTTATATATATATATATATATATATATATATATATATATATATATATATATATATATATATATATATATATATATATATATACATATATTAAATTCAGTCTGAATTATGATTTGTTTTCTATTATTTAATTTCACAAGAAAACAAAGGAGTTTTAAATCATTTAAAAGGCTGCTTTTGGCAGACAATTTTGATTAGTTTGTTGGTGGTTTTAAAAATGTTCAACCTTTCAATTCGACATATGGTGTTTATAGCAAGAAAATAGACTGTTTTGGCTATAAAAGTTAGTTTTTACAAAACAAGCCTTCACACTGGTGCACTTGTACCTATAGTATAGCAAAAGCAGAGGGGTAGAATTAGCAATAGGTGAAAATAAAAAAATCTGGATATTGTGCAAAATGTATTCTATTTCAGTGATTTAACTTTAATAGTTAAACTAATAAATGATCTTGACTCCTGACATGCAAAGCTAGATATGTCAAGCCTTTATATGTTATATTTTAATTATTATTGCTTACAGCATATGAAAACCCCATATTCAAAATCTCAGAAAATCTAAACATTGTGAAAAGGTTCCGTAATTTAGGCTCATGGTGTCACACTCTAGTCAGCAAATTAATCCTAAACATCCACGAAGGGTCCCTGAGCCTTTAAATAGTCTCTGTCTGGTTCCATAAGAATCGCAGTCTAGAGAGAAAAGGCCATTCAACAGTGTTTGGGACCTTCACAATGAGTGGACTGAGGCTAGAGTTAGTGCATCAAGAGCCATCAGACACAAACAGATCCCAGACAGTGGGCTTCAAATGTTGCATTTCTCTTCTCAAGATGCTGCTGGTCTGTTTAAAGAACTGAAGGCCACTATTGAAGAATCTTGGTCTTTAATAAAACCTTAGCAGCGCCACAGGCTGAGAGAATCCATACCACGACACACTGAGGTAGTAATTGATGCAAAACAGGCCCAAACCAAGATACATGATTATACTTTTCAGAGGTCTAACATTTCTCTGTATAAAATTTATATTTTATATTTTTCATATAATTTATAATTCATATGATTTTCTGAAACATTGATTTTGGGGTTTTCATAAACTGCAAGCAAATGGAGATTTGCTTGTACTTCCACATATATAACTAAACTTAGAAATAAAGTTAGCTTGTTTGAGGAAAAAAATAAATCTTCCTAATAAAGTTATGATTTTATTTTTTGTAAAACTTCTTTAAGTCATTAAAAAACTCTAAGGTCTAAAGGTCTCTCCTTTTTGTCATGCTGAGTGGAGCACAGCAGGCTGACATGCAACACGCTTCTATCCAATTGCCCTGAGGATCCAGACTAATAAATACATACAGACAAAAGTCAGCAAATGTCTGAAAGGATTTCTGTGCTGATTAACTCCACATAGGTTTGAGCAGTGTAAGCAGAATATTTCTCACATATCACATCATAGAAAAACAACCACACAAATTAATGCCCTACTGGCTTTAGTAGACAGCATCCGGTGCTTTGGAGAAACAGGAAGTGTGTTTTTTTTACAACTAGCTCTCAAAAGTAAGCAGGGTCTTAGCAAAGTGTTAAGTTGTTTGATCTTTTTTCCAGCTGCAAGTGTTGCAATTTACCCAAAAGTGCTGCTGGAAAAAGTTACTCAGTCTGAACTTCTTAAACGTTTTCATCATCTGTGTCTCCATTACTGCCTAGTTATAAATGGCTGCAGTTTCCCTTTGTCAGCACATTAATAACAGCAAACCCCTTTTTGGCAGACACCATGTGATGTAAGCTAAAACATGCTGATTGTGAACACATATGGGACACATCCACATGCATAGACCTGGCCTCAGCAAAATCACCACACCCCCACAGCGCATTGTATGTTCTCCCCTCTCGTGTGCTCAACTGCCCCTTTTTTCATCAGCTATTTAAATTCTCCAAGGTTAAGCCTCCATTGTCAGATACGTTTTAGAAGGTTTAGACACATTGAATCAGATGTGAAACAGGAACAGTACAAGCCTACAGAATTATGTCAGACGTCAAAGGGAGGAAACCTTGTTAAAAAGGGGGGAAAGTTTTATAGCCTATGGACATATAATCCCAAAGATTTGAATGAAGGGTGAAGAACTCTATACTGCACAGCTCTGTCTGGAAAAGATGGAGATAACAAGATGGTTTTGCTTCAGGATTCCTAGCACGAATGTTTATTTTTGTTGGAAACATAACTGTCTGTGGCTAGAAATTGGAAGAACATTTTTACCCACCAGACTGCCAGTAGGCTTACACGCAGCTGTTACCACCCTCTTGTGGTGACCAAATGAATTTGCTTTTCTCACAAAATGGAGTGACTAAATAAACTTAGTGGGGATAAACGTTTTTTTTTCTGCCATCCATGGTGTTCATGCGCTGCAAATATGCTGCACTGTCACAAGGTCTGACTTCATACAGGAATCACAATAGAGTCAAACATTGGTTCTCATGCAACTTAAGAAGTGTGGTAAGGACAGTTATGAGAAAAAGCCTCAAGGAGAGGAGTTTACAACTTGTAATCTGAATGGCGTAAGTGTTTGGGTCAGCAAAATATAGAAATCTTTGTACAGGATAATTCTGGCAGTGCATTAAAATAAAAAAAATGGGGTTGGACCCTACATATTGTACACAACGGGGATAAACTCCCAAAATAAAAGGCACTGTTGCGAATCAGTAACTGTTTACTATATTGCCGATATGTTCTACCTGATAATCTATATTTTGATTCAGGGTTGTCTTGATCACAGCAACAAATACACCTACAACCTCCGGCACCAAAAGAGGTCACTTTCTGCAACTTTTTTGTTTCTTCTGTGAGGCCTGGGCAGCTTCTCAAGTTTATTTGTCTTGCTTTTACTTGGCATCCTAATCTATAATCCTATGGCTCACTGTTTTGTTTGTGATCACAAGTCCAGCTGGTTAACCATAATCAGCCTGCACCTAGCAGTCCTTCACAATATTTTACTAATCATTCTCAAACTTTCTTGGTGTCTCTCGGTTTGACTGTGGAACCTCCAGCCCTTTTCTCATATATATTATATATATATATATATATATATATTCTCAACTGTTTTTGCATACTGACATCTGCACAACTGCACTGAACTGGACTGGCAGACATTATACTTTTTTATACCATTATATTTTACCTTAGTTCTTCTTTTAAATTTTTATATTGTATTTTCCCTGCATGCCCCTGTGTTCCCGTAAGCTGCTAGAACTGTGAATTTCTCTTGGAGATGAATAAAGTATCTATCTATCTATCTATCTATCTATCTATCTATCTATCTATCTATCTATCTATCTATCTATCTATCTATCTATCTATCTATCTATCTATCTATCTATCTATCTATCATATAATTTTTTTCAGTCACAGTCAAAATGAGATTACGTTGGTCAAGCACTTGGTTATAGCGTCCAGTATACACTTTGCCTTCCAGCATCATTCACCAATCTATTTTTCTTTTGAGTCTTGTCTGACATGGCGAGTCTGTTTCTCTGTAGCCATGGTTCTTGCTTCTGATCAATCCTTTAGTCCAGCTGTCTCTGTAGGCAAATAATGTTAGTAAGCTTATCTAGCAAAAATGACTCCAGGATGAACTCACCTTCCAAGGCTGCATGCCCTTCTAGAATAGCTCTAGCTATTATAGTACTTTAAAGATGATATTGACTCCAGCAGCTGAACCATGACACAGTTCCCATTTTAAACTTAGAAAGATTCTAAATAAATATTTTGAGTCACTGTTGCTTCATGCAGTTGACAAAGAAGCAGTCTACTCTTTAAAAAACAAATGCCAATTTAGTTTTTGACCATTTAAGGCCTAGCTATACTTTTACCTCCTGATATGTCTGTTTGCAGCTTAACTACTACAAGATTTGACCACCTGCATGAACCAGAGGTGGTATTGAAAACTGTAAAATAAAGCAGCTTTTTATTCCTCTCTGCAACTGGTCAAAGAAAAAACCGATACAATACAAACTAAAAAGGTATTCTAAACAAAATATAAACATGAATAACTGCTCAGATCTCACGAGAGCTGTGCATAAGTAAAATGGCAGTATGCTGGTAAAACAAACTAACTCAGAAAATCAAACCAATAAATTCTAGCCACATAAAGCAAACATTCAATAATAATAACCATTATATTCTGTTTCTCCAGGGAAACCTCAGACATCCAGGAGTGCTACTTGAACGAATGCCTTGACAGCATTGTTATGTGCAAGCCACAAAAATCCACATCTGACATGCCGACAAACACACCATCCCATAAACGTGCCCATTCTGAGGCCAGAACCTCTCCAGACGAAAGCTACAGTGATGTCCTGGATTCAATAGATAAGAACACCGAAAAAACTGTCCATCTAACCAAGTCCAACAATCTTGTTTCCAGCCAAAAAGTATTTTTAATCTTGTTTTTAGACTCATGTTATAAATAAGAGCAGAATGTCTTAGATTATTAATCTTATTTAGAGAATATATCTTATTTTGAGAATTCTTACCACGTGCAATTGTCTTACTGCAAAGGCAGTTATTTCACTTCAGTTAAGTTTTAGACTAATCTAGTACCTGCCAGATCTAAAAGATCTAGAAAAAGAATTTGAGAGAGTTAACTGCAAATTCTTATTTGCAACCTTACATAAATTTGGCCTTGGAAATTATTTTATAAACTGGTTGAAAATGTTATACAGTTCTCCAACAGCAAGTATCAGGACCAATTACCAAACATCATCTAGTTTTTATCTCAGATAGTACCAGACATTAATGTGCACTCTCTCCCTCCCTGCTTGCTATTTTTATTGAAACATTTGCACCAGCAATCAGCCAAACTAACAATAATAAAGGTATAAAATGCAATAACATAGAACATAAAATCAGTCTGTATGCTGATGATTTATTACTTTTTCTCCAACATTGACAAACCTCTCTCTCTCTGTCTCAGGTAATCGAGTTGTAAATTCTTACTCAAGTGTTTCAGATTATTCCATAAATTAGTTAAAATCTACAGTTCTTCTAATCAATTTGTATTTCCAGAATTCCATTGCTACACAACTGAAGTCAGGGAATATTACATATTTAGGTATCAATTTCTCACCAAGATTGGCATATTTATCAAAGCTAAACTACATTCAGTTTAAAAAAAAGAATATGATTTTGCTACATGAAAATCCCTATGTATCAGCATAAAAACACTGCAGACGTCCAAATACGGCAGGTCTAGATCCACCAAAACTTTCGTCATTATTTCTTAGCCAACAGGCTCCAATAAATCTCAAGATGGATAAAACACACAGTACAAACCAAACGTTTGAACACACTTTGTCATTCAGTGCGTTTTCTTTATTACCATGACTACATTTACAGTACATTACAGTACAGTAGATTCTCACTGAATGCATCATGACTATGAATGAAAACATATGGAATTATGTATCACATGATCATAGCTATACCCATCCTCCTCCCAACCCATTTCCCATGCATGCACAGACCTAAAAGCAACAGTAAATAAATCAAACATTAGGCTGAATACACATCAGCATGTAAAGGAAATGTCATCATGGAAGACATCTGCATTGGCAGCAGCAGATCAACAGCAGCAGCTAAGGCACTGACCCAGGGAGCCTGAGGGGGGCAAAACTGAGACCCCCACCTCCACTAAGCACTACCCGGAGAGCACCCAAGCAGTTATAGCCCACCACCGCTCCTGAGGCAGATGGCGCCCACAGAGGAAACACTGGAAAGAAGATTAAAATAAGAAGTTAAAATATTTAAAAAACTGTAGAGCCTACTTTTAAAATAATTCACAATAAAATCAGAGGAGGCAGGTAAAGGTATAGGAGGAAAGTTTTTTTAAGCTTCTAGAAAACCTGCAGCCACTTCAGGGGTTAGATGATGTGTCCTGACAGTTCTCACAGAGGTTTCTAGTTGGATGGAACTGGTAATAAAAAAAAAACAAAAACACAGTAGTGTTCAGAGACAGCCAAGTCTTGAACAACAGAGGACACACTGGTGGAAAGGCCATACGTCAGGCCAAATCCAGGGTGTGTTCTCTGTTGTGAGTCGGCTGCATAACATGTGGAATAAAGTCCATGTAATTCAAAATATTTTAAAAAATCTGTTGATAGGGGATCTAAAAGTGTATTATATGTAGATTAAAATCAACACCTAAAATTATCCTTCTGTAAGAGTTGTGCAAAGTTGATAAAAACTCTGAAAATTCTTGAAAAAAAAACTGCTTTTCTTTTTCGGGAACCTATAAACTGTGACACATAAAATCTGAGGAGTGCTAAAAACAGACGCAGCAAAGTCAAAAGTGGTATAATCATCAAATAAAATAGGTTTTACAGAAATGGTTGCTGAACTTATGAGCTTAAGAGGATGTCGATGTCGTATTACTTGCCCTGAATTTGGTGGAGAGTAGAGATCCTCTGGTCTAGATCCAAATCCAGGGCTACAGGTAAGTGGTGGCATGATGACATAAAAATAGTCCATGCTCTGATTAAAAATAAATAAATAAATGCCCCCGACTAAACAAGTTACTAAAAGTTAGTGGTGTTAAAAACGGTTAAAACTTGTTATAAAAAATGTATTTAAAACCAGTTCAAACCGTGTTACTTAGGGAGCCGGAGTTGGCAGATCTCTCGGTTGAATGGACACCGATGCATGTGCAGTTCAGTGACACTGAGAATTGGCAGAGGTTGGTTTACGGGTGCTGAATGGGCTTGGGCTTGGCCTTGGGATGCCAACCGTCCACTGTAGCTGTTGGTGTGGCGCCCTAGTGTGGAACAGAGGGGGGCGCTAGGATGTTGGTTGTGGAAGTTGGCTTGGAATGGTGGCAGCGTATACCAGCTGTTGGGTTGCTGTGGCCTGGCAGTGGCGGGGAACCCCCATCGGATCCCTGCTAAGGGGTGGGCCGACCCTTGGTCGCTGGGTCCTTGGACGGGCCCACCCCAGTGTAGCTAGTCGCTGTGGCCTCTTCTCTCTTCATCATCTTCTTTGTTCCTTCCCCCTTATCTTTCGTGTCCGTGTCTATAACACCAGTAAATAAAACCCACAGCAACCTCTAATAAAGATTTCTTTCACAAATATATCTAGTGGAGTACTACAGCAATAGACATAATTCTCCACTTGAGAAAGTAAATCTGTTGGGCTTTTACTTGTTACTCAGATAACAATTCTGAGTGCCACACTGCCAGACAGATAAAAAATCGATAAAAAAATAACAGCTAAAAACAAGCTCTAAAATATATATATATTTTTTATTTATTTATCTGGTTTCATATGAAAAAACCAGATGTTCACTTTAATCTCAATTAAAGTGACACTGTCAAACCAAAAGAGAAAAAAAAAAGTAAAAAATAAAAGAACTGTCGTTAAGTGTTTATCACAAGTGGACCCTGTAAAGGCCTCCAGGGTACATGATAATAAATATAAGAACGGTGTGGAGTGAAAATGTTGGAAAAATGTCACAGCAAAAATTAGATTACACAGAAGAGAAGCAGGCTACCATGTTAATTTCAACACTTCATTAATTTTCATCATTGGTATTTGAATTTAACTGAGGTTAATTTAAAATCAGGGACAACTCTGTGAGTTTAAGAAGAAAATATGCAACATTTGAAGCTCAGAAAGTTTAAATGAGAAGTTGAACACTTGCTTTACTTTAAAGAAAAACACAAATTACAATATATTTATTTTTGAATCAGCTGAATCACTAAAGACTGGACTTTGGTTGTTAGTGGATGAGAGCATCTGGCTAGCTCTCAGGGGCCACATCTTCCTGAACGTGTACTATATGGGAAAAAGTGATAACAGTACAGATGTTCTATGGATTTTCTGGAATCCTGATGATGTGGAGGAAACTATAACTTGAAACCAGGGGCACTTCATAAATCTAATACAGACTAATAGCCAAGACTTTGGCAATCTAACTGTATTTAGATAAAGCAAATGGCAACATATGCTTTCGTTTTCGTTTGCTTCCAAGCACATTTAGAGCAGTAAAACTGTAGGAACCACATTTGATCCCAAGTGGACTGAACTACCCCATGTGAAGTTCTGATGGACTCATCCATCCTCAAAACCTGGCCAGCAGGATTCAAAGATTACAAGTTGTTGGGTATAACCTTAGCAGAAATATTCAAAGACTCAAATTGATGTTGAAAATGTGGGCCTTGTTGATGCTCACCTTTGCACTTTTTGCTGGAGGATTGGAAAGCAGCAACAACTCGTCACCTGACGAAAGGCTTGTTATAGCCCGAGGTAAGCTGATGGTGAGTAGGACTAAAAGATCACATACATACAATTAAAACATCATCTAAACGTCTTGCTACGGTACAGACCAAAAGTTTGGACACACCTTCTCATTCAGTGCGTTTTCTTTAGTTTCATGACTATTTACATTGTAGATTCTCACTGAAGGCATCAAAGTTTGAATGATCACGTATGGAATTATGTAGTACTTTTCCAAAATTTGTGAAATAAACTGGCCTCAAAAGTTACCGGACCTGAACCCAATCGAGATGATTTGGGGTGAGCGGTATTTTTATTTATATCCACATCTGTTTATTTATTGTCAATTATGGCAGAGTTGGTGATAAAAACCAAAAAAACGCAGAGTGTAGGAAAAAGGGCCAACGAGTACTAAGCGTCTCTAGGAACTTCTTCAAGACTGTTAGAAAACCATTTGGGGTGACTACTTCATGAAGCTCAACAACAAAGGGCAGCTACTTTAAGGAATCTAAAATATAACACATGTATTCAGTTATTTTACCCTTTTTGTTTAAGTACATACAGTAATTCCATACATTATGTGTTCATTCATAGTTTTGATGGCCTTAATTGAGAATCTACAATGTAGTTATTAAAATAAAGAAAACTCATTGAATGAGAAGGTGTGTCCAAACCTTTGATCTGTACTGTATGTCAACATGTTTTTTCCCTGAAATCCTTAAAGTGTGTGTTAAATAATCAGATGATGAGGGAATTTACAAATAACCATTAAAAGTTTAAAAAGTAGAGAAAAAAAGAAACAAGGATAAAGAAGACAAAAAGGACTTACAGGTTTGTCAGATTGTTTTCTGAGGTATAAGACCAATGTTCACAAAATTAAACACACACACACGCACACACACACGTATTTGAACAACTGTCTGTTGTCCTTTCTGCAGGCACCCAGTGTGGTTGGATGAGCCATAAAGAAAATGCCTGAGCTCCATCACTTCCTCATGGAGCGATTGGCTTTATAGTATCCTTCAGCTCCTATCATTTTCCAAAGTTTTCTTGCTGAGACATGACTTCAAGCAGCTTTCCAAGTCCTGTTCAAGTTATGTGAGCTTTCAAAAAGTATTGTTCTTCCAGTCTTATCGGCTTAGGGGAACTAGACCATATAGATGTGTGGTGTTCTTTAATGTCCCCTCGTTGTTTTCCCTGATCCCTTATTTTTTGCTGTACAGCCATAACTTAGAGTATGACTCATCTGAAGAGAAGAATCCCCGTCTGATATTTTACAACGAAAAGGATGAAGTTGTAAAGGTAAGATATTAATTTTACAGGCTCATAGGAGGTCCCTGAATGTAAAGATATGTAGCTATAGAGAAATTAAAGCCGTTTTACATATACAGTATATTGGTAGCACAGTTGCCTTGCAGTATTAATTTATACCCCAAATCCTAGGTATGAATTTCAGCATGAGGTATTTCTGCATGAAGTTTGTCCTATGTGTTTCTGTGTTGCCATGTGATGTACTGGCGACCTGTTAAGGGTGTACTGAACCTCTTGCCCAATGACCACTGATAAAGATCCTCCACTTTGATTTATTAATAAACAAACATAATTTACATGTTACTGGTTTCCTTTAAAGACCTACCTGTTTCGTTTCTGTGTGAGCATGAAGTGTTTTAATACAAATATGATTTCAAGTATTTAACTGACAGTGAATTCCAGCTAAGCCCTTTGCTGTGTGCATGTTGATTCTGATGTGTCTTTGCTTCTGTTTCTTCTGTGTGCTTCCTGAAACATCAGACTGTCCGTGTGAAGAACATGAAGGCAGAAGAAATTAGCAGCCTGTTGGAGTCTCTGGGTTTCTACAAGAGGTCCCAGAAAGGGGAAGAGGTGCCAGAGGAGTTCAAGAACTACCCTCTGCATTCACCAAGGGACGAGCTGTGATGACCCCATGTGGCCAAACTATGGATCTGCAACCCAGCCACATTGATGACGAGTGAGGTTTAAAGGCCAAACTGTTAAAGCCAGGCCCCATTCTGAGGACTTGCTGGTTGGATGTTGTGCAGAGGGTTTTAGGTATACTTGGGGCATACTGTTTATCTGTTTACACACTTAAATAAAAATTACAACAACAAATATTTAGATTCAATCTTGATCCTTTCTCTATATCAAGTTAACAGAACAGAATAAATTTCCAGTCTCATAACTGCTCTCCTTATGTGATGTCCTTATTCCCAAGCATAAAAACAGATTTACTCATCAAAAATGCCCATTAACAGACATTAGCTTCAAGATGGATGACCAACTCTGCCATAATTGACATTAAATAAACAGATGTGGATATAAATAAATGAATAAATAAATAAAAACAATTGAAAAAAAATGAACAAAAAATATTTAATTTCACATATATGTATTTATATTATATTCCATATTTATTTATTTATTCCCACATTTATTTATTTATTTGTTTATTTATTTATTTATTTATTTACACATTCCTACATCACATTTATTTAAACATTACTAGATCACATTTCTTTACAGATTTACAGAAGTACCTGCCTGCTGGAATCACACTGTCAGAGTAATGCTGGTTTATCACCAGGTCTGTCTTTGATATATAGAGGGGTCCTGTGAGCGATAGACGAAATTGAAGGTGCCTTGGAAGCTGAGCTGCTGGGGTGCAAAGGTTAAGAATTGAAAGCTAACCCGGTTTAGGCTTATAGCTAAGCTGGCGGGAAGCCCCCAAGTAGAGCCCTACACTGGAGTTCTAGGCCTGAGGGTCCCGACAGACCGAGGGCCGGGCTTCGGGCCGGGCTTCGGGCCGATGACCATATAATTGCCTCGGACACGGGCCAGGCTCGGGCACTTTTATTTTTTTAAATGAAATGGCTGCATCGCTGCCTGCTCCTAAAGGTGGTGGGTTTGTCTTTCAATAAATCTCCATACATCCCAGAAAATACCTTTGAGATCTACTAACAAATTGACCCAAAACTATTAATAGGTGGTCAACACCCAAAGGTACTTGACAAACCGAGGTTTCGTATTAATATGTTACTATAAACTAAGAGAGGGAGTGGGGCCATCCACACTTTTTTTATCCATTGTACGCATCGCTCATGTTGTTTTTTTTCGGCTTTGGGAATGGAAAAACACACAGAAGAAACACAACTCCTCCAGACAATTTCTCAGTGATATCTGTGTCTAATTTACCAACACAGTGCTTCAGCATCTGGCTTGGAGTCAATGTTTTACGGACATAAAGAAAAAGATTGAAAATTGCTAATTGAAGAGCGTGACCAACACCAAAGGAAAAGCTCAGTTCTAGAGTAAGTTTAATCTTATCACAACCCTTCAATTTGAGCCAATAGGGTTTGTTCAGTGTGTTGTGTGCAAAGCTGTCATGACAGCAAAAAAACAAGTTAATCACTTCTTCCGCGAGATTTTAAAAGGTCAATTGGCGGATCCACCCGAGCACCTATTTTACCCTGCTATTTTATGTCCACTTTTATCTGTTAGAAACCATTAGTTTACTCACAGAAAATTAGAATGCTGTTTTTTTCTAACTGCAGATCGTTAGAACAAAACGCACCCTGTCAATATAGCATTCTATTACGCTAAAACATTGTTAATTGAGGTTAAAAAAAAGTCGGACTTGTTACGGGCTCGGGCTTGAGAATTCTGAAAACCTTTCGGACCGGTTGGGCTGGTGTTCCAGTTCCGCGGGCCATGGTTGGGCTCGGGCCCAGATAATAGGTCCGTGCAGGGCCCTACCCCCAAGTAGCAACTCACAACGTAGCGCTCAGTCCGCCTCGCAGTTTTTGACAACAGTTCACAAACATCTGTCCATGTCTCTTGTTGAATTCCCCACTCAGGACCGCAGTCAAGGGAGCCAACACTTGAAAATAGGCAGTCAAAGCTGCCGACATTTGCTCTCTTATAAAGATTACACTTGGGCATAGATAGTACATTACGGTAATGGAGAATTCCCAGGAATTATAAATGGCCATCTATACTGTGACCAAAATAAATATTTCTTTTTTTTTAATCCCACGGTTCTGTCGGTCCGTCCCTAAGTCCAGTCTTGGGCATTGCTCTCCCTCCGCCAACCCCAGGAGGGCCCTACACTGGGCATGATTTGAGGAGTGATGAACCCTTCTTTTCACCTGAGGGGGTGGGGATTCCCCAGCTGTACGCAGCGCGTGGAAGGATCAGGTTATTCCAGCCAGAACCTCCCCAATCCCTCAGGCGCCCCAGTCAGCCAGGAGGGGGCAGTGTACAGCCCAGAACTAGTGCATGTTTTTTTGTGGGAGTAGCTCACATTAGCTACTCAAGGGAACATGCAAACTCCACACAGAAAGGCCCTTTCGCCAACCCCACCTAGGGTGTGGGTGCTGATAATATGGAGGAACAAACATAGCCTCAGCACTTACAGCGTCTTTGGCAGAAATCGAACCCAGGACCTTCTAGCTGGGAGGTGAGCTGTTCTACCAGCTGTGCCACTGTGCTCAAAATTTTTTTTTTTTCAAAAACAATTCTTGATTTTATTGTAAACTTTTTAGTAGATGGACCCAAGTGTATTAGCTTATATCATAATCATTATCCATAATGCTTAAAGCACCGGTTTCATGTCCTAGCTTGCTGGCAAGATAAAACATAATCTGTGCAGTTATTAATAGTAGCGCAATTCCTATAATTATTTTATTATTCACCAATGTTTTGATGTAAAAGGTGGCAATTATAAATTAAAACCATCTTCTCAACCTACTTCATAAAGCTAACATCAACACACTATGTAGTCTCACTATTTTCTCTTTAGATCTGTCAGCTCGGCTGAATTCATCTGCTGTTGTTACAAATGTTAAAACCAACTACATGAGGTGTTTAATCAGAACAAACTTGAGAATTTAGAATTATTTAAATTATTTCTAAATGCCATATGATGACAGACCAGCACCTCGCCTTCCAAGGCACCTTCATTTTCATCTATTGCTCACAGGACCCCTCAATATCAAGGACACCCTGGTGATAAACCAGCATTTGTTTGATGGTGAGATTGCAGCAGCCGGGTAAGTCAACTCTGTCACAGACACAAAGAGGAGCTAGCTGATGCCACCACTCCTCCGTCCACTCCACCACTTCAGTGTAAATACAGAGACTTGAAGCTGACCAATCAGGCTTTAGGCCAGTGTTAGAAACAACCCCCTTATTAGAAAACACTTATGTAAATCTGTGGATAAATGTGATCTAGAAATGTGTAAATAAATGTGATCTAGAAATGTGTAATAAATGTGATCTACAAATGTGTAAATAAATAAATAGATGAATGAATAAATAAAAAAATAAATACTGAAATAAATACATACATAAATGTGGAAATAAAAAAATACATGGGGGGATAAATAAATACATAAATAAATATGGAAATGAATATATAAATAAATGTGGAAATAAATAAATGGGGAGAAAGTGTGATGGACTGGCGACCTGTCCAGGGTGTACCGCTGTTGACAGCTGGAGATAGGCATCAGCCCCCCCGCGACCCCTTGAGGAACAAGCGGTTCAGAAAATGGATGGATGGAAATGAGTGAATAAATGTGTAAATAAATAATTAAATGAATGTAGACATAAGCATAACAATGATATAAATAAATATGTGAATAAATAATTAATTAAATGTATAAATAAACAATACACATGCAAATAAAATAAAATGTTAAATAAATGTGGGAATATGTTACCAGTTCTTTCATGTATTCCCACACATATTAATGTATTTAGTTCTATATCAACTTTTAAATATTGTATTGAACCATTTCTTTATTCATTACCATATTTATTTCTTTAGTTCTTTATTTATTTATTTATTTATTTATTTACAATTGTTTTTTTTTCAAACAGATTTATTTGTTTATTTCTATATTTAATTTTCTCTATTTATTTATATATTAACAAATTTATTTTACATTTTATTATTTATTTATTCCTGTTTTTATTTATTCCCATATTGATGTACTTTTTATATTTATATTATGTATTTTTTTTATATCCACATTTATTTATTTATTGTCAATTAAGGCAAAAGACCCACTGACAGACAAAGTATATTGTTACTGTTTCAGACTAATCCTAAACCAGCCTCCCTCCTGATAATCTGATTAGCAACGGCATTTAACTGTGTCTCTCTCTGTGTAGCCATTACAGCTTTGCCCTCAGCTTGCAACTGTGCATTTATATGATTGAGGACATTAGTAATTAACAGTAGACCTGGACACAAGCCCCCCACAGTTAAAGTGTTTGGATTGTGGCTCGTTCTGACTCCTTGGATCCTTCGTGATCACCGGTTTTGGGCACCATGCCTGTGTTTTATTCGCCAGTACCAGAGAACCTGCAGATGGGCCTTGCCTACATGGGTGGCTCTGTGTTCACAAACAACAGGACAGCGGACAGTGACTTCAGCAGGGAGCAGGAAGATGCGTCTGGTTCGTTCAGCACACAGCACCCATGCTTTTTTTATTTTACTCTGGAAAATGAATATTGTTTATAACTCTTGTACATAAATCTCAGGTACAATCCAAATACCATTCTAAAGCTACCAAGTTCAGGATTTTGCATTTTAAAAACAAGTTGCATCAGCAGCTCATATCTTGAATGTGTGCAAATTAGTCCAAGAGCAACTCAGTGTTAAGGGATATAGCTAACATTTCTATTGATGAAGTCCTTTACAATGACTGGTACTTTTATCAAATGTTTAGACTGAAGACATTTTTAAAAGAAATATAAAAATGATGGCGTATCAAAACATGATAATTTTTCAAATGTGCTGGAGATATTTAGGCACTCCTGGATAGCATAGTTAACACAGTTAACATCTTCCTTGGTAAGCCATAATCTATTTGAATCTACAGTATGACATTTTCTTATGGGAGCTTAAAGCATATGTAATAGACCTCATTGTGACAAATGTCACCAAAAGGTATTTATAGCAACAACACAGATATATTTATATTTTATTGAATTTTCATATCCTTATAACTATGTTTTAGATGATTGACAGGGAGCTAAATGCACTGGAGCACATGGGGAATTCCTACCTTTAGCTACCTGTCTAGCTTCTCTAAATGTTTTCACTCTTCTTGTAGTTTCATGGGATTCAGTTTACGCCCCAGTACTAAAATATTACTTCACTGAGTTAGGGTTTCAAACAGATTACTTCGCTTGCAGTTCCTGCTACTCTTAACTTGTTAAAAACTGTTGTACAATATCTAAAAGTCTCTTATAATTTCCTTTCAGTGGTCAACGAGCTGGTTTCTCACCTTCCCTTTCAAATGCTATTGTACTTCAACCTGTTTTACTTTCCATGTTGGTGGTTTTCTGCTGTGTTCATGTTGGAAGTGAAAGTAAGTTAAAGTTTGGCACTATCTAGTGGTTTCCTTTAAAATTATTTCCATATTCGTAGTCTTGCCCTCACTTCCACTGAATACCTATTTTGAGCTGCAAAATATTTTGACGTTTTGGAAATGTACTTTATCAAGTTTTTTAAAGGCCTTCGTATCAGATTTTTTGATTACTTAAAATATTTTACAATAACCATTTCTGTAAATATTTGTTTACATTTTACTGAAAGGAACATGCTTATCACAATTCTGCTCTACTTACAGTACTATTATCTTCCTGGGTACTACCAGGCTCTGCTCATTACTGGGTTGGTCCTTGTCACATTGATTGAAGTGATCCGACTTTACCTGGGCTACATTGGCAACCTTAAAGAAAAGGTAATTCAGACCCAAATATACTCTATAACAAAAGAAAAAGCACAGATCTAGTATGTTTCAGCATGTATTGTCCCTTGCAAAAGTCTTTTTTACCCCTTTAAGAAAATAGATACTTTTTTTTTATCAAGTCTTAATCGCAAACCTTAACTATTTTTATTGGAATTTGTCATGATAAATCAACATAGAGCAGCATATAGTTGTAATGAAAACAAAAGATGAAATCCAGCTTTTTTTTTTCAAATGAAAAATCTAAAAATAATTATAATAATACTAATTATCCATCAATCCTGTGTCAACACTGAATTAGAACTACTTCTGACTGCAATTAAAACTACTATTATTTTTCCTATTATTCACATTGCACTCCACTTTTTTAAGATTCTTACTTATAAAATATTTTGAAAACATATTATTTCGAGATGGTCTATCACAAAGCTTAGAGGGTGTTATACAAAAACCTGTAAGGGCTGCTGTGTCTCTGATTGAGGCACTTAACATCTGACCGATCAGTCTTTAAATCACCTTTATGTACCAGTGTCTTCCTTTTCCTCCCTGTCATCAGGTACCAGCACTGGCTGCCTTCTGGCTCCTGTCTTTCACGTTTCAGCTGCCCGTGCTGCTATTTTTTGTCACAGATGAAGGTGTTATCATCCTGCCCCTGGAGAGAGCCGTCCACTCCATCTTTCTTATTTTCCTGCTCGCCCAAATCCTGGCTTCGTTCTTGGCCCTAAGGACCATGACTCGCAAGCTCACCCTTCTCTTCCACCTGCGCCAATTTGGCAAGGTGGAGAGTTTGCGACATGCAGAGATGAGCCCCATCTATGGGCTTCCGTACAATCGTAGTGTGCTTCCAATTTCACCCTCCCATGAAATCTACCATTAAAGACAGAAACCATAAATTCAGTTCATCTTTGCAGGACACTGGTTTTAATAAAGGGCTGCACGGTGGCGCAGTGGTTAGCGCTGTTGCCTTGCAGCAAGAAGGTCGTGGGTTCGTATCCCCACCCAGGGTCTTTCTGCATGGAGTTTGCATGTTCTCCCCGTGTATGCGTGGGTTCTCTCCGGGTACTCCGACTTCCTCCCATAGTCCAAAAACATGCATGATAGGTGAATTGATCACTCTAAATTGTCCCTAGGAATGAGTGTGAATGGTTGTCTGTCTCTCTGTGTTGGCCCTGCAACAGACTGGCGTCCTGTTCAGAGTGTACCCTGCCTAACGCCTGATAATTGCTGGGATAGGCTCCAGCTGCCCCGTGACCCTGAATTGGATAAGCTGTTAAGAAGATGGATGGATGGATGGTTTTAATAAAACCTTCATTGTGCTTTGACAATTGCAGTATTGCCCGCATATGCGTTGAAATGAGTTTGATGGTTAATTGATAATTTCAGTGTTCTCATACTTAGCCATTATATGACTAGCTTCTTTTTATGTTGTGGTATTTTTGAGCCAGTCTTATACAACATTGTGTATAAGATATATAATTAAAGCTGTGTTTCAATAGATGTAAAATATAGTTTCAGCCGCAGTGAATATTTGGAGGGGTTATCCAATGTCATAATCTCAAAATTTGACTTGACTTTTCAGGTGAAATGGGAAAAAAGAAAAAATGATCAGACAAAAATATAAAACCAGGATATGGTTTCATCAGACAAAGGGAACTTACTTTTTGCTTTAATCTTGATGGATGATATAGGATAAAGATTTGTTAAAACCTGATTTTTTTTTCCCGAGGCTGATCTAATTTTTAACTTTTGTCCTGAGAAAAGAGACTTCGTTTATAACAATTTGCTCAGGTTTTTCTAAACAAAGGTTATTTTCTATTGTGCCAAAATTCGTTGGCAGTTCTTTTATTGCAGTCACTTCATTGTGCATCCAACCTTTAATTTGAGTTTCTGAAGCATGTTTTCATATACAGGCTACTGTACCTTTTGTTTTAACTTAAGTTGATTGAAGCATCTTGGAATTTAATCAATAATCCGAAACATCCCGTTTTCCTTTGATTATTATGTGACACAGTGGCCAATTTCCCTTGAAAGAGGAAATAACAGCATCATATGCCATTCAGGCAAAGTGTATTTAACATACACTTTATGAGTGAGGAAGTATCTACATGAAAAAAGTCACCTGCTTAACTTACCCATATTGACAGTGGAAAGGGTAGAAAAATGCTACAAGTATAACAACGTAGCCAGTATCATGACCCATGTTTAACTTGGCTCAAGCAATGCAACAAAGATCAACAATAACCTGCACTCTACATACCAACCTCAATTGTTTGAGGGGCACTTCAGTAAAAAAGTTGGTATTATGCAGCTACCACTGATATTAATTTGTGAAAGTTGCAAAACCTTACTGGGAAATTATCTGAAACAGTTTGCTTCAGTCAGCTGACAATTAAGCAGAAGTCACATTGTTTCCTTTCTGATTATGTTAAAGAAATCATGTACGCTGGAGATCCGTTGGTCTGGAATTCACAGTGTCCCACCACATTATGACAGGTTGACTTAATTTCAAATTTCATCACCATGTCATTTATTTATTTATTTAATAAAGAACATCTAGGAATTAAATTTCATTACACCATGAGAGCTCTGAGAAAACTGATGTTATTACTGGGTCATTACTGAAACATTTGAGTTGTAGTGGTGTTGATTCTGCAGCATAGGGTCTAAATTGTGTGGCACAGGGTAGAGTGGAATAGGTTTCAACATGACATTTCTGAAGAATCAGTGACAGGATGTTTAACATGGTGTTCAAATTGTGTAATTCACAGTGCTAAATGTGTGAGAAGGCAATATTTCATTCAGGCATAATATCTTCCAACACCACCAAGCAAAGGGTAGATAAAAAATAGTGTGACAGAGATATACAATTGCGCAGAGACCCTAAGGAGACATGGGCAAACAAAAAAAGTTGGTTTCTTGTGTGGACAAGTTACTATCTAGTTCTCAACAGTTGTCGTCAAGTGTGCACAAGATACTTTCTTGTACGCACGAGATACTTTCAGGTCACTAGTTAGTATCTGGTGCACACCACTTAGTAACTTGTGCGCATCAGATACTTTATACTGTGTAAACAAGGGCACCATTTTGTTTTTAAATTTGCTAGGGACAAGAACCATAAACTTAAGAGTACTTTGAAGAATGCAGAGGACAATTACTATTGTAGGATCCATAACTTATTATATGTCATGTACTGATTAGTGGGTTTTTATTTTGTTTGGTTGTTATGGAGACGATAACCGGAATCGAGTACTGTAGGTGCATAATGTGACCATAAAAAGAGGCTATCAGTCTGTCACTCAATGACCGAAACAGAGAAGGGCTGGGTAGCCATAGTTTTAGTTGACAGCGATCCAATACAAGGAGGTGAAATAAACTCTATGGGGCTGATTTATCAACAGTTTGCAATTGTTAAAACCAAACCAAAAACCAAACTGCACAGTATTGCAAAAACAGACTCTGGCTGATCTGTCAATATGGCGCAGAGCGCATTGCGCCTGTTAAACCCACAGCAAGACGCATGCAATCCATTCAGCGTTTTTGCCCTTGATGAATATTCAATCTGGGCGTTTCTGTAAAAAGACACAAAATATTGGGAGAAGAATAGGTAAAGAAGTAGGCGTTCCAGGCGCAGTGTGATTTACTAACCATAAAAATGTCTGTGCCACTATCTTGGCGTCTATTTTTAGCACTTCTGAAAAGCATGTCTTAATTTTGCACTACCACATTCAACATGAGTTTATTATTGACAAAGAACAAATAATAATTCACACATAATATAAACTAAAAGTAATTAACACTCTAATGGGTATACACCTGAAAGTTATGTAAATATTTACCCGTTTTTTCCCCAAAGACGCATCATAACTCACTCCACTCTCATGTCTCCACCTGGTAAAGATGTGCTGAGCTGTAACATGATCCTAGTGGATCCTAATTAGCTTCTCACGTAGTGGTTAACATTCATCAAGTCCAATTAATAAAATGTAGTAATCATATACAATACCAAAATTATAACTGGCATTACATATGACATACATACATATTTTAAAACCAAAATTCAGACATGCTGCAGTTTTAATCAGTCTAAAACTGCAATATGATGTGTGCATGCAGCAGAGAGCAGCGCATGTACACCGCAGGAATTACATTTATTACTGACAAACCAAAAACATGTTTCACAGCATTTTAGCCTAATTTTTGTGCCAAAGATGCATCATTGATCCATGCTAATTATTCCTCTTTTTTCTAGCCGTGGTCACATTACATTAGCCCACATTAGCGGCCGCAAATGCCTCATTTGAATACTGCTGCTTGCGTCTATTAAGAATTGCTCACGCAATCTTAGTAAATCAACGGCCAATTAAGGACAACCCGCTCGCGCCAATTTTTTGTTCTGCACGCAAATTTGGGGTCTTATAAATCAGCCCCTATGTGTTTATTTGCAGCGGTCATGTGCGGACGAGTTACACTAGTCATGAGATACTTTCAGGTGTGCACCAGTTAGTATCTATTGTGCACCTAAAAGTATCTTGTGCGCACAACAAACTATCGCATGTGCACGAGAAAGTAACTTGTGTGCCCAAGATAGTAACTTCAACGTACAACAAAGTATGCGCACGTGATAATACCTGGTGAGCACTAGTATGTTGGGCACACAATAACCAAACTTTTGTGTTGAAGAGTTATTAGGTGGAAAAGCCTGACTGTTCACTAAGATGGAGGTTTTGCAATCCTGGGGGTCTTGTTTTTTTTTTTTTAAAGGTCCAAGAATATTGTTTGAGTATGGACAGATAAAAATATCAGGTGATTTATGGAGCAAAAATAAACATAGTTTGTAATTAGGTTTGTCAGTGGGATATCAATTAAAAACATATGGCTAAATCAAGACCAGAGACAAAATGAATCTGGTTTCCTCTATGGTCATTACAGTCCACAGAGCTAAATCCAATACACAACTAGTGGAGTGTAAAAGAACGGATTATATATTTTTTAAAACAACAGAAGCATTTATTTTAGAAGTAGTGCAATAAAAGTGTACCCACACTGTAGATATACCTGTAGTGTATAATCTTAACCTTAAATTTACATACACAAGATACAGTAATTACATTTAACGAGGCTAGTGTATGAACCAATGAAAACGGTGTTAAATATTTATGACCACAGAGTGGCAGTAACAGATCAAAAGAGTAAAGCATCTGACAGTGCTGCAAAGTCCAGTGAGGACAGATTATCATGCAGCACATGTCCAGATCAAGAAAGCCTCTGGCAGATGATGAAAGGTTAGCCCTGTCTACAGCTCAACATAATGCATTATTTGATGATTTATAACTCTAGCATGAGCATACATGGAAATCAATTGGATATTTTGTCACCATGGTCAATTTTACTCCTCACACTTGAAGACAGAAGGTTGCATGCCTTTTCTTAGTCTTAGCTGTGGCACTAAAAATAAAAGGAAAAAAAAGTCAAACCAAAGCTGAAAATGCTGACTTTATATGTAAATGCTTTAAATGTATTTGAATATGTTGATCATCCAAAGAGAGAAGCAGTAAAACCATTACTTTGTTAATGTACAAATTTATTAAGCGATTAAATCACAAAAGGTTCAAGTATGTTTTCTCCCTACTATAGGAAGAAAACAATTCTTCGAATACTGAGAAGCTATACCCTGATGTCTGTAACTTTCCATTTAGTTCGGATTTCGTTTGCGTGACCTTTAGAAAGTAAGAAACAGAGACAAGTTCTGATAATGAACCATCTAGCTGTTTCTGTGCAGGCACAAAATGAAATAAATTAACCCGGATAATAAAGGAAACATAATAAAGCATATTATGCTGTTGTTGTTGTTGTCATGGAAAGATAGATGTACTTTTTGGTTTCAGGAAAATACAGTGTCATCAATTCTATCAATTTTGAAGAGGAGGAAACATTTTCTGCTTGCACTAACCTCTGACAAGGATTTACATTTAATGGATTCATAAACATGCATTTGTGCATATATGTTAGTTTAAAAGATGCTTAAAATCTATTCAAATAGTGATTTTCTGGATTAAAATAGCAAGAGCTGTTTCCCTCGTCAGTATCTCTATCCAGAAACTGCAGAATTGTTTTATTCTGATTTGAAAACGCTGCTGCAGGACAAAGTCCTTGTTTAAAATTTCTGGTTCCAGAGCAAATCACACGTGAGCCTGCATAGGTTGCCAAATCTTCAACACAAGCAGTTCGCCATTTGTAACTTGACTGGACCGGGCTAGAGGCTAACACTGATGTAACAATGCTAGCAGGAAATTAGGAAGAATTTGTCGGCTCAACGAACCTTTTTCAAAAAATACCAACATCTCAATATTGCAATGAAATATATTTATCTACTTATTAACTTTCACTGTACAACTCAGCAGAGTTTCTTGTTTGTTCTGCCGCTGATGCATAACTGGCATTTCGGCATGATACTCACGAAGGGGAGGGGATGAGTGGCTGGGACTCTTTTGTTTTTCTTCATGGAGTGCAGCAATCCAATTGGAACAGGAGATGTAATTTTTACATACTGCACCTTTAAAAAAAATTGGTAAAATCAGTGCCCTATATGCACAAAAATAAAAAAAAAATTGTATAGTACATTAGAATTAATTGAAAGCAAAGTTTTAAACCAACAAACCATCAATTGTGCACAACTGTAAATACATGTTTGTCCTTGCAAGATCACTGGGGGCAGGTGCCAGTCTCCAGTACTCACTAATCAGGAGTTGGGGTAGGTCAACGGTCCATCACAGGAACACCCACAGACTAACAAACACACACATATATAGATTAAACTTAAAAATTTAATATTGTGCTGCAAAAGTATATTTCAGTGATTCAGCTTAAAAGGTGAAACTAATGTATAAGAGAATCGTTTCTTGCAAAGTGAGATATTTCAACCCTTTAATTTTTTTATTATTATTGTTTGCAGTTTATAAAATACCCAAATTGAAGATCTCAGGTTATTAGAGTATTTTGAAAAGGTTCAATACTTTAGGGTTAAAGTGTCACATTCTCATCAGTTAATTAATCCAAAACACCTGCAAAAACTTCCTGAGTCTTTCAAGTTCTCCTTCACTGGTGTTTTTATTAATTGTTTAGTGTTCTCTGGTATAAAAGAATGCCGTCTGAGTCAGTTTCTATAAAAAATAAATAATTCCCAGTCTGTTTCAGTTTATGCCAGTTCAGAGTTGGATTGGGCGTGGAGACTCAACAAGATGTGGGGGGCTTGCTCACTAAGATTAATGACATGCAAGTTTCTGTACTCTGATAGGCTAACTGCAACACTACTCTTACACTAGCTCTGCTTACAAAAATCAGTGACATGAGACAAAAATGGTGCCGGTACTTATGCTTAGACGGAGTTTACCAACCAGTTTAGGCAGCATTACCAAACAAGACCGGACTCCGACGTGCTACTGGCGGCAGCAGGACTCCATACTGGGGCTACCACAGTTACAGCCTTCAGGATGCCACGGGTTCCACTGTTCTTTTTAGTTTGACCTCAAGGCTAATGTCTGTAGCCTCTACCACCTGCAAGAAGCTCGGCTTTCACGTTCCCAAAAACAATGTTCCTGTGGGCGGTCCAAAGCTAGGTGAGCGAGGCCATGAGTGCTAAGTAAGAATTATGACGTGTGGTACTTGGGCTCTTTCAAACTCAGGCATTTTCTGGTCTCTTTTCTTTTTTTAATTGATTCAGGGATTAGAGTTTGCATAACATGTTCATATGCAGCATGCTCTCAGAACACAGAGTGACAGATGTTAATGAAAGAAAAGTTTTTTAAGATTGTTAGTGAAGGAGAACTTTAAAGGGTCTCTCACTCTCGATCAGTAGGAAACACAATATGTGGAAGACTGCTGACCTGACAGTTGGGCAGAAAACCATCATTGACACCCTCCATAAGCAAGGAAAACCTCAAAAGGTGATTGCAAAAGAAGTTGGATGTTCCCAAAGTGCAGTACCAAAAAACATTGATAGAAAGTTATATGGAAGAGAAAAGTGTGAAAGAAAACATGCACCTGCAGCAGGGATGACCAAAGCCTGGAGAGAATTGTCACGAAAAGGGCATTCAAAAGTGTTGGGGACCTTCACATGGAGTGATCTGAGGCTGGAGTTCGTGCATCAAGAGCCACAACATACAGACAGATCCTGGACATGGGCTTCAAATGACGTAGTTTCCCTTCAAGCTGCTCCTGAACAACCAACTATCAGAAGCTTCTTCCCTGAGCTAAAGAAAATAAAACTGTTCTGTTAAGTGATCCAAAGTCTTCTTTTTCTATGAGACCACATTTTGTGACAGTACGTATGTTTTGGCTATGAATAATTATGAATGATTGCTTAGGGCAATTATTATTAAGATTCATAATTTAATGTACGAACTATCAAGTTTGGGGCAATATCCTAGTCTTTTTTATGTTAAGGACCAACTCGCAGAGAGGCGTTTGGAGTTAAATTAACTCGTATTTTATTAATGTCCAGTCCACACTAGATAACACAGGCAATAATGGAAACTACAATGACAAGCGTAGAGGAACAACTGATGCTTACACTGATGGTGTACTATGAAGAGACGATAGAAATGACAATTCATACAATGAAGAGTTATGTCTTTTCACAGCAGCTTCCTGTGTTGATCACAAGCATGTTTATTTGGTATACATAAGGTTACATCTTATCCCTTCAGTTAATTATCCCCATCACTTAATTTTGAGTTCTGTGATTTTGTCAGAAACCAAATTTATTTTTATTTTTTCATTATATTTTTTTCATTCCAGCTTTTTTGACACAGGTGTTAAAATTCTCCCAAATTTGTGGTTAATTTAAAAGTAAACCAGTGTCAAGTTAAAACTGTGTCTGTTTTAGATATTTCCTTCAGAAGAAAGGCAACGTCAGTGATTTAATAATCTGCCACAGAGCAGGAGGAAAGGTTCTGATTAAATGATAAAGTAGGTCAGAGGAATATCTTCAGAAATATGTTAGCAGGCCAGGAGGAAGGATACAGCTGGGCAATAGCTGCAGATCTAGTAATGAGATAAGGTCAAATACATTTTGGAAAGCCTCCAAGGTGAAGCTTTGTATGCATTCAGAATAAGCATGTTCATCTAGAATGATAAAACAATGTTTTTTTTTATAATTTTGAGCACAGCCTGCATGCAAGAAAAAGTAAACTGCTGAAGTCTAAGATTACATTTGTAATTGTTTAACGAACTCACTAGCTATCCTTGTGGATGGGCACCTCAATCCATGCCCACTGGTAAAACAGAAGAATAAAGGAGCTAACAGATTTTAACAAACAAAAGTTGCTGATTTGGCAAACCTTTACAGCTGACATGGCACAAAACCAATGATATAAAGCTGGATTGACATAAATGCAAATTAACAAATAAGGAAAACAGAGACAAGTGAGGGAGGAGCACGAAAAACCAAATGAAACAAATAGACAGAATCAGACTTGTCATTGTAACTAGTTGTACAACAGAATACACCCTGTGCACCATAGACATATATAAAGAATAGACCCCCCATCGGCCGCTCGAAAGCAAGAAATGCGGCGGCCATCTTGGACCGGTAGTCCTCTCTGCAGACAAACTAAAACAACAGGAGCTGTAGCTACAAGATGCCTGAGCACTCTGGGGTGTATTCTTGTTCTAATCAACGGACTATTGAGATGTCGGGTTTGAGATTACATTTCAAATAAAATTGAATATTTTTATTGTTTGAATTTTGTAATACATTATTACTCTGTCTTTATTATCCAACAGCAAATCTTGCTAGGTAGCCAATGTTAGCTACATGTTTAGTGCCAGTTTTCCCCAGCTTTGTAAATTAACTGAGAGTTTATAGTAGAACACTGATTTAACAACAGACACAGGAATATAACTGTAGCAATAAAAGTAATATTACTGGTAAAATATATTTCACACATATCATACAGACCCATCTGACTGTAAAAAAATTGGAAACAACCTTAATGATAATTTCATCAGCTTTGATTTATTAGCAACCAAAATTATAAAGTGAAGTTTCAAGGAATCTGAAGGAAGACAGAAAAATATTAATGAAATAGAAAGAACTTACATAGTAAGATCAATTGCCTAAATAAAATATTTTTGTGTTGACTCTCCCAAATTCCTATTTTCAATTTGAAAGTTCCCCACAGAAGAACTGGGAAGTTGCCTTAAAAGAGACATATTATGACTATTTTTCCACTATTTAAAATAGGTCTAAGAGTTCCAGAAAACATGTTTCTGAAGGTGTTTCCTGGACATAACTTGTAGGAAACAATAGTTACCAACCTGTATCTCTCTGTTTCAGCCCCTTGCAGATTCTGCTGTTTTCTGCTGATAATGACATGCTGATAATGAAATATTAATGAGCTGCTGTTAACTTGGCCACGCCCAACGCTTCTAAAATCTTTGCTAACTCCCACCACTCACTTAATGACTGTTACGACTATGTGTGAAAGTTATGGACATTGCTGCTGCATTAGTTCAATCATACACACAAATAAGGGAATTAAACCTTACAAGAAAAAAAATGAGTTCAACCAAACATGTTTGAACCAGAATCTGCTCCTGTAGGAGTGGAGTCTCCTGCACAGCAAATTTAAAAGTGCAGATTTAACACTATCATAGTTGAAATCAGCACTCATGCAGAGTTTATATGGTGACCACTGTGGTCAACTCAGATAAATAACTCAAGACATGATAAAAAATGTTACACCATAAAGGTTGCAATTACTCTGTCGGTGTCAATAATAATAATACAGATGGGAGCACTGCTCTTCAGTGACCTGGATCTGTGGACAGGTTGTACTGTAAACTACTGAATTTCCCCTCATGGGATCAATAAAGTATTTTTGATTTAATTGAAAATTAACTCAAAATATTTTTATTCTGATAATTCCACTCCCCAATGTTTCTGTGTGAGAACCTGATACTCATAGAATTAAGCAAAAATACTTCTGAATGGTTATTGAATAAATGACTTCAAGTTAAAAGAATAGATTTAACTGCTTACCTGGCACTCTGATATCTTCCTGAGACGCCGACTCTAAAGCCTTAGAGCTCCATCAGCTGACTCTAGCTCTCTAGCACCGCAGAGACCCCGCTCTTTGAGCTCCGTGCGGCGGCAGGTCTTCAGCCTTCCCTGCCCTTACCGCCAGCATCTTACCATCAAAAATAAATCCAACCTATGCTGCTCTTCTGCCGCAGATCTCCCGTCCTCCCCGCTCTTACCGCCAGCATCTTACCATAAAAAATAAAGTCAACCCATGCCGCTCTTCTGTCCTCTTCCACTGGGACCCGATAAAGTGTTTTGAGCTCTTTTGAGCAGCCAAAAACGGAGCATTTTGCGTGGAGCTGCAACATGGTGTTTCCTAATCTGAACAAGTGCTTTCCAATCGGAAACTGTTGTTTACTGCTGTACCTGGTGGGTGGAGACAGCTCTGAGGAGGTGTGGATATTCCAATATTCCGGCTTTTGACGTAGAAAGCCGGACAGATTTTGAACAGCTCAATCAGAGACTGAATGCAGGATCAATTAAGAAAATCATATCTCCTCAAAACAGCATGGATGTTTTTTTTCCCAAATTTATATGCATTTATATGCACCAGAGACACGCAATAACACCCCAAATCCGAGGAAAAGTGATTTTTTTTCATAATATGTCTCCTTTAAGGAGACATATTATGAAACAGTTCGGGAGAAAGGAGAACGTCACACCAGAATAAACCTTTTTTTATTTAAGAACAATTGTTTGTAAAAAAAAAAAAAATTGTATATATATATATATTATATTATATATATATATATATATATATATATATATATATATATATATATAACTACTACCGTTCAAAAGTTTGGGGTCACATTGAAATGTCCTTATTTTTGAAGGAAAAGCACTGTACTTTTCAATGAAGATAACTTTAAACTAGTCTTAACTTTAAAGAAACACACGCTATACATTGCTAATGTGGTAAATGACTATTCTAGCTGCAAATGTCTGGTTTTTGGTGCAATATCTACATAGGTGTATAGAGGCCCATTTCCAGCAACTATCACTCCAGTGTTCTAATGGTACAATGTGTTTGCTCATTGGCTCAGAAGGCTAATTGATGATTAGAAAACCCTTGTGCAATCATGTTCACACATCTGAAAACAGTTTAGCTCGGTACAGAAGCTACAAAACTGACCTTCCTTTGAGCAGATTGAGTTTCTGGAGCATCACATTTGTGGGGTCAATTAAACGCTCAAAATGGCCAGAAAAAGAGAACTTTCATCTGAAACTCGACAGTCTATTCTTGTTCTTAGAAATGAAGGCTATTCCATGCGAGAAATTGCTAAGAAATTGAAGATTTCCTACAACGGTGTGTACTACTCCCTTCAGAGGACAGCACAAACAGGCTCTAACCAGAGTAGAAAAAGAAGTGGGAGGCCGCGTTGCACAACTGAGCAAGAAGATAAGTACATTAGAGTCTCTAGTTTGAGAAACAGACGCCTCACAGGTCCCCAACTGGCATCTTCATTAAATAGTACCCGCAAAACACCAGTGTCAACATCTACAGTGAAGAGGCGGCTGCGGGATTCTGGGCTTCAGGGCAGAGTGGCAAAGAAAAAGCCATATCTGAGACTGGCCAATAAAAGAAAAAGATTAAGATGGGCAAAAGAACACAGACATTGGACAGAGGAAGACTGGAAAAAAGTGCTGTGGACGGATGAATCCAAGTTTGAGGTGTTTGGATCACAAAGAAGAATGTTTGTGAGACGCAGAACAACTGAAAAGATGCTGGAAGAATGCCTGACGCCATCTGTTAAGCATGGTGGAGGTAATGTGATGGTCTGGGGTTGCTTTGGTGCTGGTAAGGTGGGAGATTTGTACAGGGTAAAAGGGATTCTGAATAAGGAAGGCTATCACTCCATTTTGCAACGCCATGCCATACCCAGTGGACAGCGCTTGATTGGAGCCAATTTCATCCTACAACAGGACAATGACCCAAAACACACCTCGAAATTGTGCAAGAACTATTTAGAGAAGAAGCAGGCAGCTGGTATTCTATCGGTAATGGAGTGGCCAGCGCAGTCACCAGATTTGAACCCCGTTGAGCTGTTGTGGGAGCAGCTTGACCGTATGGTACGCAAGAAGTGCCCATCCAACCAATCCAAATTGTGGGAGCTGCTTCTAGAAGCGTGGGGTGCAATTTCTCCAGATTACCTCAACAAATTAACAGCTAGAATGCCAAAGGTCTGCAATGCTGTAATTGCTGCAAATGGAGGATTCTTTGATGAAAGCAAAGTTTGATGTAAAAACAATCTTATTTCAAATAAAAATCATTATTTCTAACCTTGTCAATGTCTTGACTCTATTTTTTATTCATTTCACAACGTATGGTGGTGAATAAGTGTGACTTTTCATGGAAAACACAAAATTGTTTGGGTGACCCCAAACTTTTGAACGGTAGTGTATATATATATATATTAAGACCAATTGTTTGTAAAAAAAAAAAATTGTGTATATACATATACAGACGTGGACAAAATTGTTGGTACCCTTCATTAAATCAAAGAAAAACTCATAATGGTCACAGAAATAACTTTAATCTGACAAAAGTAATAATAAATAAAAATTATATAAATGTTGACCAATGAAAGTCAGACATTGCTTTTCATCCATGCTTCAACGGAATTATTTAAAAAATAAATGCATGAAACAGGCCTGGACAAAAATGATGGTACCCACAACTTAATATTTGGTTGAACAACCTTTTGAGGCAATCACTGCAATCAAATGATTCCTGTAACTGTCAATGAGACTTCTGCACCTCTCAGCAGGTATTTTGGCCCACTCCTCATGAGCAAACTGTTCTAGTTGTTTCCGGTTTGAAGGGCGCCTTTTCCAGACAGCACGTTTCAGCTCCTTCCAAAGATGCTCAATAGGATTGAGATCAGGGCTCATAGAAGGCCAGTGTTTTCCTCTTAGCCCTTCTTGGGTGTTTTTAGCTGTGTGTTTTGGGTAATTTTCCTGTTGTAAGACCCGTGACCTGCATCTGAGACCGTGCTTTCTGACACTGGCCAGCACATTTCTCTCTAGAATCCCCTGATAGTCTTGAGATTTCATTGTACCCTGCACAGATTCAAGACACCGTGTCAGATGCAGCAAATCAGCCCCAGAACATAACCGAGCCTCCCCCATGTTTCACAGTAGGGACCGTGTTCTTTTCTAGATATGCTTCATTTTTCCGTCTGTGAACATATAGCGGATGTGCCTTGGCAAAAAGTTAAATTTTTGTCTCATCTGTCCACAGGACATTCTCCCAGAAGCTTTGTGGCTCGTCAGTATTTTATTCTACCCCTGTCAAGATTAGCGGTGTTTTGACGCCCCCTGCCACCCCATCGCGTAGCTTTATCCTACCCGGACACCTCGACGTGCCACAATGGACATTAGTATGTGTGGCTTCTTACACGTGATGTCTATGGTTGTCATGGCGAACGGGAGTGGCTTTTACTGCAGGCTGATGGCACATCACTCTCTTTCTGCCTGGACAACTTAACTGATATGAAGTTGTAATTAAATTAGCGGTTGCTGGTCGGAATATTGAGACGTTGGAGCCTAAAGAGATTTAATAAAACAAGGTTGAAAAGCCCCAATTTAAGCTTCTGCTAAACATTAAACATTAGTATGTACTCACCTTCGTAGTAAATTTGCAAGGCATCTGGAAAAATAGAGTGTGCTGCAGGCTCCATCCATTTTGACAGCGCTGTGGCGGAAACAGGAAATGCTGATACATGCCTCAGCTTCTGAACCAGAAGTAGCATTTGCTAACGTGCACAGGGTCTATTACTTTTTAGCACAACCTGTCCATGAGAAGAAAAAAACACAACAATATGCACAGATATGGGCTAACTGAGGAATGCAGCCAGCATGAGCCGTGTTCCCTTTTGTAGGCAGTAAATGGTCACATGAGGTGGGAGGGCAATTGGTAGGCAGAAAAAAAATAAACCTCTGCTTTGAGCCCTACAGGCGGTAGAGTCTTTTGGTTGTGGAATGAATGTGTGTGTGTCAGTATTGAGTGAATTCATGAAACTGTCATGCCCTCTGGCTCAGAAGCCAGGTAGTGCACTCTCTGTTCCCTTTAGGTGGGTGGCAGCTTGGCAGGTGGATTGTCTTCATCAGCTGATTAAGTGCACCTGGGGCTGATCTTCTCCACTGCATAAAGCTTCTCTCTGGACTTCAGTTCCTCGTCGGACTGTAAAGCTGAACAGTCAGTGTCTGACCACAAAAACAGTCTGTTTGTATATTTGTGCCAGTACTTACCATTCTCTTTATTCCTTTAGCTGGAACTCTGCACACCCTGACCTCCAAACCCTCCTCTAACCTCTGTGGATAAGAACAGGACAAAGTCTGGATTTCATTCCCCTCTGCCCCCCCTGCAAACTCCCTGGACCCCTACACTGGGACTCACAGCTTCACCACTCACCCTGTCAGCGATCCACCTGCCACCCGCCGGACTTCCCTTCCCTCACAGTCTGCTGCACCCCAGTTAAGCTTTTGTTTAGTTATTACTTTTCGCTCATTGAAGTTGTTTTTTGTTAGGATATTTTTAGTGTAGTATAGCTTTTGTTTTGTTTCAGTTTGCTTTTGTATTTTGCTGGTTGTTTATTAAAACCTTTATTTGGAATTTTTGAGTTGTGTCTTGTTGTCCTGCACCTGAGTCTCACCACCTGTAACAGAAACTCCTCTCAGTTCAGTCCCAGAGTCAGACACCTCCAATGTTATATATGACCTTGAGAGAGCTGAATCAGGAAGTTCACAGGCATCCTGGAGGGATCAGGGGGAAGGAGTGTCTTTTCACATACACATTCGAGAGATTTGAGATGTTTGGCCTATGATTGGGTTCAGGACCGGTTACTTTGGAGGCCAGGTTATTTCACACTTTTTGTAAAGTACTACATGATTCCATATGTGTTCATTCATAGTTTCGATGCCTTCAGTGAGAATCTACAATGTAAATAGTCAAAGATAACTCTTTGAATGAGGTGTGTCCAATACTATATACTGTATATGTTTTTGTGGGAGTAGCTCACATTAGCTACTCAAGGGAACATGGGGAGAACATGCAAACTGCACACAGAGGAGGAACAAACAAACCCTCAGCACCCACAGCGTCCCCGGCGGGAATCGAATACAGGACCTTCTAGCAGTGAGGACAGCTACCAGCTGTGCCACCATGCTCCCTAAATTATGAGACTCTATCAGAGTCAATTCAACAGTAGAAAGTGTTAAATGTCTGATTATGTCCTGCAGTGTTGGTGTTAATATACAGTGTTTTTTTTATTACTCTTTACAGTGTAATCTGTCAGGTATTAAATGAAATCCGCTTAGATATGGCAAAAAGTTTGCCAGTCACTGTGTTTGGTATGGTGGAATATTTTTTAAACTTTATTCTTTCTATTTTTACATTTTCTGTATCCCCTTTGTATATTTTGATAGTATGGGGAGGTTTTGTCGGTGAGACATTTTATCAATACAAACATGCTAATTTTGTGTGTCATTGACCAATTTCAATAATACAGATAAGGACATTTGTCATTTGTTTAAAAGTTACCTAATAATATGAAGTTATTAAAATGTTTCCATCAGTGAAATGGTTCATGTTTCAATAAATTCACCATGTCTTATAACATTGTTGTTGCTTTTTGTCTTTGTAAGCAAATTAAAATGTAAAAAAATCTTAAAATTAATTTTATTTACTAAGTTTAATAAACTGATGATACATGGAAGCAAATGGTTTAATGTCTCTTTACAAACATTTTAATCAGGTGTTGTGTATCAGTGAGACATTAAAAGTACATATTTTAAGTTACTGTGGTTTCACAAAACGTATATGGATAGCAACAACAGATTTATGATTTGTTAATAATTGAGTAATTTTTGGGTACACTGTCATGATTAGTTATATATTAACACCGTTTAGAGCTTTAATTTCATTAACAGCTCGTGTTACATAGATTTTACACTTATTAAGAAAAATGTGTTGGTGAAGATTCAGAATAACACTTAAAAAGTAGCATTGTCATATTGAATTAACACTGATTGTGTTAGTTATTTCATAGAGTAAAAGTATATTAACAATTGTGTTAATGAAGGTTTACTCTATATCTGAATTTAACTCTAATCAGAGTAAAATTTACTCTGAAAATGTAACACTGAGATTAGTGTAATTTCTACACTGTACAGGACAGGACAATATTTTCACTGGATCAGATTCGAAATTGACTCTTTTAGTGTCAATTTAACACTGCTCTATTTACTGGTATACCTGATCTGGGATGGCAAGATTTTTTATAGTAAAATTACTCAGAAAACACAAAGAGGTTGCAAATCTGTTTTCAACTTGACTTATTTTAAATATTCAATAGATCAGGAGTGAACTTTGAATAAGTTATCAGTTAAAATAAATAATAATAGAATTGTAGAATGTGACATGTTCTGTGTTCTCCTTCACTCTCCGATCATCCTATGCTCCAGAGGGAACTTTGTGTTCACCCATTCAGGTTTCTCTATATCCAATATTATTTCTTTTTTGCAGCACGAAAAGAGGATTAGCCATCTTATGATGGAAGAGGAGAATAGAAACCAGGGACAGTCAGATCTTTAGTATCAGTTCACCTCATCTATCTTAATCAAATTGCTGCTCTTTGAAGAGTGATGCATCTTCATTATAAACAGATACATCTCACACACTTCAAATTTAATAAAGAACATTCACTTTCAGGGCTTTATATGGTTCTGCAAATTTATGTTTAAGCTTTGTTAATGCTTTCTGTGTCTCCCCAATATATGACACAGTTTACGATCAGCTGGGCTTACTGAGCCCCTCATCAGGTTAATTATGTCTGGGTACAGCTCAGAGGTAATCACAAAATGTGACCGTTGAGGCTGCGCAAAGCACCGGTGAGAAGCAATATCCGACATATCACAGGGACATCCTCATGGCTTGTTTCAGTAATCCTTCATGGTTCCTCACTGCAGCTGCCAAAAAGGCTGGAAATGTGCCTTTCCTTTTAATCCCAGATGGTTACAATAGAAGGGCTAACACTGTTCTTGCTTGCATTCATTCATAAAATATGACAGCAAGTTACACATATACACCGTAATTGTTAAAGGATTAAAATACAGAAATGAAGCCTTGTTTTTCATAGTTATAGGGCAATAAATCCTGCTTCATATAAAAGTAGCTAAATTATCGTTTTAAGAAGCCCTAACCCGGATATCAGGCTGACTCATTCATTCATGAAAATTAAGTCAAATTTACATTTGACATTCAGCTTCTATGAATTCTATAAAGGCTAAAAAGATTTAAGCTTTATTTTATATTCTGATGACTGTTGTACGAATTCCAGAAAAAAGTACCAAGCACAATATGAAAGCATATTCCGGCGCTAGTATAAAACAGTTAAAGGAGAGAGTGCCAAACTGCTGCATCCATCTTGTGTCACTAAGCGTTAGACCTTTTTCCACCTGTAATGTGAAATACATTTTTTTTTCTCTCAAAAACAAAGAGAGTGCAATAACCTGTTGTGTAAGGTGTGTACACCCATGGATGGTCTGTATGGGGCATTAGGAAGACTATTATTTGGGGCACTAACAATATTTTAATTGTAATTCAGATTTAGTTGAATCTGGGATAAGAGTCAAAGTTTAGTTGTCTGGTCTTAAAAGCAATCACTCACAGATTATTTGACATTATTTGCTGAGATGTGTTTGTGAACAAACCTATCTTTAAAACAACTCTTGACATCAGAGTGTAACTATGCCAATGCAACAATCAAGCAATGTAGATTGTTTTTATAAAGTAAATGTGCAACGGATTTAAAATAATTTAAATCTTTAATCTAAAAATGTAAATATTTTAATCTATATGAACTGAACTTGTCAAATCATATTTAGTAGTATTCTAATATTTAATAAACACAACTTTAAGTCTAATCTGGGTTGAAATTTAAGCATTTATGGGAGGCCCTTTTTGGTTTGGGGTGCCTGAGTAACAGCTTAGTTTGCTTTTGCCTTGGGTCAGTATTGTACGCACGCTTGAAGAAACGTTCTCACTCAGTTTCAGCTTTCAATAATATCAGGTCAATGTGAGACCAAGTTAGTTAATTTGACGGTTTTTAATCTGTTTTACTACTTCAGCATACACTCCCTTTGCTACTTTCATTTTATGTGCAAGAAGTTTTGAATAATTTCATTGATAACTTGGTTTTATTGTGATCAACCAGCAGCATAAGAGTAGAGAAAACAGAATCATTACATAAGAAAGGTTTTAGAAATTAACCAATCTCTGCAGTTTTAGCAAACTATACACCCTGTTTCAATCAGAAACAAAAGAAGAATACACATCAGGATATTACTCAATATTTCTTACTTGTTCTTGTTTGTATTGTTGGAAATATATAAATCTAGCAGGATGGCAAATATGTGTTGTTTTTAACATTACTTGATGCCATTTCTACTACCTAGCTGCACATACCATCGAGCCAGAATAACCAAAAATAGCTTTTAGAGATACAGAATCAATATCTGCACAGTTATGAAGTCAAAATAATATTGGGCCCTGAAATTCAAATCTCATTCTTAAGCCACTTGTGCTATATTTACCTTTACAGCCAACTGGGACTGCAAGATCACACCGACATGCAGGGAATATTGAAACCCAGAACTGACATTGACATCAGGATGTTTTCAATTTGCATCTGATTATGTTGGTGAGGAGCAATGGATAGGGTATTCACTTCTACTGGTGGTTTAAATCTGCATTAACTGCATAATATAGCAGTATATTTTATCTCTGCCAAATCTGCCATACTTGATAGAACGGAGGACTCTTCTGCCTTGGGGGGGAAATCCAAATAGCCTCATAATATTCAGTTCATATATTTATCTGCTGTGATTATGGAGGTTAGGCCAACATGGGTTGTCTAGAAATTATGGTCCTTGGGTATTTAGGTTTTGATTTTTTGTTGTGTTTGGTCATAATTTTCCTTTGTTTCTAGTTCAGCTCCCTTTTGATTCGTAAATCCTTTTTTTCAGGTTCTGTCTACATGGAAATGAAACTAGGTTTATTTAATCAAATAGGTGTCTCATCAACAACGATCATGTTAGAATAGGGTCCAAAAGTGGACATATCTTATAATGTCGTCTCAGTTGCCTCCATGATTACAAGCTCTCGGAGTGGATTACTTCAATGCCCAATTCATACATTTAACACACATGCATAAAACTGCGATAAAGCAAACAAACATGATGGTGTATGATGTTGCAGCCCTAATAAAGCCAAAACTGACATAATTATGGTTCCTAGGATTTAACACTGTCCCTCCTCTATTACTGGCAGCTGGTTTTGTTGTGTTTGCCACTGGGTTGACAAAGCATGCTCACTGTTTTTTTTTCTGTTTCTCAGTGCGACCAATGGGCCTGGCATAGGTACTACAACAGTTTCAACAGTTTGTATGAAACCATGTGGTCAGAGCTTTTGAATTATTGCATGCCGATTTTACAGATCGTTTCTGAAACTATATCTCGTTTGTCTTTGTGTAACAGGACCTCAGTCTCCTTGTTTTGCCTTCTTCCAGAACTGTTCAATCTACTGATTAACTAACCTGCATCCAGTGTCCTTATCCTCTGTATAGGTAACCTCACTGGCTGTCTTTGTTAACTGCTTGTTCCACCCATTACTGCTGTGCTTGATCTTTTGCTCTTCCTGTGAGATTCTCTGCAACCCTCCATGTTCATTATTAAACTTGGCTCTTGCCACAGTCAGGGCTGAATTATTATTGCAGGGGGCCCTGGGCACAATGTGTTTAAGGCCCCCCACCCACCGCTGCCCTCCCCCAATGTCACTGCCCTCAATAGCACCTTTTAGACATTTCACAACACAACTAATTTACCTACTTATGTAAACTAGGGCTTTGACTCCAAACTTCGTTGTTCGAATATAATTTGAATGTTTAAAAATGAAAGATTTTCAAACAAATTTTAGGGATCTCTTAATATTCGACTCTGTATGGGAATTATTTTTTGTAAATGTGTTTGCTTGTAAACGTCGTTTTTACTTCAGATTACGAGCAAACAAGCGAGTAGTAGGCATGAAAACGGATGTAATGCTCCACCAATTTTTCGGATGTTTACGTTACGTAAGGTCCCTGCGGTCCAGTTAAACAATGTATCAACTTAAATGTTAAATCAGTTGTCAAAAAACAAAGTAATCAGTAACATCGCTACATTTTTACATTTATACGGCGAAATTGCGGCGGTGTCAATGGTTGACAGTTCCTCAGGAGCCGAAGTCACTCTTCTACTATGATTTTGGGGCTTCCGCTGCATTGTGGGATAACGTAGCGTCCACTGGCTGCTTACTGTGGCGGTAGTACACCTCTGGGAACTTTATGCCGACTACTCCAATCCATACTGGAGATTTAGATCTACTAGATTGCTTGCTTACTCCTTTTCGCCTGCTTAATAGCAAGCGTAGTAGGGGTACTTGGATACAGTCAGCCTTTCGTGCACGTAGTCTATTAACATTGACTGACACTGCCCTCTGGTGGACAGAACATATACAACTTAAGTTTGATACCAATATCGGTCTTACTGAAGAAATTTAATGCTCAAAATATAATTAATAAATACTTGAATATATTTGAATTTTAATATTAGTAAACAAACAAACTTTGAATATGAAAAGTCAAGTGACGCTGGATACTTAAGCCTAGTTTATGTTTCTCCCACCGCAAATTTGTACTGAGACGCAGAGGTATTGATGGAGACGTTTTCTGTTTATAGTACTCGACTCTCTATTGTTTTTTTCAGCGTTGCTCGACCAGGACAGTAGGGGTTGCTAAGTTTTCATGGCGTCTCTGTCCACTGCCTACACAGCGCTGTTTCTGGTTTTTCTTAGGCTTGTGAATGCATTTCTTCCTCAAGGAGCTATGAACGACAGAAAGTAAGTTTTGGTTAAGCTGTAAAACTTTTTACTAGAAATGCAGCTCATTGAATCCTCTAGAAACTCATGGAAACGAACACAGCAGTCTTTTTTGTTGTTTTCCTATACCTTCTTGTGTTCAAAATTGCCAAAAGAAAATATAAGATAAATTATCCTTTTAATATAAAGCGTGTAGTGGCCAAACACTGCACTAACTACTGATTACAGCGACAATAGAACCCCGTTCTGGTGAAGCGATCTCTGGCTGTTGCTGAACTGACCAATCAGATTCATACGCTATCCGTTGACGGAGACGGATAGTTAAAAATTGGGCCTCTACTCCGTGCGTCGTTGCATAGGTGACGGAGAGCCCTTGTGTTGACAGATAATGGTGTTGCGTCTATCCGTCTCTGTCAAAACGGAAAAGCATAAACTAGGCTTTAGCCGGCCAATTTTGAAAAGCTGAGATTCCTTTCAATAAAATCCCGTTGTGCTTGCTTTCTGTAAGTGATCCCCATAGTGCAGGGTCTTCAGAGATTAAAGCCTAGTTTATTCTTCTCCGTTTTGACGGAGACGGATAGACGCCATTATCCTTCAACCCAAGGGCTCTCTGTCACCTACGCAAGGAGGCATTAGGCAGAGACCCCATGAAAACTTAGCACCCCTTACTGTCCTGGTCGAGCAAAACTGAAAAAAAAAACAATAGAGAGTGCAGTGGAAGAGCAGAGAACTATAAACAGAAAACGTCTCCATCAATACATCTGCGTCTTAGTACAAATCTGCGGTTGAAGAAGCATAAACTAGGCTTAAGGCATTACCTTGTGTTGTTAGCTCTTCATTTAAAGCTGTTTCATTTTCTCTAGTAAGGTTAGTTACCACAGTTAGCTCAGACTGGGCATAACTGGTAGAAGGCGATGCTAACAAGCTAACGTTGCTGCTGGCTAGCTCAAAATCCTCCTCCTCATTTTTAGCTTTTTTGAAAAAGCTACTAATTGGCAGAATGTTTTGTATAGAGGCCGCTTCTTTTTTTCTCCTTTTCCTTTATCTTCTTTTGCTTTGCAGCCCTGCTGGGCGTTATGTTGATGCTACTGGAGGGTGACAATTTTTCGGGATTCCCACGGGTCACGAGATTCCTGCAGGATTCCCGTGGGACGGGAATCAATTTCACTGTTGGTAACGTGATTTGGACGGGACAGGAAATAATCCATGGGATCGGGGGGGGAAACCGGAAATTAGATTTTTTTTTTATGTACATTTATCTTGTCAGATATCAGGGAATTCGCTTTAAAAATGACGCTGCGATGCGGTGCCAATATGTGTGGTTATTAACTCTGCTGCAAAATTCAATCTGACAGATCGCTATCTTTAGTTGAATTCCATTGGGTCTACTACACTGCACGCACCAAAACTGAAACTGCTACGTTGTTGCTACACCACCTGGATAAACTGGTAAGCATTTGATATCCGACTGAAAATGCGTGTATCTTAATAGTTTTGGTAGTAATCCAGTCCATTCATGACGTCGTAAGGTGGCCAAACAACGAGAATGCAGGATATGGTTAAAGATTGGCGGATAAAGCTGAATAGATGATCTTTGATACTGTGCTTGGCAATGGTTTAAAGGGGGGCAGGGGGAGCGTGCGCCATAGGAGGTAAATTACTAATCTACGGGATTCGGGTCGGGACGGGAGTCTTTCTTTCGGGATTTTTTCGGGACAAGATTTTTTTGGGGGGGCTGTCACGTGATCGGGATGTGACGGGAGTAGTTTTTTTGGGATAGGGATTGGACGGGAGCGACAATTGATTTGTGTGTCACCCTCTACACTGAGGTCCATTTTCTGCCCGCAGTTCCACTACATATACAAAAAATGTAAACCACCTGCTAAACCCCACCCACCATTATCATTAGCCAATCTACACAGTGCATTGCCACCTTCTGTCAATGATTACCTGTCAATTCAACAAAATTACATATAAGGGAGACAATCACAAGACTCAATTTTTTGTAAACAAACACTATTTTATTGTGATTGGACAGTTGTGAAAATTGAAATTAAACTCTTTTGTGGGATTTTTTATGTTGAGGCAAAAAAGCAGTTCTGCCGGCAGGGGGCCCATCAATGTCCAAGGGCCCCCGGGCACGTGCCCGGGATGCCCAGATCCGGGTCAGGCCACAGTCACTCTACTCTTGGGTTCCTTAGTAACTCACTAACGTGTCAAGAGCTCCTTTTCATATATTTAGAACACCAAGAACACCATGGTTAATTACATGCAGCTCCTTAAAACCCCACAATCCCAGATTTTCTGATAGAAATACATTTAGGTCATGTTTACTTCATCTACCTGGTACATATTTCTTACATCTTGTCACTTTTACCTAGTTAAAGTCTAAAGTAGCAACCTCTATGCTTGTAATACTGTTTGGTGTTCCTAATCAAATAGAGGGTGTTTTGCATTTATTACATTAATTTACTCACCCAGCCAAGTTTGCAACCACTTGGAGTCTTTCGGAAGAAATTTATATCCGCGATCAGTGTATATCCATATTATGGGAGTCATGCATGTCAGGAGATTTGTTGCCTGTAATAAAGCATTATGTGCCCCAAAACAACTTAATTTTACAATTTTTTTGTTCATGAATATTTAGCGATATTCCCTGTGAGTTTGGAATGTCTCTGATTTGCTGCAGTGTAGGCTTCTGTTTTTTTACAGGCTTTTAATGAAACTGATTCTAACCTGAAATTTTTATGAAGTCGCAGCCACCCACCATTACAGCTGTAGTCTGTGTAGGTAGTGCAAAGTGAGCCTGTGGATGGTGAACTTAGTCCAATTGGATATTCGGCCAGTGCAATTTGGAAACGCGCAAACCTGTTGATGTTTACAGTAACAAGTTCTGTGTAACTGACCTCAGTAGAGCACAGAGTGAAAGTCTTGCTCAGATTACAACTGGGATGGAGCACAGCAGTGACGGAATTGAAATCATGTGTTAGTGTAGTTGGGTTATAAGCCTCTAAAACACCCAGGAAGAGAACAAGGAAGCGCATCCAAGACACTCTGAACGCAGAGGGCAGTAGTGCTAATGAATAATAACAAAACATTGGTTAAATTAAGGAGTTTTGGGGAAAATAATGCCTTATTTATAGGCGGCACTTCCTCCATGACTCCCATTATATGGATATACGCTGATCACAACTGGATATACACTGTCTTTCAAAGGACTCCAAATAGCTCCAAATTTGTCTGAGTAAATTAATATAATAAACGCTAAAAATAAGGTCCAAGTAAAAAAAAAAAAAAATCCCCTTTAAGAAACAAAAATGTTTCAAGTCATTTCTTTTCCGGAAACTGGTATAGTAAAAATATAAAAGGCTGACATTGCCTTAAATATATTCTTACGAAAAATAAAAAAGCTAAACATCAAAAAGAATGTTCGAAATGGAGCAAATTTTTGCCAGATAAATAAAAATTGTTGTTGAAGGATTACATTTGCAGATTGTTGCTGCTGACAATTTTTTTGGGGGAACTGATACACACTACATAAAAAAAAACTGATTTTAATAATATTAAGACTGAGTAATGGTAAATAACCTGCTAGCGACAAAGAAAAATAATTGTGTTTTTAAAAATATTATACGATATACACATTGTTTATATATGAAGATTTACATTGAAGATAAAATGCCAATAAAAAGCCAAGATAACCATGAGCCAGTAGGGGAGTATTAAATTTACAGGTGGAACTGAAAACAATAAATGATATTCCTTTAGGTTGTGTTTTTAATCGCTTTTTTGAAACACTTCAGTAAAACCTTGTGCCTTGCAAAATATTTATATGCCTTGAAACTTCTCCCCATTTATGTCACATAACCACAGAGTTCTATCTGCATCATTTAAATTTTAGATAAATCATCTCAAGGAACTGTGAATTAGAAGGACATTATATCATAACCCCCCATTCAGTTACCAGTTGTCTGTATTTAGATTTTTGTTTGGCCAAGCAGATAGATTTGATTTGTAGATACAGCCGCAGGTTGAGAGTTTGTTAGAAAGCGGCTACTCCTAACCAATAGGATTTTGATACAAACTATCACACAAAAAGTGTTTTATATTATTAAAAAACCTACCTTTAAGTGAGGAGGTGTGAAGTATTTTATTTTCACTTACCGTTTGAACCTGAAGTAACTTCAAGGGACAAACATACTTCCAGCTGCCGCACCACATTTTTAAAACGTGCCATCCTTTGATATTGTTTTAAAAGGTTTTTACCACTAATTTCATAATTTGTTGCGAATAGTATTACCCTTACAGGTTTTACAGCTAGAGTTTTGAAAACATGTCTTAACGAGCAAATAATTATTCTATATCTTTCAGCCAAATTTGCTGCTCAACACCCCTGTTTTGTTATTCAGCATTTTTAAGTAGAAAGATTAAAACCGAGGGAGAATTATAACTTCCCTAGGTGAAATTCTAGCACAAACGTGCATAAACTACATGTATTCTGAACTTGCATTGCACAGAAATTCTGCTTGAGGGTCTGAATGTTTTATGAGGTGTAATTAATGCCTATAAAAGTAAGGAAATGTTTTGCTGTATTTCATATATCATTAGTATTAGTATGCAAATACACTGAAGAAAATAATCAAACATTCAAATATGAAGTCCTTTATCGTTAAAAAACACATTTTCTTTGTTTTCCATGTTAAGTGGGAGTCTTCAGTTAGATATCCTTCTGTTTTTGGTGGTATTGGATTTATTCTTTGTTGCCAAGGGATATTTTGATGATATGACTGTGAACATGAATATAAAGACTTTTTTTTCACAACAAAGTAACAGAGATCCACTTCTAAGCTTGGATGAATCTGTTCCAGCGCAGCCAGTATTTGACTGAGGCTTCACTCATTCCTTTGAGGAGTGTTCTGAAAAAAACTGTTGAGCTCTATGTTCTCTGAGACTTCAGGAGAATAAGCAGTTAAGCTAATCGGCTGGTGGGAATTACTACTATTTAGGAGGAGAGTTTGTGTATCTTTTGAGAGTGTTTTCACCTTTTCTGTAACCATGTAATGTGTCAGATCCATCCTAATCAATAGACTGAGTTCAGGGGCAGCCATACAGTAAGTCTGGAATTTGCTTTTATTTTCTAGATTTGGACAAATATTTTTAAAATGTTTGGTCTTCCATTTTCTAAAAGGAGAAATTCTGAATAATGTTTAATAAATGTTGCTTTTTAGAAATTTAGATTTGAATGACATTCTCTATATCTGATTTGCAGCGTCTTTAACATTAGAATTATGTGGTTTTTAGAATAGGTCTGGTTGAAACTCCAAACAATGCAATAAAACTAGATTTTTTTTCAATAGACAACCAAGTGTTGGATAACAGCTGTGATTACTGGACTAAAACACAATCCTCCTGTAGGTACTCATCCCACCATGCATTTCAGTTTCAACAGAAAGAGGAGGGCTGCTTGGGACATCATCACCCCTATATAAGCATAGGCTCCACCCACTCTCATCCTCTTTTAGCCTTGAGTCTGTTAGGCTTGCATTAGGAGAGAAACCAGGGCTTTAAACTTTCCTTCCTTTGCTGACAAGGGGAAAGAGAGTTTCTGGAAGAAACTCGTTGAAACATAAACACACAACAGCCTGCTCATTGATCAGGGGAACTTAATATGTCTAATGGAATAAGTCCCTAACCTGAGTTGTTCAAACCCCACAGAAATAATCTCTGAATTACAGATTCCACCAGCGAGAGAGCATTGTCAATGCCCTGCTGCACGAGCCAAGAGCTGCTCACCTGGCTTGACTCACCTGATCACCAATTGCAGCTGAGTCAAGCCAGACTTTGGAAGAGGACCTGTCCATGGGAGAAGAACGCAGAGTGTAACTGAGCTGTACGAATCCAACAACCCAAGTTCTGGCTAACGGTGGCTAGCTAGTTCCACACCCCACGGCCTTGACCACATGCAAATACTGCTAATAGACCAACTCTCAGCTCGTTTTCTTTCCTTTGATGCTGATCCCCTAGACAAAGCCACCCTTTCATTGAGATCTAATGAACATTCAATTAATGTTATGTCTGGGCAGAGCTAAATTAGTTTATGATAAACAATTAAGGATTGCATTTTATTTGGATTTGTCTATTTCACTGTATCCTTGCCACATTTGTAAGATTTCATTCTTCAATTGTATGGTATAGAAAAAAGTTTTTAAAGGTTTCTGACTGGTAAAAAAAAGTTGTTTTAAATCATGCAACATGACCTACATAGTTCCAACAGAGCTTGTCCTTTGTTCTTTGCTGCTAAGCTTAACATAGTGGGTATTAGCTCCTCTAAATACATTAGCTCGGCACTCTTGTTCGAATTAATGCGGCCAGCTTTTTAGCAGACCGAACCCCAGAAGTTCTGCAGGACCACCGCCCATCACCTCCCAGCAGCTGGAGCAGCAGCCGGACTCCTGCAGCCGGAATTTGCAGTCCTGCTGGGAGGAGCCGGAATTGGAGCCGGGTGCTCCAATACACTCTGGACCCACCCCTGGACCCACTGAATGAGCCCTTGGCGCTGACAACACATCGCTGCAGTCCTGGGGAACTAATGTCCCCAACATCCAGCAGGTCAGTGGAAGATCGTCTGCCCAACATAAGTCTACATTTGTTTTTATTTCTGGTCCCACCCCCACCGTCAGCATAAGAAGTGGTTGTTTTAGTAGGCTTTATTTCTTAACACTTGCACTGCAAGTGCACTGCACTTGCTCTGCAATCGTGATGCACAATGTTAGTTTTATTTTAACATTTTGTGTGGAAGGAGTCACTGTTTTTGGGGCGGATGGATTACATTTTAATAGAAATGGCACTCACATGCTGGCAAACAGCTTGGCATGCCCTCGTCCACCCCTGTCAACCACACTTGCCCCAGCTGCCTCTGCCCTGTCTATAACTTCACCCCTGATTTTAACAGTAACTCACATAGTAGTTCACTACGATATCTTACGTCAACACCTCAAATCATACAATAAAACAGTCAAACAGGCAATTATTTCCCACTTCAAAAAACTAATCTCTGACAATAAAAATAACCCCAGATTTCTGTTCTCCACCATTGACTTTTTAACCAATGGTAATTTTAACAGGTCTCCAATTATACCATCAGAAACTCATTGTGAGGCTTTTGCAGACCACTTCAGGAGTAAGATTGAAAACATTAGATCCAGTCTTTTACCCCATCAGATTTTTACCACAAATACTTCTGGATCTTTGTTTTCATCTGAGGAGACACTGGACTGTTTTACCCTGGTTGATGCCAGGACACTTGGTCGAGTTTTCTCCCAAGTAAAGCCCACAACCTGCCTTTTAGACCCAATTCCCACACCGTTTTTTGAAACGTTTTACGAATTCTTTGAGGAACGCCTTTTATATATGGTAAATTGCTCTCTACAGTTGGGTGTTTTCCCCACCGCTTTTAAAATGGCAGTGGTGAAGCCCCTTCTGAAGAAGAGCAACCTAGACCCCACCATTTTTAATAATTATCGGCCTGTATCCAACTTACCATTTTTAAGTAAAATTTTAGAAAAACTGGTTTTAACCCAATTAAATTATTTTTTAAGTTCAAAAAGTACGTTGGAGAAGTATCAGTCTGGTTTTAGGTCGAACCATAGCACAGAGACTGCCCTTTTAAAGATTTTAAATGATACCAGGTTCAATTTAGATAATCATAAACTCACAATCTTGGTTCTACTGGATCTTACCGCCGCTTTTGACACAGTAGACCATCACATTTTAATTAACAGACTGAGGAACCTGGTCGGACTCTCTGGCACCGTTTTAAACTGATTCTCCTCCTACCTCACAGACCGAAGCTTCTTTGTAAGTATGGATACCTGTTCCTCAAAAACACATGAGACAATGTGTGGGGTGCCCCAGGGGTCAATTTTAGGCCCAACTTTTTTTAATCTGTATATGCTTCCCCTGGGTGATGTCATCAGGAGGCATGGCATCAGCTTCCACAGCTATGCTGATGATACGCAACTGTATATCGCCGTGTCTCCTGATGACACAGGGCCAATTGATGCCTTTTTAACTGTCTTTTAAATATACAAACATGGATGGCAGAAAATTTCCTGCAGCTAAATCAGGATAAAACAGAGGTTTTAGTTATTGGTCCTGAAGGCCAGAGAGAGAAACTTTTACCTAAATTGAAAAATCTCAAACCATCACAATCTGTGAGAAATCTGGGCGTGATTTTTTGACTCTGAGCTCAGTTTTATTCCTCATATTAAAAACATAGCAAAGGTAGGTTTTTACCACCTGAAGAACATCGCCAGAGTCCGTTTCTCTCTCAGGCCAGCACGGAGGTGCTGATGCATGCTTTTATTTCCAGCCGGTTAGATTATTGCAATGCCCTGCTCTCTGGTCTTCCCAAAAAGAGTATATACAATCTACAGTTATTACAAAACTCAGCAGCACGAGTGCTGACGAGGACCAGAGGGCGGGAACATATTACACCAGTTGTATGTTCGCTGCATTGGCTCCCTGTCCATTTCAGGATCGATTGTAAGATTATTTTACTAGTTTTTAAATGTTTTAACGGTCTTGGGCCTTCTTATCTATCTGACCTGCTTTTATTATATCAACCCTCACGGACCCTGAGGTCGTCCGGTGCCGGCCTTTTAACCATTCCACGGATTTGATCTAGAACACACGGGGAAGCGGCTTTTAGTTACTGTGGTCCCCGCCTGTGGAACAGCCTGCCGCAGGACCTCAGGACCGCAGAGAATGTTGATGTTTTTAAAAAGCGGCTCAAGACTCACTTTTTTATTCTAGCTTTTAACTGATCATCTGCTATTTTAGTTGATTCTATTTTAGTCTATTTTAGCAAGTTTGTAATTATTCTCTTCTATTTTATTTATCTTTTTGTTATTTACTATTTATTTATTACTTCTTAATTATTTTAGTGATTCAGTTTACTTCTTACCTTATTTGACCAAAGTTTTGCTGTATTTTAGTTTTGTTCTGTTTTATGATTTTGTTTTATGATTTTCACCCAGCGTTAGCTCCAGTTTCTCCTCCACCGGGTGCGATGTCTGGCTGGCCGGCGGGGGAGCTGTATCGCCGAGGGCTCTGGCCTGGGTGACTGGTGGGCCCCTACCCCTTGGTGTGGGGCCTTCGGTCTGCCGTGGCCAGATTGGCCCTCAGCGGCGATGCTCACGGTGGTCAGGGTCTCCCTGGGTGTGGTCGGCCCCCAAACGCGGCCTTCTCTCACCAATATGTCGGTGCCCAGCCATGTCTCTCTAGTGTCAGCTAGTATGAGTGGGGTTGAGCATGTGTGTGTGTGTGTTGGTGTGAGTGTATGTTGGTGTGAGTGTGTGTTGGTGTGAATGTGGGCTTGTTTTGGGGTGTCTATATGTGCGGGAGGGGTGGGTCTTTTCTTCCCCTTGTTCTTAATGTTGTTGTTGCTTTTGTTTTTAGCCTGTGTAAGGCACTTTGTGTTACTGTTTATATATGAAAAGTGCCTTACAAATAAATTTGATTTGATTTGATTTGATATCGGACTTGGACCTTGCCCCAAATCTTCCATACCTTTAAATTATCAGCAAAGAGCGGACAAATAATCTTAAACCAAACAAATTAAACCGTAATAATCCCAAACATTTACCAAAAGTCCAACCTCCAGTTAATCATGCATTCACTACATTTCCAACCACTATCACACTTTTAAATGTTCACGCTCTGCTGAAATATTTTTTATAATAAATTATCTGATTTTAGACCATAATTTTCATTGTTTATTTTTAATTGAAAAAGTGTTGTTCTTACAGAGGTCTCCCTACTAAATTTTAATTTCACTTTCCTAACATGGAACAGTAAAAGAGAAGCCAGAGCTGTTTTTTTAAGTTCATCAACCATCCCTTTCTGCCAAACCTGTTTTATTTGATCATTTTACCACTTTTGAATATACTGCGTCTGTTTTTAGCTCTCCTTAGATTTTATGTGTCACAGTTTATACTGTAGGCCTCCGGAAAAGAATGCACTTTTTGTTCAAGTTTTTATCCATTTTGCACAACTCTTACAAAAGTATAATTTTAGCTGGTGATTTTTATCTACATATAGATAACCTTTTAGATCCTCTATTAACAGATTTTTTTAAATATTTTGAATTATAAGGATTTTAGTCAACATGTGATGCAGCCGACACACAACAGAGGACACACCCTGGACTTGATCATCACTTATGCCCTTTCCACCTGTGTTTTATTGGTCGGGATGATGGTACTTGGAGAGCTCGACATTTTCTCAGTTGGTACACACTGTAAAAACTTTGAGAAATACTGCTCTAATGCATTTCAGAAAACCCCTTCAAATATTATGTGTAATGAGTTTGCAGACCACTTCAAAGGGAAGGTAGACACCATCAGATGTAATAGCATAAATTCTAAAACTAACATCGTCTTATAGACAGATCTGAGTGTCTGTCTTTTCCAGGGGAAACACTGGACAGTTTTGTCCTGGTGGTGTCATGACTCTCAGTTCATTCACTCCTGCTCCTCATCATCCTCACCTGTGTCCCCAATCACCCACACCAGATCCTCCTTACCTCAGGTCTTTATAAGTTGTGTCCTATACCTTTACCTTTACTGTCACCTCCCATTTAGTCAGTGCCGGATCATTACAGGAGTTCATTCCAGATATCCACCGTGTGTGTGCCTGCCGTCTCTGTCCCTATTGTCCTACATCTTCGTTCCTGCAATCCAGACCACCACAATTATCATCACTCTACACTATAATAAACAACCTTGCACTCTGCTTCTGCATTTGGTTCCATATCTTCCACCACACTTCCTGACAGGTGGAAGCTGTGACTCTTAATAAAGTTTTCTCCCCAGTAATGCCCTGCTTTCTAGTCTTCCCAAAAAGACTGTCTCAGGTTTCAGTTTTTTAAGTTTCCTCCGATACCTTTACCTTCCCTTTCTGTTTTTAATGTGAATGATTTTAACAGTAGGCTTAAATCCACTCTCAACCTGCTGGCTCATTTTAGACTTGTAAACACACATTCAAAACATACAACACCATGGAGAAACAAAAACCTTAAAAATTGAAGAGCAATTGCAGGGTAGCAGAGAAAAAAATTGAGGAAAAATAAAATCACAATAAATCATCAAAAGAAGGTGACATTGTTGGTTCTACTGGATCTAAGTGCTTTTAAGATGTCTAAAACAGACAGGCCTCTCTGGTGCTGTTCACAAATGGTTTACATCATATCTCACGGACAGGACTTGTATGGTAAGTTTAGATACATGTTCTTCTAAGGTCGACAAGATTACATGTGGTGTGCCCCAGGGTTCCATTTTAGACCCAGTGGTTTTTAACCTATATGCTCCATCTTGGCAGTATCATTAGAAGACTTGGAGTGAACTTTCACTGTTATACTGATGATATACAGTTCAATTCAATGCAATTTAAAAATACTTTATTGATCCCAGAGGGAAATTAAGTGTTTTTATAGCTCATAACTAATTCATTTTTCAAGGAGTTGTTATAGACCATGAAAGCTTTGGGGAGAAAAGATTTCCTTTAGCTTTCTGAATTGCAGTGAAACTGAAGAAGCCTGCAACTAAAGATACTCAGTTGGTGTAGGATAGTCTCATGAAGAGGATGCTCAGGGTTGTCCCTAATCTTTTAAATTTTATGCGGAATCCTTCCTAGCATCATTATCTCCAGTTGTTCCACAGGTGTCCCAAGAAAATAACCAGCCTTCTTCATCAGGTTTTTTAGCCTTTTTAAGTCCCTGGCTCTGATACTGCTACCCCAACAGATGATGGAAGAAGAGATAACACTCTCCACAACAGACTTGTAGAAGATTTGCAGCATCTTGCTACAAACCTTGAAGGACCTAAGCTTCCTCAAAAAAGTACAGTCTGCTCTGTCCCTTCTTCTAGACAGCTTCACCTTTGATTCTCCAGTCCAGTCTGTTGTCCAGGTGAACTCCAAGGTATTTGTACTCTTCAAACATCTCCACTTTTCCTCCAATGATGGAGACAGTCTTTGACTTAGCCCTGTTTTTTCTGAAATATAACCATCCCCTTTGTTTTGTTCACATTCAAGGTAAAATTGTTTTTACACCATGCCACAAAATGTCTCACCACTCTCTATTCAGCTTCTTCTCCATCTCTGATACACCCGACAATTGCAGAGTCGGTTGAGTATTTCTGCAGATGACAAGTCTCTGTGTTATACTGGAAGTCTGAGGTGTACAGAGTGAAGAGGAATGCTGAGAGTACAGTTCCTTGGGGTGCTCCTGTGCTGCTGGTTTGACACACAGTTCTTTAATCTCACAAACTGTGGTCTGTTTTGTCAGGTAGTCATTGATCCAGCTAATTGTTGAGGCCTCCACCTTTGTATTCAGGAGTTTCTGACATAGCAAATCATAAACATTTTGTACATCTCCATGCCTTCTGATAACACAAGTCCAGTGGATGTAATTTTTAACTGCATTTTAGACATCAGATTCTGGATTAGGTGGGGTCATTTTAACCTGTAAAGCATTATGAGATGAGAGTTTATAATTGAAGTTTGATCTATTGTTTATTTACCACAGCTTTATCAGGCAGATATTTACTGAAATATGTGTGTATTATTATCTGTATTGTGCCCCAAAATTGGAAATGTTGACATAAAATTATTCATCTTATTAATAATTGTCCTAAACAAATAGCCCTAAACAACATAGCCTAGACATACCTATTGTTTTTCAGTTTTGAAAAGTTTTCTGGATAATTACCATTAAAAGAAAGAAACCATTTGTTAGCTGGTCAGTTAGGATCAGCTGCATGTGGTCACAGCTAATTATCTGTCCTCTTGAGAACTGGGCTTGCGATCCACTATTTGCTCAGGACATGTCCTCTCAGCTTGGCAATCTTCTCCCACAGACCGGCCCCTTTTCATGGACAGCCTTCAGCTCAGCTGCGTCGGGTGTGCAGCCCTCTGTTTGTACAGCAGGGTGTCAGCAAGGCCTTCTCTTTCTCTGTGGTGGAATCTGTAAATCAAAGATTCCTTTGGCAGGGTTTTAAACAAGTCAGGTTTAGGACTTATTCCATCATCTGGAAAGAGTTTACCATCATTAAGGATAGGCATATAATGTACTTATATAGGGGTGATGATGTCCCATGAAGTCCTCTTTATCCTTTTAAAACTGAAGTGCATAATGGGATTAGTTCTTACAGCTGGAGGTCTGTGTTTGGTCTTTTATTCGCAGCTGTAGCCAAAATCAGTATTGCCATACCTGAAAATATTTTAAGAAGGTGGCCTTGGATTGACATGTAGTCATATTAAAATATATTTAATGAAGGTTGTGCTGCCTTTAAGCAAATTGATGATTTGCTAAACCACGAAACAATGGCATAGAAACCAAATAAAGACTTTCAGAGGTTGACTTGACCTCCAAATTACTCACATCTTAATACAACTGTCCATATGTAGAGATTAGTGGACTAACAAATTCAGCCCATCAAGGACTTAGACTATTTGCTGTGTTTTGTGGATTTAAGGGAAAATGCAGCTATTTTGCTATTATAGTTAAAGAACTGCTTATGGCAGTCAATGAGATAAATAATTAATGAAAAAATATAAAAATTTGGGGCACCACCTGGTCTACCAGGAACTATTTTAATAGCCAAATGTCTAGATTAGTCTCATAATCTGAAGGAGTGAATTCTTTACCCTCTATTGATCATGAAACCTTGCCATATGCATGTGGAACAAAAAGGACTACGTCACTTTCCAAAATACAAACGTTTATTTACAGGAAAAGAAAAAGAGGAAAAGCATTTAATCATTCAAGCTAGTAACTAACACTACTGATCAAAGTAAATGAAACTCAAATAAAATAAAATAAATATGCAATAAAAATTGAAATAATATATTTTGATGTGCTTTGAAAAAATCTGGATGCAAATCAGACCCAGGGCTTTATTTGCAGATGCTGAAATGTAAGCTAAACTAGTTAACCAATTGTGATTAGTTTTCACAAATTAGCACCATTGATTCATGTGTAAACCAATAAAATAATGTAATCAAAACTAAAACATTCTTTGGATTAAGAAATGATATGTTTAAAATTATCTGGGTGAAAGTAATTAACCTTTGGAGGATTAGTTTATTTATGGATTGATCACCACAGTAGACATCTAATTCCAGTGTTTTGATAAAAGAAGGGAAGTTCAAACACGGCAAGAAGATTATATTCTGTTCTTAAACAATCTACTTTAAATCAAGTTCTGTTTGAACTGTTAATATTGGCCTTTGTTGATGAAATGCAGGCCTAACAAAACACTTGGGCTTGTTTAGCTTAGCTCCCTGAAACGCACGTGGGGCATTTGAAGTGGCTCAAATCCATTTGTTAAACATTAAACAAAGAAAGGAAAAACTCCTGTTTGACTGAGTAGCTCAAATTGCAGGACTTAAAAAAGACTCTTTGTCGGGAAAAGTCTTTTAAAGCACTGATTAAGCTTCAGGCTGAGGCCTGGTTTACCCAAAGATACGAGATGAAACTTGAAAAGTTAACAATAAAAAGGGAAATATCTTTAAAATGAGTTATTTTACCTAATTTGCCTCTGCCCAAATAGACCTTATAAACGATTAAGCTCCGGGTTGCTCCGTGTTCGATAAGGAAAGGGGCATGAGGCAACATTATCCTGGCAGCTAACAATGGCTGCAGTAGCTATTTAAAGTGACCCTTGATGCCGTTAGCATGTCCTCCAAAGTGGCTCAACATCAGCTACTTTCACTGACAGTACCTTTTTGTGGTTTCCAGCTATTTTTATTGGCTCTGTGGCGTCGATTGAATGTGGCTTCAGTTGGTTCAGACTCCCTTCGTCACCTTTTGAGGATCACACAGTGTTTCATTTAGCAATATTGAGGATTAACCTGGTAGTCTTTGGGTCTCTTGAAGCGAGTCTCTCCCAGAAACTCGGGCCTTCCTGTGGTCAGTGAGCGGAGGTGGTTGCTTTGGCTTTCCCTGGAGCGAACTGGCCATGACTCGCAGTGACGAAGGGAGAGTGGCTGCTGGAGCAAGCCTATTTATAGAGTCTGCTTGACTCTCCTTCCGGTGGAAGAGAGCAGATTAGCGCCATCTGATGGCTGTGTGTGACCCAACAGCTGCTATCCTCTTTAGTGGTCTTCTTAAGTCCATGCCTTGATCAGTCTCGTCTCCAGCAAAAGATATATCAACACACTATTAGTATGGTAGTCATAATTATATATTTGTTTGGATTCTGCAAGATCTCGCGAACCTGAACACAGTTCTTCCCAATAATCTAGGGGAAATTAAGCAGCAATTGTAAATCTGGATTCAATCCAACACGAGCAGTATTCAAATCAATTGCATTTTATACAATGTTTTTTTTTAATATCTTGTGAATGAGAGCAGCTCTAATGAATAAAGAACATCACTTTAAGTATTTGTAGCTCTGAATCTGCAATAGCCATCAATTAAATTGTTTTCATTCATGTCACCAGTCAGGCTTTGTTGTATTGCTTTAATCTCGCCGGAAATGCGTATTCATCCCTGTGCATGTGGAAAATAAATTAATATTTGACTAATAATAATTTATTCATAAAACATGATTCATTATCCCAGAGGCCCCTGAAAGCACTTGTTTATGAACTTGATGTTCTGCAGTTTGTGGCCATGTGGTTTTTAGTCGTGGGGCAGCAACAGCTGATGCGAGTGACTGCTGAGCTTCTGAGAACTCTCCACATGCGCTTTGGGGAAAACACAATTTAACTGACAAACAGTTGTGAAAAACAACAGTAAAGAGTGATGAATAAACTAATAACTTCTCTCCAACCTGGGAGTTTTTCCAAGGAAAACAAACCAAATCAAAGTGATGAAAAGCCATGCAACGTTTGAGAGGACACAGATATGAAAATGTATGAGTTGAATAGGGCATAGCTTATATCTCATATGACCCCATTTTTCATCCTCCAGTTCATAAACTTTTTAAGCAGACACAAGATGTACTGAGAAATTATTTTTATTCTTTTATTATTTTTTTGTCTAAATTCAAACTAGATGACTCCTAATCAAAATGTCAAGAAGAAAAGTTAGATTTTTATATTCATGAACTATTAACCTCCTTAAAACCTCTTGTTAATGCATCCTTACCCGTCTCATGCATATTGTTCATACTTTGCTTAGTATTTTCTGCCGACAGGCCACTGTAGACCTCTTGGGAGACAGAAGATTCAATTCAATTAAAACTCCAAGTTCTGTGACTCCTGATCCAATCAAGGTTTTGGCCGGAGTCCATAAACATGACAAGAATGATAATGCCACAGAAGACAATTGCAGACTCAGGCAGTAACATGACACAATGAAATCTGTCAGGTAAAACAGCCAAGGAAATTTATGGAATAGAAAGTAAATTTATTAAAAAGAAGAAAAAGCATGAATATTTGTTTGGAATGATAAGACATCTAAAACAAGAGTTGTTCTTTCATATTCTAGTGTTGGAATTAAAATGTAGGCAGTTAAAAAGGTTCTGGCTTTGGAATTCACTGGGAATAAGGATTTGCGTTTGATTTAGCAATTTAACAATGTGCTTTGGGTTTTTTTTTTTGTTTTTTTTTAAAGGCCACCTGTTTTAGCCAAAACTTTAACTTCTTTGCATTTTTTCATGTCTGACTTAAGATGATGTTATACTATTTTCACGATATGTTCATTTGATGCTATTTATTTTGTGAAGTGCACCAGTTCCTGCTGGAGCAAAACAAACCCATAAGCAACCGCTTAGTTCGCTTGGAGCAGCTTTGATTTCAGGTTATTAAAAAAAAGAACTCCCACAAAACTGTTTCTTGTGCTTTTATGTAACTTTTGTAGAGGATAATTCCATAATGTTACATTTTCTTAGTGTGGTCTTACTGTTAGATTTAGGAGGTGGGTTGGAAAGCCCAGACTTGTGTACCATTGTCCGCAGTGCTGAACGGAAGAGGAGCAGGAACAGGACCAGACGCTGTCCGAGGTGCTGACTCTGACTCACAGGACGGCCATAACATAGAAACATTTTGGATCTTCTTGCCATTAAAAGCATAATATAAAACCACTGATAGATGTTTGAATTAAAGTCACTCTTTTTTCAAAAGATTGTGTAAAATACTGTGTAAAAGTATTAAATAAATCATGTTTTTTTTTTCAGTGTGCTTATTTCCAAAAAGGTTATTAACATAAAATTCATACCAAATTTTTAAAACAACTTAAGTATTTTAAACATACAAAAGGAACATAGTAAACGAGTCGTCAAATGAAGTTAAGATTAAAATATTAGAATGACAGGAAATAAATATTGAACAAACTTGCAGAAACTTTATTGATACTTAAAAAATGCCTTTCTTTGTAATACAATTTCCAGGACATTGCCTGTTTGGAGAGAGTAGTTAAATGATTTTCAATATTAACAAGTCACTTTCATGTTTTGGGTTGGTTTTAGACTCAGATGCAAACAGGATAAGTTGAGAACTCACTTTATTAAAGGTTCCTGGTGAGCAGGTCACTGGAGCACAGGAGATCACGAGGAGACAACAGGGTAGACAGCAAACTGACAACAGGTGGACGACACGTTCTGACATCAAAGAAACCGCGAAGACACTAGGGGAGTAGGGAACATATACAGACGTGGACAAAATTGTTGGTACCCTTCATTAAATCAAAGAAAAACTCATAATGGTCACAGAAATAACTTTAATCTGACAAAAGTAATAATAAATAAAAATTATATAAATGTTGACCAATGAAAGTCAGACATTGCTTTTCATCCATGCTTCAACGGAATTATTTAAAAATTACTTATGCATGAAACAGGCTTGGACAAAAATGATGGTACCCTCAACTTAATATTTGGTTGCACAACCTTTTTGCAATCACTGCAACCAAATGATTCCTGTAACTGTCAATGAGACTTCTGCACCTCTCAGCAGGTATTTTGGCCCCTTCCTCATGAGCAAACTGTTCTAGTTGTTTCCGGTTTGAAGGGCGCCTTTTCCAGACAGCATGTTTCAGCTCCTTCCAAAGATGCTCAATAGGATTGAGATCAGGGCTCATAGAAGGCCAGTGTTTTCCTCTTAGCCCTTCTTGGGTGTTTTTAGCTGTGTGTTTTGGGTCATTTTCCTGTTGTAAGACCCGTGACCTGCGACTGAGACCATGCTTTCTGACACTGGCCAGCACATTTCTCTCTAGAATCCCGTGATAGTCTTGAGATTTCATTGTATCCTGCACAGATTCAAGACACCCTGTGTCAGATGCAGCAAATCAGCCCCAGAACATAACCGAGCCTCCCCCATGTTTCACAGTAGGGACCGTGTTCTTTTCTAGATATGCTTCATTTTTCCGTCTGTGAACATAGAGCTGATGTGCCTTGGCAAAAAGTTACATTTTTATCTCATCTGTCCACAGGACATTCTCCCAGAAGCTTTGTGGCTCGTCAGCATGTAGTTTGGCATACTCCAGTCTGTTTTTTTTAATGATTGGTCCTCTCCTTGTTCGTCTCCCATGTACCCCTCTTTGGCTCAAACAGCGAAGGATGTTCCGATCAGACACTGATGTTCCTTGAGGATAAAGTTCAGCTTGGATCTATTTTGAAGTCTTTCTAGGCTCTTTTATTACCATTTCGATTATCCGTCTCTTTGATCTGTCATCAATTTTCCTCCTCCAGCCACGTCCAGGGAGGTTGGCTACAGTCCCATGGATCGTACATTACTGAATGACATGTGCAGCTGTAGTCACAGAAACATCTAGCTGCTTGGAGATGGTCTTATAGCCTTTACAGTTAACATGCTTGTCTATGATTTTCTTTCTCATCTCCTGAGACAACTCTTTCCTTTGCTTCCTCTGGTTTATATTGAGTGTGGTACACACCACGTCACCAAACAACACAGTGACTACCTGGAGTCCTATATACAGGCCCACTGAGTGATTACAGGATTGTAGACACCTGGGATGCTGATTAGTGGACATACCTTGGATTAACATGTCCCTTTGGTCACATTATTCTTCATTCATTCTTTTCTATTGGTACTATCATTTTTGTCCAGGCCTGTTTCATGCATTTATTTTTTAAATAATTCCGTTGAAGCATGGATGAAAAGCAATGTCTGACTTTCATTGGTCAACATTTATATAATTTTTATTTATTATTACTTTTGTCAGATTAAAGTTATTCTGTGACCATTATGAGTTTTTCTTTGATTTAATGAAGGGTACCAACAATTTTGTCCACGTCTGTATAGACTGGGAAGTGATAAGGGAAGACTAGACACACCTTGGAACAATAATGAGACACAAAAACAGGACATGAAGGGAATTTAGGGTCCCATCATGACAGTCTGCTGACTAACAGGACAAATCTTACAGGTTTACTTTACATGCACTTGTCTGTCTGTCCATCTGTCCATCCGTCTGTCTGTCTGTCTGTCTGTCTGTCTGTCTGTCTGTCTGTCTGTCCGTCCGTCCGTCTGTTCGTCCATCTATTATATGTATACTTGTTTATCTTAATAGAGTCAAGGGGAGCTGGAGCCTTTTTCCACCCTAAAAATCAATGCTACTTTAATTATCTTTTGTCCAGAATTTCCTGGTGCATTTCTCCATCCATCCATTTTTTTAACTATAGTGAATTTAAGCCTGTGAATATTCTCATTCATCCAGGTCATGGTTATCTCAAGGAAATTTCAATCAAACACAACTGGACTTGGTAATTTGTCTTGGAAGACGTTTCACCTCTTATCCAAGAGGCTTCATCAGTTCATGCTCGCCGCTGACCAGGCTGGGACTGGTCCCAGTTTGATTGAAATTTCCTTGAGATATAGTGAATTTACCAGCATCCCACAATGATGTTCCCACCAGCAAACATACCTCATTGCAAAGGTGTTTTTGGGGTAATGAACAAACCTATTCTACCTCCGAACATGGTGTGTGCAGTGCCATCAAAACACATAATCTTTAGCCTCTTCCGACCAGAATATGTTCTTTTACCATTTCTCCCAGTTGTCCAAATCTTCTGGAGCAAACTTTGACAAAAAGCTTCAACATGCTTTTTCATTAGCAGTGGAGTCTAATGCAGAGAGTGTTCAAAGAGGCCACTGAGGTTGAGTGCATTAGTTACTGTATTCACATAAAATCTTTACCTGCTATTTCTGTCTTTTAGATGCTCTCTGTGCATGCTCCAAGCACTTGGACAGCTCTTGTGGTTATTTCTTGGCTTTTCTGTAAAAATATTGTGAAAGACACTGAGCTGTAGCTGTAAAAGTGAACATTTTCGACTTACAGAATAGGCTATGGCTCAGACGTTCAAAAGTGAACATGGGAAAATGTTCATTTTATATTTTTTGCAATGAGAATACCTTTTGTGAAGGTTTGTTTGATTTTACCACTGTGTATAGTATTTCGGCAATTAAAACTTGTGTACAGACCATCAGTTAATATTAATTCGGTTCACATTTTTTTGCACTTACAGTACAAACACTTACTAAATGCTAAAATATTTAGCTGCCCTGTCACCTTCCTAAACTTTCTTAAAGATCCTTTTCTCAACATGTTTTTGCTGTACAATTAACCCATAATTCAATCCCCTGGGTACTTATTTTACCCTCTGTGGAAATCAAAAACAAACAACAGCTCTTAGACCAAACAGTCAAGAAACATACAGTACTGTGCAAACGTTTTAGCCAGGTGTGGGAAAAGTGCTGTAAACAAAGAATGCTTTGAGAAATGTAAATTATGATTGTCTGATTTCATAAATTTACAAAATAGAAAGTGAGTAAATTAAATAACAATCTAAATCACATCAATATTTGGTGTTACTACCATTTGCCCTCAAACCAGCATTAATTCTTATAAGTACACTTGCAAAAAGTCAGGGATTTTTTGAAGGATTACAGTCTGGTGTGTGATCAACCAGTTATGCCAAATAGGTACAAATGATCATCAATGTCACATGTAGGTGGAAACACAGTAATTAAATGAAACAGAAACATCTTTGTAGGAGGATTTAAACTGGGTGAGGAACAGCCAAACTCTGCTGCCAAGGTGAAGTTGTGGAAGATAGTTTTATGTCATGGCAAGATTGAGCACAGCAACAAGACACAATATAGTTATGCAGCATCGAGATCTCTTCTAGGCAAAAGTTTCAAAGCAGACTGAGGTTTCAAGATGTGTTGTTCAAACTCTTTAGAAGAACAACAAAGAAACAAGCAACACTGATGATTGTAGACGCATTGTACGGCCAAGGAAACAAAGCAGCAGATCAAAGACACATCAAGCTTATTAGCCTTCAGAGTGGTAAGAGGTCCCGCAGTGACATCAGCTCAGAACTGGCAGAAACCAGTTGGACCCGGGTAAACCCATCTACTGTCCAGAGAAGTCTGGCCAGAAGTGGTCTTTATAGAAAAGTGACAGACAAAGAGCCATACCTCTGATGTGGAAGATTCACTACATTTTGTTGGTTGGTGAAAATACTTCAAAAATAAAATTTCACTTTTTCTTAATAGCTTCCCATTGATTCCACAAATACTTGAGAAATTGATCCAACTTACTAAACTTGAGAGTGGAAAATATAATAATTTGAAAGCTTAGATTCCTGTTCTCATCAACATAGGTTATGCCAGCATTAAAAGATGAGAGGTGTTAATTTTTTTTCCCCACTGCGTCTAAGAGAATCATCTTTTTTAATCACTTGCTCATTGTGGAAAAATACTGTAGCATGATTTGAATGATAATGTGCCGGCTGAAAACAATGTGATCAGATGCAGAGACAGGTGCATATATAAATTACTGTGCTGCATTTTGGAGAGAGCTTGCTGTCTGTATTACAAAATCATAATCTGTATGCAGCTTGTGCAGTCCAAATTTATGATGACTGGCATGCACTGGAGAAGGTCTCCTGACAATTTACTTCATTGGGCAGTGCAAATGGGTTTAGCTTCTTTTTCAGAGGAGATAATGATCAGATGTTCTCAGGAGCTTACAAGAGTAATGGTAAATTTAAAAATAAATTAAATGTGAGTCTTATGCCTTTATTTCTTAATTTCGGTATAATATCAAACAGTTACAGTTTAAATAATCAATGATACTAAATTCTAATGAATTGCCTATGCTATGGCTATAAAAACAAACAGTTAAGGATAATAATTTAACACTAGATGTTTTGGTTAAGTAAATATTATATTTACCTAAGAAGTAATACAAGGGGTTCCTGTAAAGCATGTGCTTTATAATCATCTTCCAAATAAATGTAATTACTGTTGTCCTTGCACCACATTACTTTATTTTTTTGATTTGGTTTCTAATAAAAATTATTCCAAAAACACTGAAATAGGACTGTGACTATCAAGCTTTAAGAGTCAGGGAAGTAAAATCAGTGGGTTAACTTCAACCCCCATCTACCTTTTACAAAATGCATGGAGATGATGGCCAAGTCATTTCTTGAAGAGTTTTGTTATGGAAAAATTATTTCACCATTATTTCAATTTGTTGATTAGTAATTATTAGTAAAGACATCTGGGGAATAAGGCATAATTTTGGGAAGTCAGTGAAGAGACTTTTCACCTACTCTAATCTAACCAAAGGACTCCTTGGTTTTCTATTGAGTTTGCAAGGAAAACACAACATTTGACACCGAAGGCTCTAGCAGCTCAGATAGACAGGCATAAATGAAATTATAGATGTGGGATTGCAAGGTGGCCCAGAAAATGGCTCTTGTTTTAGGGTCTGGTCATAAAAAATATTTTAAAACTCAGATTAAGACAGTTGCCTCATCTTTATGGAGGATAAGAAATAAATCTTCCTCATCAGTTTCCTTTTAGCAGCAATGAAGGGGGAAAAAAATAATAAACCTATATTAAGTTCTGAATTATTAAATTGGGTTTGCATGTCCTTTTAATTCTGGGGCTAGACTTAAAAGCAGGTCTGCTCTTAAAACAGCTTCAGTGACCAAATACAATTTTTCTACAGAGGAACAGATTATTCACATTTAAATAGGCATCATGCATGTATTTAGGCAGAGTTTGATAATTATTACATATATATGTATACATTATACATTACATTTTACAGTCAAACTAAATAGGTATTTGTTGAAAACTGAAGCACTTTGTATCGCACAGATTGCACAGGAAAAATAACATCTTCTGACAGCCGGTGTACATTTTGGATCTGGGAGGAAACAGATAAAAATGCAACATTCCTTTCTGCTGACTTTATGAAGAACACCGCGGAAGGTAAGATTTATCCTCTTTTCTGGAGACAAGAGGCTGATATTTTGTGAACTTGTTGAAAATGTAAAAAATCATGGTGCTCTTTTAAAAACAATATGAAAACCATATGAATCTGTTTTTTTAAGAGATATTTCACGTTCCGGTTATTATTAAATACATCTAAAATAAAAGAACTCTATAAAAACAAATTTGTTACACAAGTTAAGAGTGATGCACTGAGAAATTTCTGCCCTGCTCATTGTTGTGCACAGGGTGTTACCAAAGACCATGGCCAGGATTAGTGGGTGAGGAAGTGCACAACCAACAGCGCATGATGGAAACTAAAAACCCTTTTTATCTTTTAAGAGATAGTAACAGGATGTTAACATGTGTGTGTGATTACATCCTGATTACATGTGATGACACGTTATCTCTTTTGAAGTATAATTATAAGTTAGTGCAGCTAAGACCGAAATTATTCATACCCCTTTCTGATTGACAATGAAAATTATTTCATGTGGCATAATTTTTTTTAAATATAGTTAGCGAGAAAGGCATTTCTCTAATGATAATGAAACAAAATAAAAGAGTGTCTATTTGTAAACGTATTTGTTTATGCAAAAAGCTTTATTAACATTACAGTGACCTTCATATAATTGAGAACCAGAATTTTTGCCAGTTTCCACTGGCGTTCTGACTATTTATCTTTGGTGAGCTGTTTGAGGTTAACTAACATAACCCCCCACCTTTATTTTCAGATTCTCTACCATTTTCATATTTTGACTATTAGCGACTGAAAAACCTACAAGCCATAATAAATGGGTTTGTAAAATCAAAATTATCCTTTGACTCTAAATGTTTAAGGTGTTTGAGTAATTTGGGGCTTAAAGTTCAATGTACATAGACATTATTATGTTAAAATCTGACTTGTCTTTTAACTTTAATGTTTTTTTAAATAGATCAGTCTTTCACGCTTAGCAGCATCACTGACTGATAAAGAAATAATGGGAACTCTCCAGTCAGATGTTGCTTTTAAAGTTTTTCGCAATGCCTCGTGTGTTCAGGAAATAGAGTTATGTTATTCAAAATTATTTAAAAAATGAAAACAATATATTTTTATCTCTGTAATCCCTTTGCATATTTTTTATTTGTGACTAAAAAGAAGACAACTGCTAGTTTAATGAAAAACAGGTGCAATTTTCTCCCCTTACTGGACTCTATGGGCCGGATTTATCAACGGTTTGCGCTTATTAAAACCCGCGCAAACCACACAGCGTCGCCAAAACAGGCTGAGGCTGATCTATCAACATGACACAGAGTGCATTGCACCTTTTAAACCTGTACCAAGACGCACGGAATCCATTTAGCAATTTTCCCCTTGATGAATATGCAATCTAGGCGTTTCTGTAAGAAGACGCAAAATATTGAGAGGAGAAAAGGCAAATAAGTAGGCGTTCCAGACAGTGTGATTTACAAAGCATTAAAAACTTGGTGCCAGCTATTTTAGCATCTATTTTTAGCACTTCTGAAAAGCATGTCTTAATTTTGTGCTACCACATTCAACATAAGTTTATTACTGCCAAACAAACAATGTCATTCACACACAATATAACCTACAAGTAATTAACACTAATGGCCTTAAACCTGACAGTTATGTAAATATTAACCGATTTCACCCCAAAGACGCATCATAACTCATCACGTCTCCATCTGGTGGAGACGTGATGATACATATGTCACCCTCCCCCCCTTTTTTGTGCCAAATATGCATCATGAATCGATGCGCATATTCCTCCTCTCTCTAGTCGTGGTGCTGCTTGCATTAGCAGCCGCAAACTTCTCATTTGAACAGTGCTACTTGCGCCTGATAAGAGTTGCTCACGCAATGTTAGGAAATCAGCCAGGACAACCCACTCGCACAATTTTCTTGCGCCGACGCAATTCTGTGGTCATTATCAGGAATCATTATAAATCAAGCCCTAAGTGTGTTAAAACAGTTTGTATCGTTATCTGCTTTAAGAATCCAGTGAAGAAATAAAGCAGTTGCAAAATATGTAGATGAAATTGCTTAATGAATTCTGCCCAGTGTTCATTTTTATCAACTTTATTTTGAGGTTGTTGTTTTTTTTTCTCGTTTTTTTTCACATGAAACCTTACTTTTGGCCCTCTTTATATCACTGTTCAGTCAACCACACCGAGTGACTGTAAATCTGTAGATGCTGAGAATTCTGTTGCCACTGACTTTACACAGCTCTTGTGCCCACCCAGAGGCATTTAGGAACTGAGAAAAAAGTAAAGCTTTTATGTCTCTGGAAGATGGACATTTGTATCAGGATTTTCTTTTTTGCTGAAGTTTTTTTTTAATTTTACTATTTTATTCATTTATTCCTTTTTCAGAATTACATTTATCAATGGATATTGTATGGTAATTCAGCAGATTTGTAAATTTTCTTTTATAATACTGCAAAATGTTCTTAATTTCAACTTGGCAACCATTAATGATTAAATTAAACATACATTAATTGTAATATTGTCACCCTCTTAAAATAATGGCCTAATTCATTCTTTTAGGTTTTTAACAAAACACAAAAATCTGAAAAAAAATATTGAAGCTATAAAATGTATTAATAATTTCAGTCAAAAAGAATGCAAAAATAGATGACTGTTGACATATTAAAAATGTTGGCAACATTACCAGAGGTAGCCAGCATCATTTGAACATGAGTTAAAAAAAAAAGACTTAAGCCATTATTTTAGGAAGGTGACAATATTTTCGTTTAGTTACAGAATACTGAATACCTGCTGTAAAATGTATTTTTTAACACATTCTTTTACTTTGCTGAATCCTGGTACTGTATTCTAAACACTTGGAGTACTTCCCCTTAAAAACAGCCTTCAGTCTATTAAATGTCACAAAATGCACTGCTTGCTACTCCCGCAGAAAAACAGAGGGCATATTAATGTTAAACATTTGGGACTGACTGGGGAAAAAAATTAAGTATTTAATTATTTTTGTCACAACACTGTTAACTCTCAGTGACCAAAAACCAAACAGACAAACAAACAAACAAACTGGTTTTTAGCAGTAATATCTCTTTAAATTTTATAAGATTTAATATTTAGTAATTTGAAATGAAGTTTAGCCGTTTAGCATCCAAAACCAATTAGGCTATTTGCGACTTTCTGTTATAATATGAAAAGTATTGTAAACTGACATTCACAGCACACCAAATATGAAGCTGAAATCCTTGTAGTCATAATTTTCATAAAACCCATCACAACAACATATGATCAAGCTAAATTTATTTCAGATACAACCAACACATCACTGTAAAATGACTGTGAAATGACCTAACTAGCACGCTATAGATCCTGTCAAATAATGGACAAACAAAAGTGGTAGATGATTTTGTTCTGTTTTTGTACATCGCTGCAGTGTCTTAATTTTTTTTTTTGTGGCTTTAACATACTTTGAAAGGCAGGCCAACCAGGATCCTATTTGTTTGAAATTTACTGTTGACATTGTCAATGTGTGGCGGATCTTGAGACCCGCCAACAAAGTTTACACAAAAAATAAAAAATTTTCCCACCTGAATCATCACTAACCTTTGCAAAAATTCATTAATACTGAATTACAGCTGCTCCAGCAATCACTGGAGTCGCGTGCATACTTTACAGTTTGACCAGAAGCATTGCGGTGCGACTCTATGACTAGTGTGGCCAGATTTGATATTTTCCCCAATTTGAACCACCATGGCTTTAGTCGGGCTTTTGTCAGGAATGCTCGAATGAAAAAATTAACTTTGAGAGGGCGCCATTGAATGCTTCATTTCATTCACTGCAAGTAGCTTTATTTGGCTGCGGTTGTGGCTCCGACCCCCCCTACTTCGGTTCTGAATCCAAGTTACAAAGAAATTGTAAGATATGTCACATTACGAATTACAGTGTCAAAAATGTAATACGTTTGCATTACATATTACTGTCTTAAAAATGTAACTGAGTTACACTGCTTTAAGTTACTTTTGGCAAAACATCTTAAATATCTAACACGACTTCTAACCACTGTAACTTATCAATTTAGATTTTACACAAGTGTCACACCAAAAATACTGTTTTTTTTTTAAACTATTTTATTAAAATTAAGTCTCAAGTTCCTTTGCATGCCTTCTTTCTCATGGTAATGTTTGTTAAATCTAATCAAAAGGAGGCGCTGAAAGTGCTCATCACAAAGATGGTTGACAAAGATGAGACTTTGATGACTGAAGTCTTACAACAGATGGTTAGGAAAACAGTGTGAATTATGCCGCTGTTTAAATGTACAGTCGATCTTTTCCTCTGCCGTCCTGATTCTATGATGTTTTGGTTTTGAGCAACATATGTATGTGTGTATATATATATATATATATATATATATATATATATATATATATATATAATATTTGTTTAAACAGACAACACAGTCAGTTTTTATGCATAGGTACCTAAATTTGGGGCAAGTCAATTAATTTGGCCTACCAGAGGATGTAGCTGACCTTGTATTAAAAATCTGCAAAGATCACACAGCATAATGTGCACAAATATCATTATTATACTTTTGATACCACTTTTTATAAATGGGCCCAATGACTATATATTGGGCTCATATACATGGTGCTTATATTACCTTTAAAATATCACAAACTAGGATTAAAATTGAATTAAAAGCAGGTATAAGGGGCATGTGGAGTAGTTTTTACGTATATACATTTGCACAGTTTAAAAGAACACAAACATTCATTTTATACGTTTATAAAATATCTTATGAGCCTTTGGTGCCGCAGTGAACTGGATCAAACAACCTCCAAGTTTGCACCATACTAGCTGCTAGGTAAAGCAGCAATCACCAGTATGTAGCAGCGTCCTAAGTGGCACACACACGAAAGACATCTTTATCTGCAATCTAATACTGTCAACATTATCAGCTAGACTACCAAATTTAGTAGAGTTTACAGCAGAGACAGCCTCAACCATATTTGGTTGGGTTTATAGCAGGTTTATAACAGCAACATCTTCTACTATGTTTGGTAGAGTTTATCACTTCTTCAGTTAGATTAGTACAGCAGGTCTACAGTCTATAGAACATATTAAATGGTAACTATGAGCATAAAAACCTTAGCATTTTGCTTTATTGAATGTATGACTGTCTTACCTGTTCAGCAGAAATGTGTCCAAAGTTGCGTCAGTTTGAAGCCTTTTAAGATTCAATGATAGCCTATCTCCATGTTGAGAAGCATCTCTGATGTAAATCGAGGGCCGAGGACTCAGCGACGTAACACCCTACACAGGTCTCTATGGCATTTTTTGATTTTGTCACCGTATTTCCCATTGTTGTTGTTATTTCTGAAGATGATGTAGCCCTGGAATGGCTAACTATTAAGCAGACGTTTGCTGTGACTTCTCTATGACCACTCTCTGCCATTATGGTAACTACAAACAAGAAGACTAGGAGTGTCCTGTCTGTGCAGCCTCATCTCCACAAGGTTTGTGTGATCCGCATGCACGTTGATTGACAGGTGACACAGTAGAAACTTAAATTCTATTGGATAAAAAAAATTGGCGCTCAGTCTGAATTGCATAGGGGTCTATGGGAGGAAGGAGGGACTTAAGAAAAATAACAAGGAGCACTAGCCTTTTATCATATTACTGAACCTCACATAATTTTAAAGAAATATAAAACTTTAATACATAAATAAATTCTCCGGAATGCAGCTTTAACTTACTTACTGGTACTGTAGTGTTCCAAAGACACATTCCAACAATTTCTTCGTCAGTTCTTATTTATTTGGTTGAAAAAAAGCAACACTGGTGTGTTATCTTCACAATATAAAACAAGCCATGATGTGTTCTGCCAATTTTGTGGAGTTGCTAATGGTTAGCTTCAAATAGCAGAGCCATGTTCTGCTCTATGCAGGCCGTGAAATTAATGAAGACTTTCCGTGAGCAGTCTCCCTAAAAAATCCATTGCTTTTTACAGTTTTCAATCTTATATATCAGGGGTGTCAATCAATACTGTGAAACTGATCCAGAGTGTCTCTAAGAATCAACTCGAAGTCTGCAACTGAGCATTTGGCAAATTTAAATTTATTTCACAGATGCCTTACATTGACACAGTTTTTATATGGGCTCATTTTTATGAAATACCACCCAACAGACAAAAAAAAAACATGAGGTCAATGAACAGATATTATGTGTTCAATAAAACATTTTTGTAAGATCCAAGGACACGTATAAAAGTACAGTACAGTGGAGAGAAGGTTTAGCAGGCTCTCATCAACTTTGAATAGCTTTCTTATTTTTCATTTTATTACTCTCTGTTAATGGAAAATAAATATATATATTTTTAATAATTAGCTCTGCTGGTAAATGATACATAAACAGATTTATGTGTATGTACAGCAGTGATAAAAAAATAAGGCAAGAGATTAAATCTTTAAAACTTTAATCACCAATAAAATTAACTTACAGTTATTTTCCCTCAAATAATATCTCTTCTGTCACACTCTTATCAAAGATAAATACACCCACGATAAAGTATTGGTTACTGATAACACCTCCAGGAAATTGATGAACAATCATGACTGTGAGTTGTTTGTTAAAACACACTTCTTAGAATGTAAACAAGGCTATATGTGGTAAATTAGGTAGATTTTTCTGAGTATGTTCTCTACAAAGTTGCATATTTTTTGGGTTTTATTTGTTTTGTTTGTTTGTTTTATTTTCAGGTGGCCAAGTCCAGTTTTTAACAGCTACTACCCTGCAACTTTCAGATATATCACTGCTCCGACACACATAAATCAAATTGGCTGAAACACTTCATGCAGCTTTGCAGAGACCTTAGGGCTGTTTCAGGAAGCAAGCTAAGCTCAAAAGCCTAGTTTACATTGATAATACCGTCTTAATTTCCAAAATATTGGTTCCATAAATAAGGCTAAACTGAAGCCCCGCTCATTCACTATGGCAACATGTTCTCTTGGACAAGCCTGCTCCGTAGCAGACGAGCTGTGGGGATTATTTTAGCTTAATAATTATGACTGGACATACCATCTGATGTCATTTTATGGGGCTGGGATTCTACTGCTGTTCTTTCCATCATCCCACCCACCGTCAAATCTAAAGTTATGGCAGTGGTTGCAGCAACTGCAGTTTCTTGCTTGGTGGCTAATTATTCAATGAATGGTAGTTTTTATCTTTGAAAATGTATTTATAATTAGATTTAATTTTTACCATCTTGAATAACTACTTAATTCAATCTTGTCTTGCTTCAAAAAAATGTTTTCCAAAAATGTCACTGCAGACATCAAGCAATATAAATTATTACAAACAAATAACTTTTTTTCTTTTGTCATAAAATTAAAATACTGTCCTGTTTAAATGGGTTAAAATAGACTTTAAATACATTGCAATTTAACAACATAAATATGTAAAAAGAAATACTATAGTAATCTGACTTTTAATTTGGAAGACTTGAAACTGTTCTTATTTAGCTATTAAATATTTTACATCCTTACTTCAGTCATGTTCTAAGACATTTAACCTGTTATCTATTGCCTGTCATGTGTTATAATCTGGTTTTAAAAATTCACAAGAAAAAAACAGATTATTTTTGCCCCACCCAATGAGGTAATATGATCCATTAACAAGGATTTAGAAGTTTACAGTCAGAAGTGCTCTCAGTGCTCACTGTGTCACACTCTAGACCGTCCGTGTAGAAACATCACATAATACGAATTATTGCACAATACAGCCTCATGAGATTTTTTATGTAGCTGGTGTTCTCCTTATTAGTCATAATGTATTTATAATGCTAATAGGGTTGCATTAATAATTATTTCACAGTCTAGAAGAAGAACACAGCCCCTTCCTTTCCTTCTGTTTTCACTTATCAAGCATCGATTACCCGATACATATGAGCCTTGATTGTTAAGCCTCACTTGAATTAGTGGGGATTGAATCCACCTGAGCTTATTTCGTAGGGCAGAATAAGGCTATTTAAAAAAGCCTTGATTTTATTGAGCTCACTTGATGGAACAGCCTGCTGGTAATAAGCGAATAATTTGATTCAGGTGTGCTGTAAATGTTGCAGGATAGTAGCACTCAAGGACTGGACTAGGCTACCCCTCCTTTAAATGCATCAGTTCAGACAAGAGAATTGTTTAATTTTGTCTCAATAAATGGAGTGGCTTTTCAGCAATCCTATTAAAGTGTAATCACTGGATTTAGATAATTATAGCTACAGTAGTTGCATTGTGGAGTCAACCATGGTGGATTCTGTGAAAATCTTTCATTCCCATTTTTGTACCCCATTCAACCCCTTTTCTGCAATATATTATCTAAGTTAAGGTAAAATAAAGCATTTCCTTGCAAAAGGACAACTAAAGAACATAATTTTGTTTCAAACAATAGGTCTCCAAGAGACTATGCCATGTGGCTTCTGATCAGTTTAAAATGCAGCATGTCCTTCCATACATTTTGTAATTGACTATACAGACTAAAATACATAGTTGAAATGCATGCAAATGATTTCAAATCTACAGAAAATATAATACATGTGGTGCTATCTTTTATTTTCACAATATTTAACACCCAGTTTGGTTATTTCAAACAAACTTTCACTTATTCAAAAAAATATATAGAATTTATTTTTGCCAAAACCCAGTTTTGAACTGTTTTGAACTATGTTATGTCCAGTAACAGCTGAAGAATTCCCTGTTGACAGCAATACATTACATTTATTGTACATACAGTAGTTATTGCTCTCTAGCAATGCATACAGACAGAAAAAATAAACAAGTACATTCCATCATTTGAATCTTAACTACAAACCAGATCAGTTTAAATGCATATTTTTAAACCAGCTGATATTTCTTCAAGAAATTTGCTGCCTCATGCTGGAGAAAGGCTGAGGGCAAGGCTAAACTTTAGTAGCTAAACATTTCCAGGGATACATCTTAAACCATCTTGTCCAAAAAGCAAGCCTTCCTTTTCATTGCAGTTGAACTCATTACTTTACCTTCAACAACTCACATCTTTTACCACACATCTTGCTCACAGTTTTTACCATACTTATTCAAAACAGCACAGTGATGATGATTGCTAAATCAATGAGAACTTTTACATATGTATCAAGACAACTGTTTAAATCCATGCATTTCATGCATAGATGATAGTACTCCATTGAGGCATCCAAAGCAGTGGTTGTGCATCAACAGTTTGCTGCATGTCCCATCCATTTTGTGACCAGTCACCTTTCTATTTAATCTGTTCTATTTAATCTGATATCTGTTTATCTGCTAACCTCCATTAGGTTTAAATTGAACCTCAGTGGACAATAAATGAATGAGACCATACACACAGTCACCTTCAAGCAAAGTCTCTCCATGATCTTTGACCCTTGCCCAGTGATTCTTATTCCCTACTGCTTTTAAATAAGGTTATACACCTAAAAACTTGCACTTCAGACCTTAAATGTCCTAACACTTTTGTTCTCTGTGATACACTTCATTTCTGCATTCCAGCAGTTTCACTGAAATTATTTTATTTTGTACCTTTATGTCAAACCACATTGTACACTGGACAAATACAAAACTGGACAGCCAAGAGAAGTTTTCTCAAGAGCACACACAACTCTGATTATAGCTCTGTTCAATGCAAACAGCTCATGAATAGTCAAGGTTTGTAAAGATTGATATGTTTTATCAACAGTTCAGTACACGCTTGTTTGTTTGAATATGGTATCATTGCGTCCTTGAAAGGAATGAGTTTATATGTTACTAAGACAAATTCAAGCATTAAGTGTCCATGGTGGGTCTAGGTACTTTGCAGTCTTCTGTTGGCATGTTTTGCAGCTCTGTGATTGTTCTTTTTAGATATATTTTTTAGCTGTCTCTTTAGTTTTCTTTTTGTATGGTAGCCATTAGATGGAGTTTGAGGCCACAAGAGTCCCACAGGCTTTACTTCATGCCACTTCGCAGTACCTGATTGGCTGCAATCAGCATGACGCTGATAATGAAAGCAATGGCGAAGGCGCATATCAGGCTCTTGCGCACACAGGTTTGCTTGACTTGTTGCGTTGGGCTGGAGGCTATAAAAAACAAAAGAAAAGATAGGAGAAATAAAGAGAGATAAAGATTTTGGAGGTCTAGGGAGTCCAGTGCTTTTTAATGGTTGAATGGTATCTGATGGCTATTTCCATATATAAACCTAAAATTACATAAACACAACGATAGAGGATAAACAATGCCTCAAAGATTTTTTTTCACACCTCTATGCTGCATAATTTCTTAGAGTGAAATACTGATCAGAGGTTTGGGACAATAACCAAATGAAATGGCAGCTATATGGCACGTGGAGGGACTCATGTGTTAGTGGACCTGAAGAACAGAGTTTTTTAAGGATCTGTTCTTTTTTTCGCCTGCTTTAGCTAGCAAAAAAGGTGTTTTCAGTAAATATTTGTATAAAGATGGATTAAGCATGGATCCCAGCAATAAATTCCTGATTTGGAGGAAATGTACAACTCAGAGATTTCATCCCCTCATTGAATTGTACTTAACCTGTAATGAAGGGGTCTAATTTTCTTTGTTTCATTATGCTCCAGCTGTTTTCTTTTGCATTGGCTTTTGTTCTATGCCAAGCAGATATTTTCAATGTTTCAACTGAGCCCCACAGCGGCAGGGTTCAAGCTTAAGCAGTGAATTGGTGGTTCTTAAAGAGGAGAACGACAATTAGATGTGACAGAAACAAATTCAGGGATTCTCAAATTGAGATTGCAAAGCATCTTGACCCCTGATTGGCTAAAGCTCTTCCGAACATACTAAGGATGAACATTTTTGTGGGATTTTATTGCAAATGGAAGACACTGTTTTTTTAGTTTGTTTGTTTTTTTAACAAAAAAGGGGGGGAAAGACTTCAATAACAAGGTGAGCAGCTCACTGGAACTATAACACATGCTTAGAGCTTAATTCAAAAGCACCTATCTCAGAATAAGGGCAGGATGTTTAGTCCTCTTTTATAATGCCATCAATTAATTATGATTAGGAATTCAATAGCATAAAATTCATTACCATTCATAATTTGACAATAAATGTTATAAAACTCAATTTTAAAGTGGTAAATTGTCCAAAATTTGTGATCTCTATTCCAATTATCCTAAAAGAATCTTTGGCAAAATATTTGTTATATTTTCTATGTCATAATTCTGATCCTGAAGTAGTACAGCAATCTCTTCTTTCTGTATTAAAACCTGTGATTTTTGTAATTCAGGCTGCTAGTGATAGATGCCTGTCACATATATGTTTTTCAGTTTTAAATTTTGATAGAATTCAAAACAGTAACTCCTGCAAAATATATGTTAACTGATAAATGTTATTGGTTCTATATTTTGATATTGATGGCGACAGCAAACTGCTAAATTATCCAAGAGAACCAAAAACACAAACAAGACATGATTCAAAACAGAGTTTTGCTACTTACTGTCTATATCAAACTGGCAGTCGTCTGGGTTCTCTATGTGGTTCTCCTCAGTCATAATGATGTTTTCAATGTCTTTCATGGAAAGGTGATCACAGAAGGTGTCGTACAAAAGCCTCTTAAGCTCCTCGACTGTCAGTTTCTGCATGTCACACTGGACATACACACACACAAGCATACAAAGCTAATATAATTACAACTATATCACACAAGTAAAATATGCGCGCACACAAAAGCATATTGTAACAAATGTATGCAAACACATGGTGGTGTTAATAGATTAGTTAAGTTAATAGATAGTTAAAAGATTTTATTCCATAATTTTTTTTTTAAAGTCCCTGTCTGCCAATTTCAAAAAAATACATTTCTGCTAGTTACAAAAACTGGATGCACATAAATTAAGAGAAGCTTGCAACTATTTTGTTTTATTATTTTCATCTTTCTCGAGGTCATTGGTTAAATATATAAAGTAAAGTTTAAGATAATAATAATCAATATTGTGATTAGATAGTACTTCGAAAATCCAATTTCTGGATTCCAAGTTCGAAGATCATAACACTTCTGTTGAAGAAGGAACCCCTAAACTGGAAAGTTGAATTTCCGGAAGCTGAAATTGGAGTTAAGTGTCCAAAATGGCTGGGGGCTGTTTACATGAAATCAAAGTTTACTGTTCACTAGTTTTTTAACCGCTCACCCCAATCCTTTGCTGATATCTCATATATTGTCATCTTATTGACTGATTGAGCTTCAAGATGGCCAGAATCAGAAATCTTGGGTAAAAGAACAGAGGCATAAATCAATGGCAAAATTCGCCATTTAGGTCCGCACTCTACTAGCCTCATTAGAATAGAACACACAAGCTCTTAAATAGGCAAATGCTTACAAAGAGTATTCAAAAGATTGTTTAATTTATAGAGATTAACCTCAATCTCTTGAATAACTAATTTCTCTAGCCATTTGTGTTGAAAACAGAATCAGTAAAAGATCAAGAATAAAAAAGCACAACATCTTACCTACTTCCTTATCCCAGACGCACCAATGCCTACCTCATGTCTCACTTTACTTCTTTGACTCAGAATAATGCTTCACGAGAAGAACCAATACAGACTGACAGAACTAGTCATGCCGCAGGGGAGCGTCAACACTGTATGGATTCCCGGAAGTAACTCTGTTTTGGTAAATCTGGACATTTTATTGCTGCACATCCTAATTAGCCAAAAGGGGGAGCCCCCTGGTAATTATGGCAATACTGAAAGACAATTCTAGTTTAAATAAATCCCTTTTTATTCTGCCGAGATTGAAATATTACATCATACCAATAACAGAAGTCTGGTCTTAATGAAAATACCTGCTTAAATTTTATTTTTTGAAGGTACTTTTATTTTGACAAACAGGGTTAAACTCAGTTGTAAATCATATTGAGTTGTACATGTATGTAAGAAATAAACTACTAATGATGGCTATGGTTTTCATTTGCTAGTGAGTGTTCAAAGGACCCATGCAGAGAATAGTAGACACAACTACAACTGTAGCTTTAAGAAAAGGAAAAGAAGTAAACGATAGAATTGCGGATCAATACTCAATAATTCAAGTAATCAAGGAATCCTTTGATACTGCCAGTCTTACTTTTACTTAAAAACATTTCAATAGAAGCATACTGAAAAAATAATATTCCAAAGTAAAACCATTTCACTGGCAAGTTACATTGAGTAATACAAAAATCAATGGAATTTTAAAACTATTTTGTAATATAAACACTAAAAACAACATTTTTGCAATTGGGTAGCTCTACCTGTTTTGAAAAGGTCTGTATTTTACTTATTTTCAGCTCAGCCTGAGCCAAGCACAGGGCTGTAACTGTAGCCTCTGTGTGAATAATCTAGCAACGTATGATGAAAACTACCACACAGCTTGCATAATGTGATGTTAGGCTTTTTGGTCCTTTAAGTTCTTTCTTATCCTTTTTTTTTAGGTTTATTTTAATGAAGTGGATCCACCAAAAATTCACATACCCCCCACCCCTAGTTATTCACTCCATGTTTCAAGCTCACCGTGTGATAGATTTGTCTGTACTCTTATTACACAAGTACAACAGGAGCAGCTTTTTTCACCATGCTAATTTCCATTCCACTGTCAATCTCAGAAGATGATTGCCTAATAAGGTGTCTTTAAATATTTTAATAACTATGTTGCTATAATGATCAAACCAATAACACTGTTATGACAATGTAGTCCCCCTATTAAAGGTCCAGAGAACATGTCAGTTTTATCTGAAATTTCAGTGTCTAAATTATTTTATTTTTTATTTTCTATTTTTTGCTTGGAACTGTACAACACCTGAGACTTTTCTGTCAACCCTTCATTCTCTCAAGATGAAGATAATGTTAAATCATTCGCACCTTCCAAAAAACTGAGTCAAAGTCAGTGCCGTTGAACTTGTCTGGCATCCCTGCCGCTGTCAGCTTTGGACCCAAAAGAGTGACAAACTCCTCAAAGTCCACCTGGCCATCACCTGCAAAAAAATTAGGAGAGGTAGCTGTGAAATATCTATTGGTGTACTTTCTACTGTTATGCCCATTGTGGTTAAAAAAGAGGATTCTTTGATTTTAATGTGAGACATGTTGTTTGAGTAAGTTAAACTTAAATGTATTTCTGAACTATTCACTCTCAAAATTTATCAAAAATATATCTAAAGAATTATTTATTTTCCTGTCCATTAAAACATCTCTAATAAAAAGAAAAGAAGCAATAAGATTGTAGTTCTACATTTTAACCGACTGAGTTGGTTATCTTGAAAGTTTATTCTAAACTCTTCAATCAATGGTTGTAACAAAAATCAACAGGAAATGGTCATAATTAGAGAAAAAATGTACATTTTAGTTTTAATCTAAGCATAATAATGTTTGCGCTGGCTATTTTAGCGTCTATTTTTTGCTCTTCTGAAAAAACATGTCTTAATTTTGTGCTACCATATTCAACATGAGTTCATTATTGAGAAACAAAAAATGTAATTCATACACACTAAGAGTAATTAACACTCTGATGGCCATAAACCTGAGAGTTATGTAAATATTTACCTGTTTTTCCCCCAAAGACGTATCATAACTCACTGCGCGCTCATCACGTCTCCACCTGGTAAAGATGGGCTGAGCGCACATGATCTTATTGGATCCTCATTATTTTCTCACGTAGTTTATAACCTTTCTTGATTCCAATTAATAAAATGTAGTAATCGGTTTTAATCAGTCTAACCCTGCAATACGATGTGTGAATGCAGCAGAGAGCAGCGCATGTACACTGCATATTACATTTTTTACTGACAAAGAGAAAATAGAATTCATTGCACTTTAGCATAATTTTTGTGCCAAGGACGCAGTATGGATCCATGCCCATATTCCTCCCCTCTGTAGTTGTTTTGCAGCTCGCATTAGCAGCCGCAAACTCCTCATTTGAATACTGCTGCTTGCGCCTATTGAGAATTGCTCACGCAATCTTAGTAAATTACTCACAAATTAAGAACAACCCACTTGTGCAATTATTTAGCACCGCATGCAATTTTGCTGTCATTATCAGGAATCTTAATAAATCAGACCCTTTGTCTTATTGAGGGGTCAGTTCCTTCTGACTATGGAAATGATGTACAGTACACAGCAAAGTGGTAAGCTTCAAATAAAACTAGAATGATGACAAATTTTATTTTAGACTTTCATTTATTGCCTCTTAGGAATTGTTTTGATAGCATTAGTATTTGACTTTCTATTTTAGCACTATGTGCTCAATATTTTTTGTCCCCAATGACAAATGTCTTGATAGTACTATCATAGAAACAATATTGTATTTTGTACTTTGTAAGTCTTGGAGACCACATGATCCTAACACATTCAATGACGTTAGCAGCAGCACTCTAACAACCTTGGGTGTTGTGTGGAACATTTGTCCTGACTCTGCGCTATATAAATAACACTGAATATAATTGAAGACGTAATCTATTTAAAGTAGTGTTACTATAATTACATGGTATCTGACAAGTGGTTTGTGTTAAAGTGTTGTCAGTAATGCAGTCAGCATATGTTCCCTATTATATTATCAATACTATTTTTTTAAATGTGGTTTTGAAGAATTTGGGGAACAACCTATTTAATGGCCATTAAATAGGTTGTTCCCCAAATTCTTCTCGGTCAGCTGCAGGGTTAGCTGCTGTTTCTGCTTCAACAAAGGATCTGTTTGCAAAGGGTAAATGGTACTGGTCTCTTCTGCCACTGATGTTTAGATGTCCTTGTGGTTCCTCAATCAGAACTAACCAACTAACTAACTAGGTGGCACTGAGCATAGGTCCATGGTGGGGTGATGTGAGAAGAAATTTACTATTCTTTATTAGAGATTTGTTCAAAATGTATAGGTCCCTCAATTGGGGTACTCTTGTTCTGCAAGGACAACACAGAGCAAAGTGAATGATGTCTGAAAGGTTTATCAGACCTGTTTCTAACATTTTAATTTGTTGTGCATTGCTTTTTGTTGGGTTTGTTGGTCGTTTCTGAGTCAGTCAGAACCCAGGTTAGTGGGTGCTTCTGGGTAAGGAGATGTCAAAAGGTTGCTCATCCAGTCAAAGGCCTGGGTTAAAGTGAGGGCTACGTCATAAGGTCCATCCATAAAATAATATATATTTTTTTACAAACCAGATTATTTTCAGCTTTCAAAATAAAGAAAATTTAATTTTCAAAGTTTAAAGAATTTGGCAATGTTTTAATTTAGAAATAATCATAGTTTGACCGTTTCTGAATTTTAAAAGTAGCTAAATAACATAATTCCAATACTTCCGTCTCTTAACATGTATTCAGACAGACAGTTTTTTGAGCTTCTGCTATATATCATACATGCTGATTAAAAAGGAAACTATGGCTAGGGCCATGAACCAGCAATGACAATTAGAATGAACCTGGAGGGAAGCAGTTGTAGTGGCTAAGAAATTAAATTTGAGGTATTTACATGTAACATTTACATGTAACACCAAACAGGAAGCAAGACTCTTACCATCCATGTCAAGTCTCTGGATGATTACTTCCAGCTCCACCTCATTTGGCATGTAACCCAGAGAGCGCATGGCCATTCCCAGCTCTTGCTTTGAGATAAACCCATTTCCATCCCGATCAAACACCTTGAAGGCCTCGCGGATCTCTGCAGAGGAAACATGTACTCATGCTCAGGTTTTGCTGCAAGTATGATATCAAAGGGGAAAAGCCTCCACAGACCAATCATTTTTTTATGCTGTATCCTTGCTTGAGTCATAGTTATATTGGAGGTTGGCAGCTCAGGAGAACATATTCTAATAGTTAAATGAGTGTAAAGAGCCAAAACCAAATAAATATAACCAGAGAATCGGCTGAAATCAGAACAACACATTGGGGCTGAGCTCTCTGCCTTAGGTCATGGATTTTACATGGATGAATCAAACCTCTTAGATATATTCCTGGTTGCCAAAATCCGAATAGCAAAAACCAAAAATAGCTTAGAAAGAATAAGCTGTGCTTCTATAAATAAAAGGAAAATTGCAGCATCCCGGCAGAAATGTTTCCTAGACTCCCAGCAATGCATTTGTAAATATAGACAGAACAAGTTGTACATGTTTGCAAACTGTTCCATATCATTGTGCATAAAACAAAAAAATTATATTTTATGCTTTTTTTTTTTCTTCTTCCAGTGGTGAAGCATGTATGCCTGAAAAACCTCTTTGTTCAGGTTATAACAGTTAAAGTTCCTTGCAGACAAACACTTTGTGAAATATCACATGATCCAAAGGAAACACTTTTTTCAGTCAATATTAGATGCACCAAAATACAGTTTAGCATCACACAGTCTTTCACTGAGCATCACTTCTGTTTGTTAACTTGTTAATTCAGGGTTACTGTAGACAACACTAGTCCAACATAATAAAGGTGATTTGAGGTTTTTGATGAGAGGTTTTTGAGTGAAAAAGACAAGCCAAACATCATGTGAACACTGTTACTAAACGAAGTATATCCTATTGATGGTGTACAGCTGATACAATCGGTCATCTAGGGAGGCTGAATTAAAATTGTGATGAAAATTACCTTCTACTCAGAGTTCGCCAAGAAAAAACAAAACTATTAAGTGAAGAGAAGCTCAAAAGAAATGTTATCAATTCACTGCAAAACTAAAAATCCTGTAAATGAAAACTGCTGCTCTGGTGATTTTTTACAGATGTCAGAACTGCAACAAACCTCAAGCCAAAAAACACAGCTTGACAGTTTGACACATATTTCAGCTGAAAAAATGAAACATAAAATATCAATGATGGTAGAAAACATAGTGTCTCATTTAATGCATGATGTTGCAGCAAATCTCCGGGAAATTGTTTTCATAATCAAGTACATGTCCATGAAACAGACATCATGCCAGCAGGACAAGTATCCTTGGCAATCATGTATTACAATGGATTACATCTGGGCATGCAATTTATAAAAAAAATTGAAGTGACAGTCAGAGCAGCTGTTTTTCCCCATTTCTTTTTGTTACAAGATATCTTCCTCCTGGTATTGTTTAAATCATTGAATGCCTTCAGCAGTCTTTTTTTCTTCTCTGGGTAGATCCTATTGTTTACAAAATAACAATACCACAATATCCACCTGAGGTCCTTCATATATCTGTTGACTAAATAACGAGTGGCTTTCATGCAGTTGAGTCGAAGGCTGCCACACTCGTACTCTCAAAATAGGATAATCTTGTTTTCAACAAGCAACTTGTTTTTAATAGTAAATGCTACAGAGTAAATTTTATATATATAAAAATAAAAATAAATATGCTTCACGTCATAAAGGACTGGCTCAACAGGGGTCTCAATCTCTACAGAATATGAATGTCCTTCTGTATAGGCCAGAAATACACAAAACCTCCAATTAACTCTAGAAAAACTAGCAAAACACATAAATTACCTAAATCTCTTGTATCCACTTAAAAGTACATCACACATACTAATGAAATAAAGCAGACCATGTGCAATCTATGTTGCAGTAATTTACCACAAAATGTTTTTTTTTTATCACATCCTACCAGATAAATTCCAAATATCCTCATAATGGGATAGTCTGATATCTAACTTCTGTTTAATTACATACGGCCTAATTGAACGGGAATCATTAATACAGCCCCTAACAACAACCTGATCTTAATTGAAAAACTGCTTCTGTCAGAACATTTATCTTTGTGAATATTTGTAATTTTGGTTTTCAGTTAAACAGATAAAACTGTCACATTTAAAAGAAAACCTGTTTGCTTCTTTAAGTCCAAGTTAGGTCTTAAGTGTTGTATGACTGAAATAAACATTTCTTATCTGACGCAAACATTCTAGACTGCCTACAACACTAGGTTGCTGTAGGTTACAAATTCAAATGCTATTTTATTTGTCCTTAGACCTTATTAAACACAGTAACATAACAATTATCTTTTTGATCTTTAACCTTTTATTACCATTCAGATTTTAAAGGTTTAAGTAAGTGTTTATCAAAATATGGCAAAACTGGTGTGTTCTGCGTTGGATTGCTTTAAAAATGTATCAATTATTATATTTACCGCATCAGAAATAAAATATACATTTTGATGTTCAAAGAAGTACCTAACATTTGTTCATGTGTTCTATGTACAGTATTTTGTTTTTTTTTCTCTTCACTTTCAGTTGAGTGATTTGAAAGATCATCTGTGTTAAAAATTTGCATTTTAATAGTCTTTTTCAAAATTAGCTAAATTATTTAAAAGTTGGTTACGAATTCCGAAATAAGCGAGCTTCAGCATAGTGAGTAATCGATCCATTGTCTTCCACTTATCTGAGAGCAAAGCCCCTTTGGGGGTAGACATCCATCAACATCCCTCTCCCTGACTACACGCTCCAGCTCATTCTGGAGATTCACAAGGCTTTCCTATCAAAGACAGTGTATATAGCCCTTCCAGTGAGTTCTGGGTCTTTCCTGACCTGTCCCAGAGATACAGATCGACAAAACACATGTAGAAAAGAGAGTTACACTCCTATGAACTACAAATCTTAGCAACACCTGTTGACCCGCCACCCTGGGAAGTGCTTTTCATCCTCTGCAACCTTATGCTTCAGTGATGGAATTGGCTTCTCTTAAAAGAAACAAGCTAAGGTGATGGTGATCAAATTAAAGAGATCTGCGTTTGTATAATTAAGGATTCCCAGACTGCAGTTCCCCAGCACAGCATACACAGCTTTGGGCAGCCCCTGTTTTCTCCTTTTACAGAATTTCTTTGAGGCAAACCAAAAGTCTCTGTCCATAGCCTTTCAGCATTCTTTCTATGCCAGAGTGTTTGCTTCTGCAGCCACAAAGGCCATAATCCTTCTAGCCATCCAGTACATGCTAGCTGCTTGAGAAGAACACAAAAACAACCAAGCCTGAGTGGTCACCTACTTCAAGATGACTAAAGAAATCTGTACCACATAAAGACAGCAGCTGAATGCATTGAACACTGAGCAGGTACCATTTTCCAGTTTTAGAAGTTTAACTTGCTGACTTTTATTTTGACAAGTTTAATTTTTCTCTATAAAGAATACAACACATAAAAGAAGAAAAGAAAAATGTGGTTGATCCCTTGTTTGGGGTAACATTTTTGAGCTTAAAAAAATTCACAAATAACATCCCATTCACGCATGAAAAAAAATTTCTGGAATCTTTATCTTAGTTTCAGCATATTGAGGGTAAAGTCCAGAAACTTCATTTGGAACAAAATGGAGTTAACAACGTTGACTTAGGTTCAGGAGCAGGACCACGCCTCAAACCTGCTTTGTACGTCCTAATCAGTCTTAAACTCTGACCTGGAACTTCGGGCCTCCCTCACATCTCTAATCATGCTACGGTACACATATAAACCCTGCCTGCCTCTCATTCCTCATCTGTCTCGTTTTCTACCCGCCCCTACCCGCCCCTTTCAACCCCTCCCCCTTTTTTTGCAGCATCCATCGTACGCAGCGTCCTCGTTCCATGCTCTCGTTCACTCCTGTACCACCTCTTCTAACATTTCTCTCTTCCAGCTTCCGGGTTCTGGGTAGGCTCGGAAAGATGATTTTCCTGAAGACTGCGCCCCCACAATGAGTATTCCTCCGGGTCTCCGACGACACCTCTCCCCAGTCCATGCCCTCAATAAACTGTTAAATTCTGAATCTGTAGCCTCGTTCTTGCTAGTAAGTGAAGTAAGCTAGCTAGTTTGTTTATTTAGGTAAACAAAGGTTAGAAAAAATTCCTGTGTCCAGAATGTCACTGGTGAGAATAATAGTGATGAAATGTTAACTACAAAGTTAAAAAGCATAGCATCGTTGGGGAACTCTGTGTTACCAAGCCTAGTGAATATATAAATGCTAATAGGCGATGAGCTAATTGGATAATTTTTTCCTAAATTATTTCCTTTTGTGGGATTTGATCTACTTGAACTAAAACTATTATTTTATCTAATCTTTTTTCAGATGAGACTGAGACTAACTGTTAGGCAACAAACCAGGTGAATAGGACATTTGGTTTTAATTTATTTTTCTAGAAACAATTCACAACACATATCTCAAAGCACTTTACAAATAATTTCAATTCAATCCTACATACTTTTCAATCAGTTTAAGAGTTTTCTATCTATCATTAAAAAAATAAACACATGTAGTAAAATGCAAAACACCTAATGCCCACTGATCAGTAAAGGGGAGGATCTGTGATGCTGTGGTCCTCTTTCATTTGTCCAAAAATTGTGGAGACTTTGTTACAGTGTTTGGCATGACTACTATTTGAAATTTGAGCATTTAGGTTAGTGAAAACAGGCTATCATTAGTTTTTTTTAGCAGTATGATTATGCAAAATGAATGGCTAAACTAACACAGACATAGTTCACTAGGAACAACAACAGAAATCTCACTCCCCGATTAGAATTAGATTCAAATTAGAAACACTTAATATTTTTTTTCTGCTTACTTGTTTGTTTTTTATTTGTTTTCCTCTTTGGTAATATTATGAATATACATGTTGTCCTGATCTGTGATGGACTGCCAACCTGTCCAGGGTGTACCCCGCCTCTCGCCCTTTGACATGTGGGATGTGGCACCAGCACCGCCCCACCCCCCGCAACCCCTGGAGGACTAAGCGGTTCAGAAAAGGATGGATATATATATATATATATATACATATATATATATATATATATATATATAATTTTATGAATGTTTTTTTATAGAATTAGTATTGACTGCTGTTGTTACATGTTCTGAGACCACAGCACATCCCGGAAGGTGTGAATATGGTTGAAAGTGTGTGGTATTTGCTTTGATGTTGAGAGGTTGTTGGCTTTCAAAGATGCTAAGCCCTCTGGTCCCCTGTGGTGGGATCCAATGAAAGATGAAAAGCCCAAGTTGAGACTGATATCCGAGAGCCAAGCATCTAAAGCTAAACTCCCGTGTAGAATGGAACAGTACACACCACATCTATGGCGACATATTAGGAAGCACAGGAAGCACAGGAAAAGAGATCAGTTTCCAAACTGTTCTGTAAAACCAGATAAATAATTATTCTGAGATTATTTATATAAACATGTAGAAATCTTTACAGAGAGGTGTATCTCAATTATAAAATGGATCTTCATCTAAATAATTTAGTAACTCAACTGAGATATGGAAAAACATATATACTGCAGATTAATTACACATAGAGTAGATGTAATATCACAAACTCCGAAAAATATTTTCAATACAGAAATGTCACCATGGTCAAACATATGTAAACCACAAAGCGCCTCATATGTGTGGTGATTCTTAAAGCCCTGACTCCAGTCCATGCCCAGTGAAATCGGGGGTGAATGGGCATAAAGCCTGAGGCATTCTGTGTTGATTGTGTATAACTTTCTAAAGTGGCTTTTCTTTCCACTCGATTTTCCGTTATTGTGCTTGGATACAGCACTCTGTAAAGTGTTTTATCCAACTGCAGAAGGTCATTGCTTTTTTTTTGCAATGCCCTACCTTCCTTTTGGACAGTATCAGTTTCTGTCTGATGGAAACTACAGCCATAACATTAGTCATCCCTGTCACAGTGTAGGTTATATCATATATTTTTTTGTATTAAATTTCCTTTTGTTGTATTTTTTGATAAACATATTTTGGGTTTTCATTAGCTGTAAAAAATAATAATCAGATTTAACAAACAAAAATATTTAAAATCAATTACTCTGTGTAAGGGATAAATACACATCTTATTTTTTTGTTTTAAATTACTGAATTAAATCAATTTGACCATAATACAGTGAGATTCATTTATGAAAGATATTCTAGCAAATATTAACTTTTTTGATATATACCTTGATCAGAGCTTCAAAACTTTTCTTTAATAATCTACTGATGCTATTTATGTTTACAGCAAAAAAAAGAAAGCCAATTACATGTTGTGCACTTCAAACATAACAGCGTAATGCCAGGGTTTTTTGTAAAGGTGAAGATTCCATGAACATAATCCTGAGCTTCTTTTTTCCACAGCCATAGATCCTCTTTGCTTCAGTCAGACCTACATCTGCTCAGGGCTGCTTTGGATCGGTAATTGCAGCACACCCACTCTTTATGTAAGACCTTATCAGGATGAGAAAAACACTGCTGTGCTGTTTGTGTGAACCTAGGGCGACTATTTTTAAACACCCATAGGAACCTCAGTTCATTTTATTTTTTTTTGCGAGATACTGGCTTGCTCAAACACCCGGAAGACTTTCTATTACCATAATAGGCCTCTAACAAGTCCCTGGAGAATACAAAAGGAGTATATGGCAAGTTTTTAAGTTTTCTGAATGTTTAGGGGAAATCCCCTTTGAGTGTTTAGGTTGGAACCACTGCATGAAGTTTTTGTGATATTAACTTTCCTAGTACAGTGCTGATATAAGCAAAGCAAGAGGGGGTTAGATAGAGGTGGATGAGATGTTTTATCATAAAAGAAATAATAAATTATCTGAGTTAACTTTCTAAACCACTCTTGATCTTGGATGATGGAAAAAGGTAAAAGCCAGTGAAATATTCGCTGATTTTATGTTCTTTCTCTTTATTTCCCAGAAGGAAAAGAGAATCATTGATCTTTCTCCAATTTTTTTTCTTCTTTTTAAAGTTTCAAGTTTTCATCATCACAGCACAAAACCAAGCTGATCCAGGCCAATGCCCACAAGGCAACAAGCCTGTGAGAATCGCTTCAAACAAAGGTTGGATGTGAGCTGTCAAAAGCATTTGCCATGCTTTGCCCCTTATTCACCACTGCTTTATCATGTATGTCAATTTAATGGTACCATTTCACCAGTGGATGTAGTTTTTTTCCACTCCTGCTTTTGTCTAGTCTGATGTAGACTGGGCTGTATTGTTTATAAAATGGATGAAATATTAGCTGCTAGGGGGAAAAAAGCATTTCACATTCCAGAACTCATCATAGTTGATTTCACAGGTAATAAAGTCTGCTGGATCCACTCCTTCATGGCAATCAATCAAAATGAGAATGAATTACTTTGATTCAACCTACCCGACAGTGGCAATCATCACATTTCATGATATTGTAGGCTAATCTGCACCTCGTGTTTTCTATCGAAACCCATTTTGGTAAGGTTAGATGTCAGCAAAGCCAGAAACAAAAGATTAACTAAGAATTTATGAGAACACTGTGCCCACTTACGTGACTGAAATGTCAACTGTTTTAACTCTGTTAAGGATTAGCAACTTAAGGTTTCCCTTCATTCTATTCATGAATATGCACATATTATCATAAATACCATGAAATACAACATTTTTAAATATAATATTGAAATATAACCTTCTTTACTACACCAAATGTTCTCTCTAAAATTAAACAAAACATTTTAGAAATTACTCGTTGCATGTGGAACTAAAAGTTTGTAAAAAAAATATGAGGAAATTTGTGTTTGGACATAATTTCTTTGTTTTACTACAACTCCACGGCAAAAAAGTTCATGATGTTAGAAAGCCTGTTAATGTCAAAGAAATGGAGCCACATTAGGAGGACATGGAACCACCCCAACATTTGTGGTTGGAGGAGCAGAGTTAAGTCTGTTGGTTGAAAAACTTACCAATTTCCTCTATGAGGAATTATGTTGTGAAGAATTCCCATTCAGTGTCATTTTTTGGAATGGATACTTGAACTTGAAGAAACAAGGCATATTGTCAGTTTATTTCTTAGAACTAATTTGGGCTTCAACAGTGCATGAAAGAACCATACAGAACCTAAACAACCTGATATCTCATTCTTATCTTGGTCACCAGCTTGGTCACCCACTACTGAGGGATGACCTTCTTTTTGTTCTACTAGTGTTTATTGCAAGTTTGTCAGCATGATTGTTTTGGACATTCTGATATAAACAGCACACCCAAGCTACAGGTATTCAATGAAGTTGTGGTCTGGACTGCATACAGGCCATTCCATTTTCCCCTCTCCTCAATTCACGAGATATAATATGATAGATCCTGCTCTGCGAGGACAAGTATCTATATCTTTGAGAATAGAGTTTGTTCGTTAAGAGTGGAGATATGGGATTCTGAATGTTTGCAAAAAAAATTTTTCTTTATTCAGATTGCCTCCAGTGAGTGCAACCCGCGTTTTTCTACTGTAGAGGATGCCTCTGCACACCAAAACCTTTCTTCATCAAAAGGTGTTTGGCATTTGCAGAGAGCACCAAACAATACACATACCTAACGCAAATACTCAACTTTGCTAATCACACAGAAGTATTTGATTTCAAATGTGGCTTCATCTAAAATGATATAAACTGGTTTGTAATGGGATGAGATTGTTTTCCAGGAAGCACTGTTGGACAATACCATTTCCCTTACTTTTTTGGACCACCAGGTTTCAACTCAGAAAAAATGACATCAATTATGACCTTGGAAGTCAGTGTATCCTATCAAACACCAGCCTCAAAATATACTATGGCTTCTGTGCATTAACACTGCATGTTTTTAGTTATTCAGTAAATAAAACTGTGACAAATACATTAATATCAATTAAAGTTTGTATTGCTTATTGTTAATAACTTGGTCACTGGGCAAAAAAAATAGGAAATTGCTACGTTTTCACAGACTTTAGCTCTACCAGATAATATAATGTAAATTGGACCTACCTAAGCTACTGAAATTAGATCGCGATGAAGTGTGCTTCAAAACTCATAGGTCTAACTGTAATAGAATAGCATAGAGAGAATAGAATAGAATAATCCTTTAATAGTCCCACCAGGGGAAATTCGGTCGTAAACAGCAGCCAAAGAAACAACGAATATACAACATATGTAACAGAACAGAAAAATATATACAAAAAATACAATAATAGACAGAATATGGACATCAACACAGAATAACAATATGTACATCAGGTTGAAAATAATGTGCAAATTATATTGGTGTGGTTGTTTAGTGCAAATGTAAGATACAGTGCAGGTGTTAAATATTTATATTTGTTGGGAGCAGTTTTGGTTGTACAGTCTGACAGCTGCAGGGAGGAAAGACCTACGGAAACGCTCCTTTGTGCATCTAGGATGCAGCAGTCTGTCACTGAAGGAGCTCTGCAGTTCAGCAACATTTCCATGCATGGGGTGGGAGACTCTGTCCATCAGAGATGTTATTTTAGCCAGAGTCCTTCTGTCTCCCACCACCTGCACTGGATCCAGGCTGCATCCTAGAACAGGGCTGGCCTTCCTGATGAGTTTATCCAATCTCTTCCTCTCAGCTGTCAATAAACTGCTGACAATAATAGTGAGCTTTAGATCAGATCCCTACAAGTGTATGACATTAAATAGTAAAATGGCATTGCTTAACCATTGTTATATAGTGATAAAGCACAGAGTAAAGCCAGCAGCAACTTGTCGGTTGTAAGAAGAGCAAAACCACTTCATGATCCTACAGTACTGTCTAGTCTGAGAATTACTTTCTTCAGGTGATTATAATGCAGAGAGGAACATATGAAAAATGCCATAAACTTTGCTGGTTTGGTGGAAACGCACTTCACACATTTTACAAATGTTGCTCAGGTGAATACAGCAAAATTATTCACCCGTTATCTCTGTCCACAAAATCCCAGCTACACAGCCCTGTGAGCTTTTTGGATTGATCTGGGTGACATGACTGGCCACGACGGTGGTGGTGAGAGGGCCCAGTGATGCCTCTGTCAGTGTGACCCAGGACAGCAGTGGCTACTATGTTGTAGTTTGCCACCAGCAGAGTGTGAATGTGACCATGAATGGGTGAATGATTGAATGTAGTTTAAAGTGTTTTGTGGTCCTTTGACTGAAAAACCATTATGCACATGTAGCCATTTACCATAAGGAAAAAATATTATTTCTTTATGGTGTCAGATATGCTCCTGTTTTGTAATTTAGAAGTGGCTTGGAGCATAGTGGCCCATTAGAATGAACTGAACATGAAGTCGCAAAAAATATACTTTTGTACAGTGTATATACAAAATGTATTGTAACGTAAAAGTTGTCCTATTTTCTAAACAAATCAGCAGCAATCTTGAACAATCTTGTACATTTTCTCCCCTTGCACAATTTAAAGCAGTACCTTTACAGGCAAGAAACTACAGGAAGCTGTTGGAAATATAGGCTCTACCGCTGACTGATGTTAAAGATGTTTAAAATGTATTGCCTGCCCCTGAAGTAAAATATAATTGCAGCCAAATAATCACTTGTCTAAAAGAGCTTTATGCATCACTGAACCTTTTCAACATCTTGCAGCTAGCATAACTTTTTTTTGTATTTGACTTTGTTGTTTGTTAACAAACATTCATTTAAACACAGCAAACAGGAGATGCAATGCGGTTATGAAAAACTAGGAGCTGCCCCGCAAATCTTCAGAAAAAAAAATTCTTCAGAACAGAATCTTCAACAGTAAATTCAATACCATTGTAGACGTAAAATTTCATATTTCAAATAGATCCACATGTACTTTGAATTCTTACTTTTTAAGTATGTAGAGGATTCCAGATTGATTCAAAAGTTGTTCTTTCTGGAAAGGTTTGGGGCGTGGAAGGTGTGCTCCCTTTTACAACGGCCATAACAGTAACACTACTACAAACATAGTGGTCATTTATTCTTTCTCTGAAATCCTGTAAATTGATTTGGAGCTGCATTTTTTGCTTTGGTAGAATCATGATTTTTTTGACACTAGAAAATCCAAATGTGTAATGCTTTTCAATCATGACACTGACCTAAAAGAGTTTTTTTTTTCTTTGCAGGACGATGATCCGAACCACACCATCAAGCCTAACTCTAATTGGCTAAAAAAACTAACAAACAAAAAAAAAACATTGGTTGAGTGGCTGTGGCATACCCTTAACCCTTGTGCTGTCCGGTTGACCCCACACACATTCCTCAGGTTATCCTCTTCTTGTCCCTACTTCAAGGGCTCCCGCGGCTGCAAATCCAGACACCCCAATCGCATCTGTCTCACTCTGCCTTAATGCCAAGCTGAGATTCCATGAGGGTTAAACAGGCAATTCTCCGTAAACCTCCAGGTTGGCTGAATTAGAACAATTCTTTTGAATTTTGATTTGATGTCCATTTGATTATGATTTTCTTTTTCTTTTTTTTTCTTTCTTTTTTTTAATAAAGAACAAATTCAATTTAATGTGATATGCATTAAATCAAGCACATCAAATCAAACTTGAATTAGATCTGTTTACTTTTTTGGATTAATCTATTCAACATAAAAAATCATTTTCATTTTGATATTAGCTGGAACTGTGTGTTGGATGATTAAGTAAAAAATTTATATACAGATTTTGGTGAATGCCAAACACCTGATAGAAATGTTATTGTAGCAATGCCACAAAAACTGTTAAAAGTAGTGTTCTGGCCAGAATATTGATCATTTAAATAGTCATTGTATACCCTTTCAATTGTGTTTTGACAGTTTAAACATGTTTTTGAAATAAAATATTGTTTTGCAGCTGAGTTAAGTAATACCTTTTAGTTCATTTTAAACATACACTCAGACGACTACTAACACAACCACTACAAAGGGTATAGAAATCTCTTTATACCTAATACAAAAAGTTTTCACAACCTGTGGCTCACTAGCTGAGGTTCTGGGTCACATCAACCTCTGATATGGTTAATTTCTACTCACATCTTTATCACCATCTATGTCAAGTGGAGCTTTTTCATATACCACATCCAGGCAGGTGACATATTCAAGAAATCCATTTTGAAATTCACTCCCGCCTGCCTGTCTCTTCATCTGTCTGGCAGGTTGTGTAAGGCAGCCATGCATCACGGAAAGTCTGAATGTTTTTGGAAGGAGCCATGTGAAAGAGGAGACAAACAAAGTAAGATTATCTTAATGTATGTTATGTGTTTTTTATGTTTTTTTCTGTGCAACACATTTTAATGTTGAAAATTCATTTAGTTATTGTCTTCTTAAATAAATAAAGTTGAATTTGCTTTGGGAACCTTTTTTGGTTTTGGTTTAGCAATATTAAGAAACATATTTTTGTAGTCCAAAAATTACAAAGAAAAATGTAGTTGAACCCTAATCTCTTGTATGAATACATGGATTATTTCTTTACAAGCCAATAACAAAAAAAGAAGATTGTACAGAATGTACAGTTCCTTGTAATAATATTCATAATTTTGTTAGAACCACCACCTTCAGAGGATTTTACTTTGATTTTTTTGACAGAAAATCCCAAAGTAAAACATAATTGTATGTTTCTATCATCTTTTCACTTCAGGAAATTGAGACTGTTGTCCATTTTTGAGCATCTTAGCAGAAGCTCTCTCAGATGTGAACTTCTGCATAGCATTTATGAGCATGTTTTCAAGTTTTGCAACAAATCCTGAATTGGATTTCATTCTGGACTTTGACTGCGCTGAATGAACGTTTTATCTGAACCATTTTACTAAAGCTGTAGAATTATTTTTATGGCCTCCTTACTGGAAGGTGAATCTCTTAACCTCTCCCTTTCCCCCACAAGCTCTAATATGTTTGTTTTTTTTTCCCAGGAGTTTCCGGGATTTTGCTCCGTTCATCTTCCCTTCCACTCTGGCTGACCTCCTTGTTAATCCTAAAGAAAACAATTACCCACAGCATGATGATGCTATTGCCACTATCATGTTTTATGCTTAAGTATGGGGTATTGAGTTTGATCTAATTAGATTTTTGTCAGATATTACATTTTTTCAACGGGTTAAAAGGTTCAAACTTACTCTTACCTGAGTAGCTAAAACTGCAGGTTCTTCTACATGTAGCCCTTTTCCGTATATGATTTTTATGTGGCCTTCTTTGGCAAAATCTTTGTTTTCCCAGTTTTCCATTAATGCTAGTTTTGTGGTAAACACAACCAGAAGTTGTTCTTTAGACAGGTTCCCCTTATTTAGCTGGGGACAACTGCACAGAATGCTATTTGGTTGTATCAGAGTACAAGGGCGGTCCACATTTGTTAGATTATTTGTAAAACCAAAAAAGGAGATCCATGTATTATATAAAACAATTTTAAAAAATGCATGTACATTTATGACAGTGAGTGAAATGTGAAAAGTAAACATGTATAAAACATTTTACGTTAATATGTCAAGCTTTTAAAATAAAACAAAAATCCTTGAAGTTAAAGTTTCATATGGCTGATAATTTAAAGTTCATACATTTTCTGTTGTGTTCAATTCTTTTTGGGGGGCAATTTTTTCAACGTGTCACTTAAAAAATGTGAAAGTTATTGTTTGGACAAAAGATACACTTGCCATCTTAACAAAAGTCAATAGCTGAGTTGAACAGATGAGGAAAAAATTGGCGTTTGACTTTGGTAAACACATATACTTCATTCCCACTTGAAAATGAAAACAAGCCAGAGTATCCTCCTCTATCATGATTGGTCATTTTACCCTGTGTTTGTGTCTGCCTCTTTAAACAGTATAACCTTGAAATAATCCCAACTATCCCCTCAGATGTACACCCAAATTCACCACGTACTAATACATTGTGCCCCTAATTCCTCTCTCTCTAGCAAATGCAGACATCTTTAAATATCTTCATTTATACTTGTGTAAGTATTTAACGATTAATAGAAGTCAACCCTGCAGCTCGGGGCAAAGAAATGAATCAATGTTGCTGCTGCAGTTACAGTATGAGTCTAGCAGCAACATCGGCAATGCCAAACAGGCAGTTTATGCCATTAATAACTCTGTTTTTGTCTAATAGCTTTCAGTCATTGGTATTTTCATTTGTAAAACTGATGACAAGGAAAAAACTAAAGCTCTGTTTAATGTTTTACTACTGAAAACAAATGTAATCCAATAAAAAAGGCTATAGACCTCTTATTAACTAAAAGAAGCACTCCTACATGCAGTTTTATGAGGCAATAAGACAGACACTTTTTTATGTGTCCTGATTGGCAGTGTGGCACTCATAATTGATGTCCAAGTACCAAGTAGTAGCCCAACAGTTTTACTTTTACAATAGGGCCTTACCACTTGTGCTATAGTAATCTGCTTGATATATATATATATATATATATATATATATATATATATATATATATATATATATATATATATATGTGCAAGAAATCTTTATTAGAAATTGCAGTGGTTATTTGAACTGGCTACATCAGGCTGGATCCAGCCATGGACCCAGAGATGTAGGGCCTGAGGGCATCCCAACAAGGGCACCTCAAAAGGGACCCAACGAGGGATTGGCCAGCAGGGGTCCCCGCTTGGCCTGCCACCCAAAGCGGACGGTGTATGTTTGCCTCTTACAATTATTGGTATAAAGTAAACAATGCACAAAAGGAAAACTGTTTCAAGGGTGGCAATTGCATGATTTTTTTTGGCAATGGACTTTAGACAAAAATGCAGTTATTAATTTTTTTGATAAAAAATACGAGCTAGGCATCATGTATGACAGTTGACAAAGTGAGATAAATTATCAGATCCTGCCATAAGCTATACAGGAGACTTATCTAATAAGTACATAGGGTTATATATGGATACATATAACCAATACTGGAGACATATGTGGCATATTTGCACATGTATACACCTCAATTTGGCCTATATGTGGCATATTTATTATCATATATGTGCATATATGCTGGATATAGGCAGCATATATGTGCATATAGACTGCATAAAGGTTTCATACATGCACTTATATCCTCATATAGATTATTTCCATGTTGGAGGGAGAAAAACAGTCTGATCATCACTGCATCGTACATGAGAAATTTCTTTGTTTTTTGAACATCTATATATGTAGATGGAAATAAATTCATTCAGTGTAACAATTTATCAATTGCATATGATTAAACAGATTTATTTACACTTGTCCCAAAATAATGAATGTGCTCTGAGGTTTTTGGGACAATTCTATTTCGAGTGTCTCAGCAACAGAACAAATCTGGACATAATTGTGAAAATAATAGTGAAAAACACTATTACATGTTCCCATTTAGCCTTAAGGACAACTTTTTCATTATAATTTGTAGGACATTACCAAATGGGGTTCATGTAAGCAGATGCCAGTAGTTTGCTGTGGGGTATTACTTCTCTAAGTAAGAAAAAGTCATTTGTTTGACATTACAGAACAGCTTTAACCTGAACCAACAGCAAAAAATAACAGTTATTATCTTAACTTTGTTGCAGGGGTACAACAGTTGTCAGTATCTCATCTTTTGCTTTGGCATACAGCAAACTGCTAGCATCTGCTTTCATGATCCCCATTTTGCAAAATATCGCTAAAGCTTTAGGCTCAGCTCCAGGAGTATTTGGATGCTTCTTCCAATAGGGCTGTTGTTAGGCAGTGTGGAAATGGGCTACCCACTTAATTCCACCTGCAGTCATATTGACAATGAGGTTGTGTGTGTGAGAGTCTGTGTGTGGCTAGTGGAGGAGGTCTAAACTATATTGAGCTGCAGTAATATGATCAACTGTTTTCCCATCTAGTGTAGGTGGGCAAATTGAGAATGTGGAGTCCAATTCAATTTATGCTCACAACATTGTGCATTAAGATACTTTCACCTCCCTTCACATTCTACCCACCCCTCCTCCACACACATACACCCACACACACACAGCGTAAAAAAGGTAGGAAGAGATTATAAAAAGGTTTGTGCAACTCAAAGCTTTGACAGTCATCACAATCTCAAAGCACTGTGCCATTGGTCCATTCCCAAGGTGTCCATGACAGTAATTGAAAATCAAATCCTCAGTTTGAGGTTTCGGTCCCTGCGCATGCACTTGCACACACACTCATATATTCACTAATGTGTAATTTCTTTCCGGGACAAAGCCCTGCGTCCCTGACGGCCGAGCTGATGTATGTGACACCTCTGTCTCCCAGCCAATTCTTGTCCATCTCACTGGCGATGAGCGTGATGACAGGACACTGTTGCTCAAGCAGCAAGTTTCTCATCAATAAATCATTTGTGAAGCAAAACCGCTGTCAAACTTCAAACAAATGGCACTACATTTTTCTCAATACTCTTAACAGATTAAGACTTATCAATGTTTGAGGTGTGGGCAGTCAAGAAGTCACAAAAGTATTGACCTCATTGATTTTCCTTGCTGTTCATACATTTAGTTAGCCTGGGTGCCAGCTGAAGTCCCACCCACAACATGGTCTGGACGTTCGGTCTGGAATTCCTCCATTGAGGAGCAATTATGCCTGAACAAGATCTGGTCTGACCAATAAAATCGGGCTTACCATGATTGACAGGTGAACAACAGTAATGAAATCAACCACGTCATCAAAGAGCACCTGGGTTGAATTTGTTTACAACAACGATGGCTGCCGCTGGAGAACTGGGATGTGTAGATTCTGCCATTGAGTCTGTTCTAGAAGATATCGACAGCGCATTAATTTTAAAAGAGGTATTTTAAGAGAGGAACAGATAACGTCCGTTGCTCTGTAGAGCAATGTCACACACTTCCGTTGCTCTGATTGGTTATAGGTCTATCCAATTGAGTGCAGAGGCATTTTTGTCCTGGTTCAGGTAAAACACGCCCCATAATCACAGCCCAGTGGAGCAGTATCAGACTCACATTCTGATTAGAATTGAGTATGGCTATGTCAGGCTAACATTTAATCTTTTTTCAATTACTCTGTTAAATCTAGAATTACATAAATAAATGTCTCCCACATAAAAAAACTCTTCATTATCAAGATTCTTCTTGTAATATAGAACTTGTTGTGTAAATGTTTTCAACAGAATAACTACCTCTTGGTTCTCAGGTTCCTTGAATGTCTCAGTCAGAATGTCCAGTTAAGTTGGTGACTATGTGGGAAAAACTATTATCTTCTACAACCTGTGAGACTTCTTCTCCCATAGGATCACTAATGATCCCCAATAACTGAAACAGCAGCTTTTAACTGCAACACCCTCAGCTCCCACGTGTTGCGTGCAAAGCCTCCTGGGGCTTCTCCTGTGATACCAACCAATACGAGTTGAGCTGTAAAACCCAAATGGCTCTGTTTGTCTTGTGACAGCATGTGTGCAGCCGCCATGAGCAGATTTGATTTTAAGTTTAAATTAAGTGTTGACTGTTTATTTCACTCCAAATTGATTGTAAATTAAATTGGGATGGCAGAAAGGAAAACAGAGATCCACTTTCTTAACAACATTGGCAACTCCTGAAGCCAATATCAATTACAAAAATAGAGGACAGAGCCATCAGTAACTGTCTACAGAGATTCATTTAAAATAATGGTTAAGAGAGGGCAGTGTGTGGTTTTGATTCCTGACTTTGGGACCTTTGCTGCCTGTCTTACCCTCTTTTCTGTTTCCATTGTCTGTCTGATATATTGCAGATAAAGGCTGTTAGTGCCAACAAATACGTTTAATAAAAATTGACTATTTTTAAGACAACACTTTGTAAAGAGCATCATTGACATGTCAATTGTAATATTTACATATCAGTATTTTGCTTGAAGAAAGATATAAAATAAACATTGCAAACGTTTTGATGCTCTAATTCTAAACATGCAGTTATATAAACTCAGATGGCAAATTTGAACTCTGTATATCTTTTGGGAGTCAAAAAATTTAATATCCAAACTCCTCATTTAGTTTTGTCATTAATTTAACTTTTCCCTGAAATTACTGCTTGGAGAAAGTTTATCTTTTATAGTATTATTGAGGCAGATGTTTGTGTGTAAGAGTAACATTACAATTCAGTTAGTGTCCTTAAATAATCACTACTAGCCAAAGAAAATTTGTTTTTTGTTGGGGAAAAATAGACACATAGATTTCTGTCTATGCCTCACTAGAAGTAACTCAGTTTTCAAGAACAAGCACACTGTGATGTCAGAATCTGCCAATTAAGCCATTTAAAATTGTCAAAATAGCTTTTGTGCAGTGCAGTGCATTTTCAAAAAGGCTTACAAGGTGGTCTCTGAACATTTAAACCACTACATTTAAATCTCTGAATTTGCTTTTTGAGTACAGTGTCCACATGGAGCAAAGTATGCACTTAGAGGTTTAAATGAGGAGAGAATCCAGGAGCTGTTTAGACTTCAACAATGTGGAAAAAGTTGCAGATGAATGTTGTCAAAAGTTCATGTTAAATTTTTAATGATTAGATTTTGCTTGTCTTGTTGATGAAATCACAGCTATTTTTTTCTGAATTCAACATTTATAGATGTGACAGTCATTCTCTTCTTAATGAGGTGCTCACTGGATGATCATCTGAACATGTCAACAACGTAAAATATGGGAACAGAGCAGGCCAAGATGTACGAAAGCTGTGACTTAAATTCAACCTTAATCCAACAAATAATGATTTCTTAACTGCTATTTTAAGAATTAAAAAACATTTTGGCGTTATTTCTGAGAAATTTCTTATTTTGAAAATGTGGCATTCTTTAATATGACACGTATAATATTTCCATTAGGAATTTGGCAATGATGTCAGTGATTCGTAGAAAAAAAATACTTTTTTTTACTCAAATCCACCCCTATATACAGTGAATCGGAAAATATGAAAATTAAGTTGTTTTCTCTTTTTTTTCACAGCTGTATTCGTGCCACTTCTTATGTTCTAAACGGATGGTTTGAAAATAGATAAATCACATATGTTGATACTTAGTTTCACATCATATGACAAAGCTGCACAAAATTATTAAACGCAGCGCGTTAACAGATGTGTGGTTCCACGTTTAATGATCCATGAAAATCAGGCTTCCATAAATCAAGTTTTGACGAACAAGTCCGGTATATTTTTAGATAATTCGTATTCACTGTCATCAGGAGAAAGCATTTAATTTAATGTCATTGAGTTAAAAGATGACTCTCTGAATGGGCTGTGTACTTGGGTGAGTAGCTTGAATGTTATATTAGAGTGACATATTTGGGAAAGTTGTATTATTTGTTTCCTTTTTTTTTTATTGAATCAAATTATGAGAAAATAAATAAACAAGATAAGCAATAAATAAAACTAGAAATGCCCAAATCTGTCAGAGCGCTGTCCAAGGTCCTGATATTGCGCCTGTGTCATATAATTACACTTGTTGGAAGCTCACCAAATTAATGACCCTGTCATGAATTCACACAGTTGATAATCACTCACAACCTTGTTATGGCCGTCATTTTCGTGTGAACAGGCACATTCTCACCTTCAACCTCGTCTTCGGGCAGGTTCACCGGGGCGCTGTAGGAGAGGATGTCGGGGATGGTGCAGATGCCCCGGTACATGAGCGTGGAGGTAACTGGATGCATCGGCATGACTGCAGTCTGTTTCTCCCTCCTCCACCTTCGTCATAAAAAATGTCTAAAGAGATGATTCTAACTTCCCCCTGCAGTCACCGAGGGAACGGAGCACCGTTCCCATGGATGGAGAGCATGGGGGGAAATCGGAGATGCGTTGAATTCCGCAGCGCGTTTGCTTCACTGTTCCTTTAGGTCCATGAATGAAAAGCAAAAGAAATGCAGAGGGTTTCTCACCACATTGCAGTTCAGTTGTGCGCGTTCAAAACAGTAAAGCCTTTTGAAAAGCGCACATTGCGCGCAAATACGTTGACCGCTGCACTACGATTGGTTCAGATGAGCTCCTCATTGAGAAGCGGAAGGTGATTCCCCATGTTTTCGTTTCAGAACAGCAGGTTACATATCATCCGATTGCCTGGTTTTAAGTCTGCTCTCAGCAAATCCACGCATCCACTTGTTGGATTGCTGCTGTAGACGCGCTCATTTCAGGCGCTCTGATCAAGCTCCAGATACCCTCCCTTCAACAAAAAAAAAAAAAACTGCTGGGAGGTAAAGTGGGTTCTCAACCTGAATATATGTCCAGCACACTTGGAAATATGACGGCATACACATTTTTGGATCTTCATTGGCATTCATTAATTAGCCCTTCACTAATTGGTCGCTGGTACAAAGGTTCCAGATCCAGATGTACAGGGCTGAAAGAGGTCAAATAAAGCTCCGGATACCAATCAGAAAAACTGTCAATCTCCTTTTTTTTTTCCTGCCACCGTCTTAATCAGGCTTCATGTGTTCACATAAACACTAAAAACCTCAAACATAGACTTAATTGGAGTAGACAATCCCCTAGTGTAGCACAAATAAACACCACACTCCTTCCCTTCTCCCTTTATTATTCTACTGTTTCTCTGACTTTCTCTGCACACGGGACAATTCAGTAAAAACTGTTTAAAATACATATTGAGCACGAATTGTTTTCTACTTCATTTAAAAAAAAAAAAAAAAAAAAAAGAACTTCATGCTGTGTTAAAAACGCTGGTTTAAAACTTACAAGATTGTTATTAGAACATAAAAACCTTTTCGGAGGAGACTGTCCAAAAAAAGCAAAAAGCAAAGCGACATTGTGACATAAACTTTGCAGTTTGCAACCGGAAAATTACACAGTTTTGGATAAAATAATGTAGATGGTGGAGAGACTTTAATTTTAATGGCTTAGTCCAGTGCAAAAGCGGCGTTCCTTGAACGGTATTTTGAATGCCAGGTAAATCCCTTCGATATAGAGAAAATTATTTGGGGCTGACATTTCTTTCCTTACAGTATTTCTAAGTGGAGTTATATACAAAAGCTTTGAGAAACCTGCCATTTCTTGATGCCTTGATTTGATGAATCCAGTCTTTTAGCTCAGATCAGGTTTATACCGTACAAGAATATCAATAAATCAATCATTTTTTATTTGTAGAGCTTTTTATGATAAAATCAGCCCAAAGTGCTTTACGTGACAATAACCAAAATAAGAAGAGATTGAAAAATGAACAAAACACAGTGAAATACTGTCACATACCTTGGTAATTTTTAATTGGTGTGTACCCTGTCCCCAACCCCATCACTGCAAGAACACTTCTCAGTTCGTTCCTATCCCTTTAAGTGAACATACAATATGAAAAATGATCTACAATGATATTACTCTGAGGAAACAATATTTGGGAGATACATCCACACTGGAAGCCACCCCACAGCCACAGAAGAGTCACCACAGGGACCGCAATGATCAGGGCCGGCCCTTCTTCCTATTAAGACCATCATATCCACTAACAGTGTTTCTATCAAGATTTGGTCTAATCTGGGAGAGAAGTTTAATTGGCTGAACCTGATCAATTAGGGATAATTGGTTATTATTTTCTAAGACAATGTGAAGCTCAGGCACGAAGAAAATGTTTAAAATTTAAAGGTTGAAAAGTAATTAAAAATTCATTGTTTATTTTTTCAGAAATAAAACAAAATTAATCAAAACTATCACAAACATTTGTATTAATTTAAACTATAATTAATTTAAATAAAAATAAAAATTCATTTAATTAATATATAATCAACTGTACAGTAAAATTACAAAGTTTATTAAATCTTAACATTTTGAACAACTTAAAAAAAAAAGTATATTATACTAATATGCTCAATAAAAAAAAAATCCACTCAATTTCAATATTTATGGGATGTCTCTGATGGTTTGGAAGCCCTAAGGAGTTGCTTAGTTCACTTGTGCCTTGGGTTAACTCTGGCAATGATCATGATCATGGCAGGCAGTTATACATACCACAGCCATAATGCTAGATGGCAGAGCCCCGCCCACCACGACAAAAACCATCACAATGACAGCGACCCCCATGGCTAAACTGGCAGGGCAATATATTAAATATGATTTTAAAAAACGAGCTAAAATGCATTAAAATAGCCATTGATAGTGTAAAAATTAAATTCTAGCCAAAGGGTTTTGTCATTTTATTTAATAAAATACTTTTTATTTGCCACTATTTGTTTGCTGCTTAGGGGTGCAGTGGGTAGCACTGTTGCCTTGCAGCAAAAAGGTTGTGGGTTTGAATCCCGGCCTGGTCTTTCTGCATGGAGTTTGCATGTTCTCCCTGTGTATGCCTGGTTATCTCTGGGTACTCCAGCTTCCTCCCAAAGTCTAAAATCATGACTGGTTAATTGGTCTCTCTAAATAGTCCTTAGGAATGAGTGTGTGCGTGCATGGTTGTCTGTCTCTGTGTTGTCCTGTGATGGAGTGGTGACCTGTCCAGGGTGTACCCTGCCCATTGACTGCTAGAGATAGGAACCAGCCCCCTGCAACACCCTGAAGATAAGCGGTAGCAAAAATGGATGGATGTTTGCAAAGCATATCTCTAAAACATGTGCTCAATCTAACTTGTGTTGTAAATTTTGCATTTTCTTGATGTAAACCGATTGTCCAACCAGATGTATCGAGAGCAGGATTTAAGCGAGGATAGTGAAAAAACATCTAGGATTGTGGCACTCGGCTGCCTCACTTTAAATGAGGAGGCTGCAGAGCTAAACAGAGAATGGTCAAAAATATTTGTGGATGCAGTCTACCTTCCTGTTGTGGACTGTTTTACCCTGTGATGAGTGAGTACTCAATGTACGATGATTGTTCTGCTTAAACAGAATGTAAAAGTTCATCAAATGTATAAATATAATCGCAAGTTAGTATGTTAGCAGTTTAACACAAGCTAATAGCAGCTATGTATGTTAAGTATATAAGCTATAGACAGGTTTTGGAGGGTTTTACAGGCTTTTAATCCAACTAATTTCAATGACGTCGCAGCCACCTGCCATTGCAGCTGTAGCATGTGGAAGCTGAACTTAGTCCAATTGGTCCTTCGGTTAATGCAATTTGAAAACACGCAAACGTGAACCATGTTGAGGCTTGCAGTAGCAAGTTCTGCCGTAGAGCAGAGTCAGTGAAAGCCCTAGTCAGACTAATGAGTTTGTGAAGTCACATATCTGATCTAATTGTATCAAAACTCTATTGAACTTGGATAGTGCTTAAGTTTATTTACTTTTCAAATCAACCTTGGTAGCTAAAAGTGTGCTTTATAAATAAACTTTACCTTGACTTTATTTAACCACTCTATTAACAAACAGAGCACTTATGTGAAGTTACTTGAACAATCAAGTAATAAATAACAATAAGTCTTCACTTTTGGACTTTAATGCAACAATAAATATAAAAGAGTCAAATATAAAAACAAATAGCGTCTCAACTTAAATAAACTTAACAATGTTAGATATGCATTTATATCCCATATCTGATCGGGAGGTAACGTCCAAGTCCGATCAAGCCCGGTCGGAAATCAGGCTGTGATCAGATGTGGAGAGCCATATTTAGCATGCTGTTACAATAAAATGTACACATTGTAGGTAAAGTCTGGACTGGAGTTTAGTTTAAAATGTTCAGGACACCACCTCATAGTTCCCACCAGGTATTGAACAAATGCTTGAGAAAAAACAAAATTCAACTCACATCAATGATATTTAATTTTTTTTATTATTATTCAAAAACATTTTACCTACAGTTTTTGGATTCAAAAACCTTTTTGAAATGCAAAATGCTTTTCACTTTGATGGAGCTTTGGCGAGTTCCAACAAACCCTGTATTGGCAACTCTCTTTTCTCCTGTCAACAGCATAAAAATTGTAAAGGTCAGATCACTTTAAAATTCAATAATCACAATTTTAGACTCCTAGGCTTAACGGGAGGCCTTTGTCACTGGAAATGTGTAATGATTACCTCAAAATAGTGTGCCGTTTTTCAAATTAGAAATGGGCTTTGTAGTATGTGACCTTCTTTTGGATGATACTTAAAGCAGGATTACTGAAATTCTTTTAAAGTTTTTATAAACTGCAGATGGATTAAAGTATGAGCCATTTGAGGAAATAAGGATATATTTAATTGGCTCTGCATTTATATAAGTGATGAAAAGCTATCAGCGAGCCATTTGATCCACTCCAAATGTATTCTGCTTTTGTGACAATTACCCAAAACACAAAGCAGAATTATTAAAAAATGATCTTGAGATACAAGAACAAGCAGTCCTGCAACAGATGGTGTGATTACCCCTGAGTCTTGATCTCATAATAAAATCTGTCTGGGATTACATAAAGCAACAAAGGAAACTCACAGAAGAATTATAACAAATTTTCCAAGATGCTAGGAACAGTTTTCCTGCCCAGTCCATAAAACAAAGCCAGCAGATGAGAAGTAGAGCTGTCTTGAAGCTTAGGTTGGTTATGAAATTCCTTCTTTACATAATCCAAATTACCTTTCAAGACCTAAATCATTTACTGCATGCAGTATTAGAGTCTGCATATTTAGGATTTAGAATTATACTTCTGTATATCCAGTAAAAAAAAATCAAGCACAAACATAACGTTGACCAAATAAAGTGTAAATCTGATTCAGCCATAATGGATATAAATGTGCATGAAATGAACTACAATGGCCAAGCTAAAGCATTTGAGTGTAATGAAGCTAAAGGATTTCACTAAATACTCAAAAGGCCGATATTTCTCTCATTACTTCAGAGATGTTCCATCTTCATGATGCATCACCCCAGAGTTATCTAATAGTCGATTCTTCCTGTCTTCATCTGGTTATAAGCTCATTATTTCAAAAATGAGAAAAATCTTGTTGTTTATTAAAGCACCGATTACAGAAAAGCTAGGTTGCTGCTATGCTGTTATTTAGTTTAACATGATTTTTTGTATTATTCTAGAAACAGATTTTGCCTTAAAATTCTCAATCAAAATCACTTGACTTAACTGTACCCCTTTACAATAAACACATGTAGTGCACAGGAATGGGTATGGTAGGTTGGAAAAATATGTTATTTTTCAATTGGGATGCAGATGCCTAGAGTAAAACAAAACTGCCCAATTGTTCCCAAAATCAAGTTAGTGCGGAAAAGTTCTACAGTATCAAACCTTTTTAATATTCTCTTAGGAAGGTTTTTGCATTGTAAAAGTTTTGCAGAGATTATGTCTTTTTGGTGCTAAATATAAATTGTAGCTGGATCATTTAACTGTAAACTGCAGCCACAAATAAAAATACTGAATCCATCAATTTAAAAAAAGAAACATTTCATTTCAGGTTTAGTTAAACTTCTTTAGGAAGCTCTCAACAATCTAATGGTTAACTAATTGAAGCGGTACAAAAACAACTGGAAGCTTGGGGAGTTTATTTGCTGCAACCAGTCTTCATCCAGCAAAAGTTCCTTTTCATCTTGATTTTAGTACACACATTTTGTGTTCCAGTGGACATCACATCACACATCAAGCTTTTGTTAATAATCTTTCTTTGTGTGGTGAAAGTGGTATATGTGAGATTTCCTTTAAAACTTAAATTGGTGTCAAGAGTTTTATTGTTGGTTAACAAAAAAATGAAAATACAACTTCACATATTTCTAAAATAACTTATAACAAGCAAATTAATATATATATATATTTGGGTCAAAATATGGTTGTTTCATGTAGCTAGCACTATTGTTAACTAACTACAACCAGAAGTCAAAGGCAATTATCTTAAAGGGATACTAGGCAACATTTTCATGTTAATTAATCATCTTTGTAAGTCGGTATATGGTTAAATGACTCATTCATGGCGAATGAAGACTCTCTCGCCCGCCCCTACTGCCTGTAGACAGAATATCCCACTTGCAAGTTCAGTGTACCGACCTAGTGTCCTTCAGTCTCGCGAAGTCTCAGACATCGCGAGAAGCAGGATCAGTTTTCGGCACGCATCCCCAACACTGAGGCAGGCTAACGAAACCCGGCTAGCGAGTGTGAACTAAGAAGCAGCGAAAACCCTTGACGGAAGATTCCAAGAAAAGAAAAAAAAGCTTCAGACCGAGCGAGGGCTCACACAGGCATCAGTTTTTAACTCTTTGAATAAAAATTATGCAACACATTTTTTAGGGTGTACATTTGAGCACAAGCTGCTTAATGAATAAAACCTTACTGAGAGAGTAAAAGAGGTAACAACTATTTCAAGATGAAAGATAGTATGATTTATCCCATTTCAAAATATTCAGCAGCAACCATAATAACAATCAGTTGAATATAAATTGAAGCCTTCCTGATGTATTTCTTTTAATTAAAAGTAAAGTAGTTATAAAATAAGGGTTTTCTTGTAACTCTGGGGTGTATAATGGCCCATACTACAAGCCTATTGAGCTGTTGCAGGATTATAAAAATGGAGCCAGAGAGCTGGAAAGCAGACTAGATAAATGGATGTAAAAGCCATTCCTCTATGTTTGGTGAAAGAGAGACTGATGTAGTTGTTCCAGAATTATCTCCATTGAGGCAAATGCTATTAGGTAATGTGTTTTGAAATTCTGACACCGCTGGTAGAGATTTAACATAGTCGAGTTTCAGTTTCAAAAACTGAAATTGTGGCTTATGTCTGACTTAGCCTCCATCAAAAATGGTGTCTGGTGTAAATGTAAACCTCTGTAAGAACAGGAGGCCCACTTTAAATTGGAATTAGGGATTTGTCAGTGGATGCCTGCAGTGAACCTGCTTCTGAATGATGCTACAGGATCAATACGCTGCACTGAAAGCCCACACATATTCCCCAGGTATTTTGGCTTGCATTTATCTACATAATACACCCTTCTTTCCTTACTTTGGCCCGTGCTTTACTTGAACACCAAAAGCGGGATTGTATCACTGTTTTTTTATATACTCCATGTGTCATTTTGAAATGCTGTTTTTCTATTATTTTGCTCTTCTGCTGGTTTGGATTTGAAAGCAAGGACAACCTCTTTATCTGTGAAATACCCAAAACAGCTACCCCTTGTGGCAATAGATGCAGACTTTGTCCTTTCTGTAGTAACCTGTTCTTGATCTTTCAAATAAAAATCCTCCAGGCCTTTTCAAAGACTGATACTTTAAAGATATCTCATGTACTATTTTGGAAAAAGAAAAGAAACAAACAAAAGTAAAAAAAAACATACCCTCTCTGCCTAACAAAGTGAACTTATGTTACAGTTTAGTACAAATATTTAGATCCAGTGTATAAAATTACGGGAACCATTTCTCCCCACTCTCTTACATTAAATAAGACAAAACCATCCCTGTTTTAGAAAAGCTGCAGTTACCAAAATGTTCTGTATTTACCAAATGCCGAAATAATGAATAAGGGACTTTCTTGGATTTGCTTTATATCTGGTAGAATTACTTTTTAAACTGTTACCTCAGCAAAGCATTTTATGTATTTATATCCAATATTTTCCAGACTCAAAATAATCCGTTTTAGATTATGAGCTCAGTTGATGATGGAGTGTAAGTTTCTGGAGCAAGAGTCCTAGAAATGCCCCAGAAATGATAAGTCGTCATTCATTCATTCTTTAACCTTTGTAAAACCAAAATATTTTAATGATGATAGTAAAGCTTACCATATCAATTGATGTTGTAAAAACAGGTGATACAGTGGATAGTTGCTCTGCTGACAATTCATTTTAATATCTCAATGATCTTGACTGTATATAGCTCACATAATGTATCTGTGTTCACTTGTCATTAAAGTCTAAATTAAATAAAGTATCAAAACAATGATGCTCACTCAAGCATCTTTACATTTAAAGACAACGTTGTGTTTACTTTTTATCACCCTGGCCAACACTCATTAAAATGAAGATCCCTGTGAAACTGCAGAGCCCCTCCCTTGCCACTTTATGAAGCTTAATGTTCCATTAAAACCTGGTATCATTCACATTTTAAATCATGCAGAAGCTTGTTACGTCTTTCCTGCACTCCACTGAGACCACTCCTGGTTTAATGATGGTTAAAAGACACAGCAAAGCTCATCTTTAAAGTTCTTTCATGTAAGACTGACCATGCAAAAAGCTAGAGGGATGTGAGCAGCAATGGCAGAATGTTAGAAATGCTTAGGTCTTTAAATTCCTTGTACACATCTTCAACTCCTACTTCAAGGTTATGGAATATCTTAAAAACACATCACTAAGCTGACTCTCCCTCTAGAATGTTAATGTCATCTCCCAAACATCAAAGCAAAGAAAACTGGGGTTAGAAAATGCTTGTCATGTTTACCTCCTGAGTTGGCTTGCAGAGTGTTTATACACCTTTTCTGCAGGAACTGTCTCCACACATCAAACATGCCCAAGTCTGTTTTCCCTTGCATAACCCAGAAATGAAAGAAAGCACTGAAGGCAGCGGGAAAGCAAAACCACAAGGGAATTTAGCCTTTTGAAAAAAGTTAAGCAAACTCCAACTTCAGTGAGAATATAATGAGATCCGATTAGATAACTATGACACCGGTGAAACTGTTCTGAAAACGTTCCCAACAAAATATTTAAAGTGACATGTCTTTTATTTACTTTTTTTTTCTTAAATTAGGTCAGGTAAAGTATTTATGGACAGTCAGTGCCTTACCTGGAGTAGCTGTTATTTTGCTATCAAGAGAATTACAATTATAAATCCATATAGATAAACCAACAGACTATGAGCTAATATCCTTGACAATACAGAAGAGGGTTACAGCCAAGCTCAACTTATGGTAAATGTTTGATATGTGTAAGTCCTAAAACACTACTGAAAAGGCATCTGGTTTTCTTACCCTGTGTCACTTTGATGGGTCAACTGATTTTTCAGTATTTGCGTGTTGGCAACTTGTCTTGTACTTGTGTCCATAATCATCTCTGATCTGTATTAACAGTGTAGTCATAATATTAACTTCCTCCAAATAGTATTTATTGTAAAGATCATCTAGACCCCTCTAGTCTTTTGAAAAAAGTATTCTGTTAGTACATAAAGTAAGAAATTGAAACTCAAGGTAAGGATTAATTTTCTCCTCATGACATTAACCTGTGGAACAGCCTTCCTAGAGATATGAGAATGCTGATGGGTTAAACGCCTAACTAAAAGATTAGTTGTTAGTCAACTAACAAATATATATATATATATATATATATATATATATATATATATATATATATATATATATATATATATATATATATATATATATATATATATATGTATAAATATATGTATATATATATATATATACATATATACATATATATATATATATATATATATACACATTTTTAACTATTATATATACATATAAGTACAGGCCTAGTTTGACGCCTATACATTTTTAGGCTGAAGCTTACAAAGCGTGTGGATGGACCTTTCTCGGGCAAAAGTTTTAAACACTAGAGGATCGTTGTTGGTTAGAAATCCCTGACGTCGGACAACATCACTACATTGACGAGCTAAGTCAAGCGCATTAAGAGCATCAAAAGTTCAGCTAGCTAACTTTACATGTAACCTTGCCACTGTTGACATTGGCATTTAGGGCGGTTCAAATGCACCGTTAGAATTGGATTAGACACGTAGGATCTCTGGCTAGACTTTACCAATGATGTTCGACCATCAGGCAAAGGGGAGACGTCCTGCAGCCTCTCAGTCAGATAAAATCCTCCACAGGTCCATGGAATGCAGAGGCCATGGGAGGACATGTCTTCCTGCCAAACTTACTGAGGGAGGACACGGACTCTTCCAAACTCACACAAGTACAGTAGATCCTGACACATCAAGTTTGATTAAATATACATTTTTGATTTACATGTGATGAAGTTAACATTATGTGACTTTTATAAGCTTTTATAAACTGGTACCAGATCCACAAGTGATACACATTTTTATTAATTTAGCAAAAGGAAAAAAATCTGCGCTTGTATGTTTAGGCTAGACGAAAATTACAAATAATACAACTTTTCCAAAGTGTTGCAATTGTCAGTCAGCCATTGAATAACCTCCTGAAGGCTCCTCTCTATATGGAAATGGGTTAAAATGCTAACTTGTCCTAGGGAAAAATTGGTTATTCACGGTCTTCTCTAGGGACATGCAGTTCCTAAAAAATTTTTAAGATGAATCAAAGAGTGAGCGTGTGCATGTGTGGTTGTGTGCATGTGTGCAAAGTTCAAGATAAACCCCTTTAGCACATTGTAAGTAATAACCAAGATAAAGAAAGAGTCCAGGGAAACCCTTTCTCCATGTAGTCTCCTCTGAAACTGCAGCCCAAAGAGAAAGCAGTCCTCTCAGACAGGCCTGCAAGAGCAGATAAAACTACCAGTGCCTCTGTAAAGGGGAATTATTACACTGTTGAAATATATGTACATTCTTTGAAAGAATGGCTCTGCACAATTTCTTCATATCCTTGTGTGGTTTTGAAATGTTTTCATTATTTTTTACTTTTACTTTTCCTCAAATTTTAAATGACTAACGTAACTATGATACCGGGGTAAAGTAGAGCCAACAATAATTATGGCATTTAAACTTTCATATTTTATTACTAAAATAACAATTGGCATGCTTACTGTAGTGAGCCATAACAATAAAACAGGTTTTCATGGACATTAACTCTAACCCATCTGTGTTCTGCTTCATGTGTGTCATGAACTCTGACACACATGAAGAAAAACAGAGAACCAGTTTTTGCAGAGTTGCCTTGTAGCTAGAAGGACCTTAATTTTGATATTTGCTGTTGGATGGATGGATGGATGGATGGATGGATGGATGGATGGATGGAAGATGTATGAATTACTTTACAGCAATCCATTGTATTGAGAATACATAATTTTAATTAAAGAACTGCCCTTTAACAGGAAGAAACCTTCAGCAGAATCCTGCTAAGTCTTTATATTATTTAGTGCAGTTATCTGCCTTGTCAAAATAACATGTAAGAATTTTCTTTGAAATAAATCTTATAGCTTTGATTTGTCATTCATTCTTTTTTAAATGCCACTCATAGCATTGCTGACTTTACTTGTGCTCCCTTTAAACCTGATGATATAGGGATGCATAGACAACGATCCTGGTGTCTGGTATCAGGGCCAATACCATTCTAATATACTCGTATCGTATTGGTTAGTTAACCCGTACCATGAACTCACACTTAAAATGTGGAAACTATACAATAATTTCACAGACAATGTGTATTTTTTACTTAAAACTTTAGTTTTGTTGTCATTTTACTAATATTTTGAACATGAACCTGATTGGGTACGCCGTATTGTGTCATTTCCTGTTTTCACGGTTGCACTCTGTTGTTCAGACGTTCTTCAATTGATCTATTTTTCTCTGTGTTGAGGCCTTCCTAACTTATTTTACACATAAATATGCTGAAACACAATTTTGTTTACATTTTGGGACCTCTTTGTGTTTCACACGGTTTTCATTGACATGGTGAGGTATCGCTAGCTTAGTTAGCTTAGCTTCATAGCAGTTATGGTTACTCCTAAGTGTCTCGCTGTTTCTTCATCTAAATCCCTTCCTTCCTTTTTGCTCTCTGTGTCAGATGTTTAGTTAATTCTCTGGCTCCTTTAGTGATAATGGTAAGTGTAATAAATATAGAATTTTTGTAACTTTTGAGGCAAGGGTTTAGACCTTGGAGGCCCAGCTCCACGCTGTTAAGAAGTCAGTAGATTGCCTGGTCCATCATCCAGCACGGAGCCAACAAGGACAGAACCACCTAGCGGTCCTCCAACAGAGCCTATGCAGCTGGGATCTCAGTAGGGTTGCCAACTTTCATAAATAAAAATAAGGGACACTTAGGATACAGGGTGTTAATCAGCGAGCTGTCTGACTCGTGGGGAGGTGTGGTGCTTTTAGTGAAGGGGTCATCAAGAATTGTCATACCTTAAAGCTTGAAATGCTTTATTCACAATAAACACATTGATGCATCAGTGCTGTAAATTAGGCTACATAAAGCTAAAATTAAATGCATCCTCATCAAAAAGAAAATAACACAGTGCAAACAACTTATGTTAACAAGATGCATTGTGATCTAACACATGAGGATACTAACAGCAAAATGAGGTCCGTTTGTTGAGCTTCCAACAGTTAACTGTCTATATTTTCTTTATAAATGACTCTCTTATGGGGATATTGCAGAGAAACCCAAAACACCTGTAAACTTATTTATCTGCTCATTTAAATACAAATTTGGGAGTGGGATGTCAGATTGTTAATTATATTGGCTTGCATGTCTTGTCTAAACAATAATCAAACCACACTAATAAGAAATGTATTGCAATGTTCACTTAAATGTATAGGCTATTCCACTAAAATATAAAATTTCAAGAGGCAGAAGCTTATCCAAACATTTTTTATTTTTATTTTAATATATTCATTAGCATAACAGCTAATCAGTTAGTATAATATGTTCTTTAAGTTAATTTACATTGATTGACTAATAGACAATGCCTAAGCCTGCTGGTTTAAAAAAAAAAAAAACTTAATCCAACCACAATAAAATTGTATATCCACCAGACATCTTGGAAAATGCATAATAAATGTAATCAATTGTGAATATTCTAGCCTACATGCCATTTGATCCTTGGATATTTCTTGGGAATTAAAAACTGTGACAAAGACATTTGTGTTTTCTGTGTTCTTGTGTGCCTGATGTGCTGAGCAACGAGTGTTTTCTGGGTGTGCGACTGAGAACGCTGACCGACATAGTTTACAATTTATCTTGGATTTGTCTTTACTGACCCTGTCCAGCCAAGGATGGGCCGCTTTCCACTCAAATCTGTCTCTCTGTAAGCACTTTCGCTTTTGTGTTTGGAGACATTTTTTAAGGCGTGAGTTCCGTGGGAAGTACCAGTATTGCGTTTGTGTCTACCTGTCTGATCGATCCTGAGCGTGCAACAATTGAGAGCCGCAAACAAGAACAACTGGATGTCCCTTTAGGTCTCACCCACCACAACAGTTTTTCTGACTGTATTTCATTTTTGTCTATGCAGTTAGAATTGGGCTATTGTAGCCTTTGTACAACAGACTTATTGGAAATTTATTAAAATATAGAAAAATAGTGTCTCTTATTGGTTGAAAATGAGACACCACATTTAATTGTCAAATAAAGGATGATTCTATATTTTAAGGGACGGTTGAAAACCCTAGATCTTAGGCCAACATAGTTTTGGAACCCATCCCAAGGGTCACCACCAACCAGTTAAACCTGTTTCTTCCTGTTAAAGGCGTGTTTTTCGTCTCCACTGTTGCTACATGCATTCTCAGTATCAGGGATGGCTGAAAGGATAGCTGTAGTTGGAAAGTCTGTATTTACGGGGCCCAACCTCACGCCAATGATATGACACAATCTGCTAGGATTCCTTAAATGGAAAACTTTAACTGACTGGAATGTTTATATAATTGTATTGAAATGATCTTTCTTGTAAAGTGCCTTGAGACAACATCTGATGTAAATTGGCGCTATATAAATATATTGAATTTAATTTAATATTTTTTATCTAATTCAACATAATTTGTTGTAATAAGGAGAAAATAAAATAAAACCTGTGTTCCATTTCATTGCAATTTTTGTGGGGTGGAAGTATTGGCATTGGTACTCAGATTTCAGTATCAGTATCTTATTGTATCGTATAATTTGAAAAAAGTGGTATCATTATGGGAAATGACCTAAGAAATTGTTGCTGGTTGTCTAGGTATATTAAATTTTGTTGGTTTGATACTGCTTGTTGCTTTGTTGCTTTGATACTTTGCCACAGGCAGTGCATGTCTAAGTGAACTCACAACAGTCAATTAAATGTTATTTTTTCTGTAATTTCATGCTAATACTATTCATCAGCATTTTGCATTTAAATTACCTTCTTAAAAGTTATATAAGTAGTTATGACAGAGAAATTGGGAACAGTACCACTGATTCCTTTTCAATTGTGAGAGATCCTTTCAAGCATCTCAAAGCTGCTGCTGACGTATGGGCGTCTTATACAACAGTGATTCAATGAATCCCCTCTGTGTCCTGTCAAACAGTCTACCCCCTTTCACTCCCGAAATCAGGTCTCCCCTCAGAAGAGCATTTTGTCCTGGTAACAGCCTGTGGTCGATACCTCCCTATTGTGAAAGAATCCATTTCACTTTGACACTATGAGTCAGTGTGTTCACAGCCAAGTATCGACACAGATGCACTGAGTGTTATTTCCATTTCAACTGCCGGCTCTCCACTCAAGCTGTGCTGGATAGTAACACATTGAACAATGTGGTCCATTCGGCCTTTCTGAAGGTTCTGCAGTCATTCAGAACTTAATTGTGATGTTAAACAAAGTCTCTTTCTGTACTAGGAGAATGTTCTTTTCTTTCTTAATTTTAAATAGGTCAATTTAGAGTGAAAGTGTCATTAAAGAACAAGTGTTGAATGTTTAAATAAAGTGACAGTCTAAAAACATGGAAACAATTAATAAATGAACATTTCAATGAAATTGTTTAATGTTTAACTTGGGTTCATTTCATTTTGTTGAGCCATGGACAAAAATTAATTGGGCTTTTTGAAGTCTTTTGACTGTTGATTTTGTAAATAGACAACACTTGCTGTAATCAGTTAGTGTTAAAGTGGTTTCTTAGGGACAGCTCAGTTGAAACCGTTTAAACAAATTGATCTTCCTGCTAATGTCCTTTGTCGCCCAATTCCAACTCTGTAAAAAAAGATGTTAGACAGTTTTATCTCTAAAATTTCAACATCACTGACACCACTTGTCCAACTGAAGTTAGGCTCAAGTAGAGAGAAGTTTCTGTGGACTAGTTATCCACTGGTATGTAGTGAAAAAGGGAGTGTCAATGAACCGAAAGAAAATGGCGGAAGACTTGACTCCTGGATCCATGTGAAATCTACAAATCTACTGAACAGATATCACTTAACTTTGAATGAGGAAAGGAATTTTTTTTATTTTTGTTCTGAAATGATTAATAGAAACATTAACAATGCACATATTCTGTTTGCAATGATTGAAAGACTAACTAATTTCCCTGCAATAGTAGCCCCTGAACTAAATTTCACCAGGGCCTGCAATGAATTTGCCAACTTTTTTACTTAAAAGATTCTACTATAAAATAGTCAATCTGTACCTCAGTAGTGAACCCACTATAAAATGTTAAAATTAACATAGTTGAAGAGAAAATGGCTGAATTCCATAAACTAAACCAACAAAGGACTTGATGAAATCATAACCCCATTAAGATCGTCCTTATGCTACCTCAATATCTTACCTACATATTTATTCTAAGAAAGTTTTGCTGATAATTTCGTTGGATCTCAATAGTTAACTCATTCCTCCTGTCAGGTGTCTTCCCCCAGGATTTAAAAACAGCATTTATTAAACCACTACTATAGAAGTACAACATGTTAATACAAAACTACAGGCCAACCTCTAATTCTAATTCTTCTATTCATCAGCACAGTTATTGAAAAACCTGTGTTTCAATAGTTTAATAGCTTCCTAACAATGACCAGATATTTTTCAGTCTGGTTCCTTGATCACCAGAGACTGCCCTCGTCGGAGTGTTCAGCGACAAATACAGAAATACAGACTTTGGTAGGATCAAACCACTTTTAGACCATTGTGCAGCATTTGATGCTTCTGAACAAGATATATTATTGAAACATCTGGAGCGCTTGGTCGGACTCTCTAGAACAGTACTTAACTGAGGAACGGGAACTTCCATCCATCTTCTTAACCACTTAATCCTTAATGGGTCATGGGGGTGCGGGTGCCTATCTCCAGCTGTCAACGGGCGAGAGGCAGGGTACACCCTGGACAGGTCGCCAGTCCATCACAGGGCAGGACAAACAACCATGCACACACTCACACTTAAGGACAATTTACAGTGATAAATTAACCTGACAGTCATGTTTTTGGAATGTGGGACGAAGCCAGAGTACCCGGAGAGAACCCACACATGCATGGGGAGAACATGCAAACTCCATGCAGAAAGACCCTGGGCCGGGATATGAACCCACAACCTTCTTGCTGCAAGGCAACAGTGCTAACCACTGCGCCACCTGGTTAACTTTTCATCAGAACAGACAGAAATTATATGTGAGGTCCCCCAGGGCTCCATCCTCGGGCCCTTCCTATTTACATCTACATGCTCCTGCTTGCCCAGATTATAACGATAAGATTAGTTACCATAACAATGCACATGACATTCTGCTTTACATTACAATGTGATCAGGTGACTTTGAACCCATCCAAATGTTAAATAAATCAGTGCCATAACTTTCTGCAGCGGAACAAAAACAATACTGAAGTAAAAAAAATACCATGATAGACAGAATATGTACATCAACACAGAATAACAATATGTACATCAGGTTGAAAATAATGTGCAAATTATATCAGTGTGGTTGTTTAGTGCAAATGTAAGATACAGTGCAGGTGTTAAATATTTATATTTGTTGGGAGCAGGTTTTGTTGTACAGTCTGACAGCTGCAGGGAGGAAGGACCTGCGGAAACGCTCCTTTGTGCATCTAGGATGCAGCAGTCTGTCACTGAAGGAGCTCTGCAGTTCAGCAACATTTCCATGCATGGGGTGGGAGACTCTGTCCATCAGAGATGTTATTTTAGCCAGAGTCCTTCTGTCTCCCACCACCTGCACTGGATCCAGGCTGCATCCTAGAACAGAGCTGGCCTTCCTGATGAGTTTATCCAACCTCTTCCTCTCAGCTGTCGATAAACTGCTGCTCCAACATACAGTACTGTAAAAAATGACAGAGGCCACCACAGAGTCATAGAAGGTCTTTAACAATGCTCCCTGGACTCCAAATGACCTCAGCCTCCTCAGCAGGTAGAGTCTGCTCTGACCCTTCCTGTAAAGAGCATCAGTGTTGTGGCTCCAGTCCAGTTTATTGTTTAGGTGAACACTCAGGTACCTATAAGAGTCCACTATCTCAATGTCCACTCCCTGGATGTTCACCGGTGTCAGTGTGGTGGGTCTGTGTCTCCGGAAGTCCACCACCAACTCCTTGGTTTTTCCAGTATTGATCAGCAGGTGGTTCTGCTGGCACCAGTCCACAAAGTCCAGAGTCCTCTGTCTGTACTCTGAGTCGTCATCACCTGTAATGAGTCCAACTATGGCAGAGACATCAGAGAACTTCTGTAGGTGGCAGCGTGGAGAGTTGATGGAGAAGTCAGCAGTGTAGAGGGTGAAGAGGAACGTTGCCAACACGGTTCCCTGTGGGGCCCCCGTACTGCAGACCAGCGTGTCAGAGACACGGCCCTGTGTCCTCATATACTGTGGGCGTCCTGTGAGGTAGTCCAGTATCCACTGGGACATGTGGTGGTCCACTCCTGACAGCTCCAGCTTGTCCCTCAGGAGTCGTGGCTGGATGGTGTTGAAAGCACTGGAGAAATCAAAGAACATGATACTCACAGAGCTTCCAGGTTTCTCCAGGTGAGTCAGAGCTCGGTGCAGCAGGTAGATGATTGCGTCCTCCACCCCGATGCCGGGTTAGTAAGCAAACTGCAGTGGATCCAATTAGTTAGTTAGTTTATCAATACAAAATTAAAGCAGGAAGGGACAAAAATTGCCAACTTGTGGGTATGGAATAGGTTTATGAAATGGCAAAGGGATAAACTGACCCAAAGTTCATTATTAGTAAAAAAAAAAAAACAGTACTTTGAGCAAAAGAATTATCAACAAAAACTTCCACTCTGAAATATAAGATGACAAATAATTTCCTTTGGGGAAAGTTTTAGAATTAATTTTTCTTTATAACCTACTTTATGTAGTTCTTTTAACAGTTAATCATTTTTAACTGGTTGTTAAAGGTAAGGTTATATTTGGAGGAACTTAAAATTTTTTACTGTATTGAAAGTAAATACAAAATGGATATACGTTCACGAAATGTTTCTCCTTATCTACTGTGATATCAGAGGTTCACAATAATAACCCAGTGTTGTTGTAACCAGCAGACCACAAGGACACCATGGCCTGTACAAGACATTGTGCAGACTGTTAAAATCTGATTGACTACAGAAAGATGGACCATAAACCATCTAGGATTAAATAATTCTATGACTGCTATACACCAGGCGGGGTCATATCCTGTATAATCTCATATTATGCTGTCTCTCTGCATTCCTAATGCTTTTTGCTCATCCCTGTTGTTATTTGCTTTACCGACAGTGATGACTCAGCCTGTCAGTGAAAGCGTTACAGGAAAATGACAAGCGGGAGTTTCTGAGGTGGTCTTGATCCATCTGTGCTTTCCCTTGCCTCTGTCTGCCTGCATTGATGCCACATGGCAGCTGGATAGACAGGAGCTAATGCATTTCTGCCTGTCAGGAAATATCAAACTGCGTGTCTTGTGGGGAGGTTGACAAGTCATCATTAGTGTCAAAAAGAAAATGGTAAATTCTCTATTTTTCACTTCTGAGATTAAGGATTCCTTTGCTTTCTGTGCTCAGGGAAGCTAACTGATAAGATTCAAGATATTTGGAGAGGATCTCTGAAGCTTTACATTTGTTAAAGATAAGCCATAAAATTGTTCAGTTATACACTGATCTTATGTTACAAAACTGCTAGACACACCATATCTTTGCCTCAGTTGCATGCTGAGAAGAAGAGATGCAATTTTTTCAAAAAATGTCTTCAAATCATCAACAGAGAGACTCACTCATAAGTAGCCTAAGTCCTGCCCATCTCCTTCTGATCAATTTGTCCCTTACTGTGAAAAAATATAAGTGAGAGTCAGTCGAGCGATAAAAGTTATTTTATGATCCTGTTTATGATCTGACATAGATTCAACATATTATGTTTTATTTATTTACAGATACATTTTAATGCTATGATAGTTCTAATTTTCAGCTGGCAGCAAAAGTTACTTTAGTTTTGGTGTGAAAACAAGTAGTGGACTACATCTGCTCATTTCATAAAATTTAAGTTATCAAACACACAAAAAAGAAGAAAATGGCTGTAAGATTAGGAAGTTTCACATCCTTCTTCCATAACAAAGGAAGGAGCATTAAAGGTGAAGAATACCTTTATGAATTGGCCATGCTGAATGTGGCAGCTATGCTGTAATTATCTCTTGACACACATCCTATGTCCTCGTGCCTACAAACGAATCAGACCACTGCTGATATTCATCACAACAGCACTCCCTCTCGTTTGATATGGCTCAATTAGCTTGTATTGTAGGGCAAGCTAATCTGGAGTCTTTTGTGAAGTATTAAAACCAGAATATAAAACAAATCTTTTTTTAAGAAAGGATGTAAAAAATATTTTACAACTAAACAGGAACATTTTCTTAGTATTCTCAGTATTTCCTTTTACATGTGTATTTTGTTAACAGTTGCAAGGTGTTTAAGGCTATTTTAACAAATTAAAACAGGAAAGGAGGTTGATTTTTATGGGTCCATGTTAGACAAAATGTGATTTATTTGTAATTAATAATGATGCCTGTTTCCGGACCAACATGGGTGGAACAAAAATTTATGTTCCACCCATGTTGCAGGCTTGTCCAGGAGCGTATGTTGCTATAGTGAATGAGCGGGGCTTTAGGTTAGAAATTGAGCGAGGATTGTCAAAGTAAGAATAACTTTTTAAATTACTTTGCTTTGTGGAATACTCTTCAGAGACGTCACTACAAGAGAAGGTCTGCACCCCCTACTGTCCTTGTAGAGAAGTGCTTTTCAAAACCTACGTACCAACCGCGCCATGTACACACGTAGCCGGGGGTTTTTTAAAAACGAAGATTTTCCCCCGCTCCTTAAAAAAAAATCTCCATCCACACATAACTGGATAAATGCATTTTTCACACATGCACAGACATGTCAAACCTGTAGGGGGCAGTAGTTCTCCCAAATCCTATCCGCTCAGAGTAACTTTCTATCCTCTTTAAGTTTTAAGAGCCATAACATCACTATCAGCAGCAAAGAATGCTCAAACATTACTTTTGCGACCTGTGTTTACTCTCAAAAACAGCTTTGATGCCCTCAGAGCTGTGTTGGTATCATCCAATGTCAAAGCGCATTTGCTCATTTGCTTTTACAATCTCTATCACTGCTGTGTGCTGATGTTAGAGGATTGAAAGTTACTCAGGTGATAGGATTTGGGAGAACTAATGCCTGCTACAGGTTTTCTGAAAAATGCATTTTTTTGTGTCTGGAGGAGTGGAGGTAAATCTCTGTTTAAAAAAAAAAAAAAAACTGGTTACGTGTGTAAATGGCCTCAGTCAGTACTTGTGCATGTGGGTGCAAACTTGCTGAAGGAAAAGTATTAACTAGGCTTTAGGCTTCTATAAGCAAATGACCCAAGATGAAAAGAAAGGTGAGAGAAAATGACTCCTTAAAGAGACTGGTTGTGAGACTCAGTCTCCTTTAACTTTGAAGTAGTGTTAATGTTACAGCCACAAAGTTTGATGGATTTTGTTGTGCAATTGACCAACAGAAAGTAATGCAAAAGTGGGACATGGCCAAAGATTTAGCAGTTGTAACTTAGTCTATCGTTTGAAATCTTTTTGTTGGTTTGTTTTTTACAAATAAAAATCTAAAAGATGTAGCAGGGATTTGTAATTAGCATTTAATCCCTAAAAAAAAGGCCAGTTTAATTAACTGCCTTAAATAATAGTTTATTACTCTCTTTGTGTAATTTCATCTCAGTAGAACTACAGCTGTGCCTTTTTTTGTATTGTGATTCTGACATTAATTACACAAGAAATGGGCAGAAGACAAGCAGCAAAGGAAAACATTTTTTTTTCGGCCAAAACTTTTTTATGACTACACCACATACCCTTCAAATGCAGCTGTTCTGTAAGAGTTTACAGAGGATTATAAGAAAACATTAGCAATCAAAAGGTACCGTGAAGACCACCAAAAACTGACCACTAATAGCTGAAAACTGGACAAAGGAAAAAAAGCCAAGAGGCTCCTAGTAACTTGCAGGAGCTGCTGAGGTCTATAGCTCAAATTGAAGAATGAAACAGACTACAAAAAAAAAATCAGGATTTGGAGTTATTTTAGGGTTTTTTTTACTTTGCAAATTTGGCCCTCTCTCTTAATTGTTGCTTAGTCATTTTATTTTCTCTAGGCCAGTTACTTATTAGTTTTCATTTTTTTTCTGAGTAGATTATTTAGTTATAGTTTATACATTCGTATTGTTTTCTATTCTGTTTTACTTGTTTATCTTGCTCATTTGTTTCCTATCTCTGTTTGCCAGTATGCCCCTCATCCCAGCTGATCCTAATTTCCTGTTTTGTGGTTGTGATAAAATGTGAAGAAGTTAAAGGGATATGAATAGTTTCACAAGGCAGTGTAATAGTTATCCAACGGTTGTAAATATGCATTTCTATTGCCTTATACACCTTCATCCTGCAATCCCAGTGCTTATCCAGCTGAAACGTCTTCTGACAGCTAATGTTACATAAAGATGAACCAGATTGATCATGCTTAAATGGTTCTGATTATTGTGTTTTACTTTGCACTTGGTGTTTCGGTGTTGGTGTCAGTTTCTGATTGTGGCCCACACTGTCAGCCACAGTCAGATGGATACCACAAATCTTTATATTATCATTCACAGCTATCACCAAATAAATCAAGCTTTTGCAGGGAAGTGAATTAGACACAACAGAAGATCTTTGATGGACTTTGACTTTAGTGCTGACAAGAATGTTGTTGACACATTGCCAAATGCATGTTTTTTTTCTTGTTGAAGATTAGATGCAAAAAGTCAGAGACTATGAAATGTTCTAAAAAGCTAAAATATCATCCATGCTGAGGATTTTTAAAGTTGCAGACAGCTTTTCCTAGATATAAAAAAACAGCCTCAGCATCAGTCAAAAAGCATAAATATTCTATACTGTTTCTCTGCCAGTTTTTAATGTTCCTGCAATGTAATTGTTATTTTAAGGATGCTTCACTCATCATGGTAAACTGAACCATCAAGTGTTTTACTAAGATTTATTTAATTATTAGAATCCAAAGCATATCTAGTAAACTGACTGTTTTGCATTTTGTCTACTAAGAGTATAAATTCATGTAAATGTCAAAGGCATTAGGTGAGCTCATCCAAGTGAATTATTCATCAACATTTTAAGTTGAAAGACAAATACCCCCCAAATTTCTAGTCATGTAAAAAATGCCAAATTCTAAATTTCAATCTGATTATTGCAGTTTTAAGCACAGACTTAAACACCACATACTGTGAGCAAAATAAAGGTATTCCAATCTAAAATCTGTATAGAAAAGGAGCTGAAGGAACTCTAGAAACGTTGTAAGTTCTTGAAAAGAGCAGATGAGGCATTGATATTAATACACTGTTACCATGTGTAACTAAGATTTTGAATTTGAGAACTGTGTTTGAAATTAAAACTGAACCTGTAATATGAAAGTTAAAGGTCTGAAGGCATGTCATATGCAGCCATTTCTTAAGGCTTTAGAAAACAGTGGTGCAGAACCAGTATGTCTCAATGAGACACTGCCACTATATGGCATATTCTTTTTCCTGAAACAACAGATTATGTTTTGCTTCATATTATCTTCTCAGGTTTTTTCCACCGTATGTTCAGCCTTAGAGATAAATCTTTATTATATTAACACAACTTATTTCCTTTCACCATACAATCTGCCAGCTGGGTTATATCCACACTCAGCCAGGCAAGCGAAACAGACACCTCTTCCAAACTCATTATGACAGTACAGCTGTTCTAGTGGGAACTTTCCAAAATCAACAGCCACTTTCTGGACAGCATTTGACAGTCCCTGCTGGCTTGGGTTGCACTGTCGAAGAGACTCTTGTGCTGCCATTTTCATTTCTTAACTGATCTCAATTTGGCATGCCAAGGTGGTGTCTGGCCATTAGGAGAGCACAAACAGAGCTGAGACTTCTTAATGTTTTTTAACAGTGAAATTGAAGAGGGAAAGTCTTTAAAGCAAATTAAACTAAGGAGGTCTGCAGTTTGTGTTGGAGCTTCTTCCCGAGTCTACCTGAATGGAAAGATAATGCACATGATTACCTCATCAAATGGTACATGTTACATCACAATGAGGGCTTGGACCAGCAACCTTCCAATTACAAGACAAACTCCCAACTCCTGGGCCATGGCCACGTTAAATATTTATTGAAATAAAAAATTGTGCCATTAAATCTATTTGATGGATGCATTTCCAATGTTGATTACATGTGCTAAATAACTATTTTAAAGGTTTCCTTTTATTAAAAATGCAATTTTTTCGCCCGTTTTTACATAAAACCCTTTCAAGCTTTATTTGTCTGAGAGTGGATGTAAGTAGGATAGATAGAATTTTGCCTTTTGAGCTGCTGAGAGATGAGAACTGAGAGATACTGGAAGCTGTTTATTGGCTGAAGCTCACCATTTAAAATGTTCGAATTTCTGCTCATACTGCAGAGCCAACAGTGATGTGTGGTGTGGTCAGTCCCCAGTGGAAATACGTATGTTAGCACAGATGTTCAAGTCCACTTGAAAAGGACCAGTCTACCAGACCGACATACAGCTTTACTTCTGCATGATCTGGACAGTATGTATTACTGAGGTCTCTATACACGTTTGTTTTTGCACTTCTGCTGCATAATTTGGCCTTTTCTTTAAACATGGACCATCTGTGGCAGGACTGAGAATTATTTAATGATTAAACAGTACCATTGGGTTAGTCCATGAATTTTAATGGAGTTTATCGTTTGGAAAAATAACAGTGGCGTGTGGGGTTTTTACAAACACAGTGTGTCATTTCATTGTATAGACTGATAAACCATGAATTATATTTACCCCTATGTTTCCTTTATAACAGTTTTTTTATTAAATTAAAACTGTATAGAGTGAAAATGGCAGTTAACAGTGATATACATTGTACATATAATTTTGTTTTTCATTTTCAAATTGTATCTAATTAGTGTTTACTCTAATGCTGTATAATTCCTCAAACCATTTCCTATAAAATACACCATCAAATACATTTTAAAAAACACAGTTTGACAGCTCATTCTTTTATGAACTGCAAGATGATCATATTGACTTGCATAGTAAATTATATTGTTTATTTGCCTTGCATTATAATCACTGTCTGTAATAAAACACATAAATTATGTTGTTTACATCCACTAACTTCATAACAGGTGTACTTCTGATCCCCAGTTCTATAACCCGTGTCTAATTGTTGTTTCCTTATTGTAAACAACATAATATGTCATTATGTAAATGTACACTTATGAATGTATTTGCAGAGCGATTATGTCAGGAGCTCCTGAATTTGAGCAGTCAAGAAGGAAATGCCAACATATTTATCAGCATGTGGGGAAAGAGCTCGATCTCAGAGGGAGAAAGTGGAGCTTTTTGGCTTATTTATAGATACTAAAACCCTAGCTTTGGTTTTAATGAGGACATGGTGAGCCTTTTTGTACAACCACCGATGCAAAAAATTTTACATCTTTCTTTCATGGAAGGATTTTTGAATGCTGTAATCCAAATCAAATTTGAGTTTCACTATTTTAAGTTGTAATAATAATAATAATAATAATAATACAAAGAATAAGAAAGAATGTGTTAATGTAGACAAAAAACATATAAAATAAATGATTACTTGCAGACAATCACATTAGTTGAAAACCATTAAATGTATGGGAGCTAAATATCTTCAAACAGAAAAAAATTAGTTACCTCCGAATTTAGATAGTTTCATTGTTTTTCAATGAGAAACATTATAAAAAATATCAAACATGATATCCAGCCAAGAAAATTTGTCAGTTAGTCTAAGTGGTAAAACAGTCATGCATACATGTTTGTTATCATACCTCACTACACATTGTCTTATTGCTACCACCCATTTTCTTTTTGTGTTTTCTTGTGTGTGCGTTTTTCTGTCTTTTCATTCAACATCTAGCGTGTCCAGCCTATTTGGCAGAAGTCCTACACCTATTCCCACCCCTGCAGTTAATAATTATTATAGCCCTCTTTTGCCAACAGGACACTTTTTTCCATAACACTTTACAAATATTGCGCTTACTGAGATATGGATCTGTAATAATTCCTGTTTGCATAATCTCTTTAGATCATTCAGTCCTGGGTCTTCCTACAAACTCTATTTCTTCAGCACACCCACAATATTTAGGTCACATTTTTTGTATTTGCTGAGCAATTTCTGTGTTACGTTTGCTATCTTTTCTACATTATTATAATGGTAAAGACCCAGTGAAAACATGTTTTTAATTTCCCTGCAGAAGTAACCTTTTAATTTTAATCACTTTGTATTTCAAATAGTCCACAAAGTCCTATATACAAAAGAGGTTCACATGGAATTTAAATGTGTCAGCTACATCATACTTTACAGGGAACATAGGGTGCTTTTTGTATATTTGTTTTTAGTTTTACACTAAACCTACTTGAAGTGTTTGTTGGTGAACAACTCAGTGTTCTTATCTAACCATCCATCCATTATCTATACCCATCTATTATCATCGACCCGAGAGGTGGGGTACACCCTGAACAGGTCGCCAGTCCATCGCAGAGCAACACAGAGACGTACAGGACAAACAATCATGCACACACACATTCATAATTAAGGGAAATGTAGAGAGACAAATTAACCTGAGGGTCATGTTTTTGGACTCTGGGAGGAAGCTGGAGTACATGGAGGGAACCCATGCATACACAAGAAGAATATGCAAACCCCATGCAGAAAGTCCCAAGGCCATGATTCAAAACCAGGACCTTCTTGCTGCAAGGCAACAGTGCTACCAACTGCACCACTGTGCACCTTTATCTAAACAAAATCACACTCTTCCAGCCAAAGTTAAACGTTTTATGTCTGTGATTGTAGAACAGGCAAGGTGTAGGTACCAGGGGTCTCATTTATAAATCTTGCTTACGCACAAAACAGAGTCTGAAAACTACGTAAGCAACTTTAAACGCAAAGTTTGGGATTAGTAGAAAAAAACATGGCGGAAAAATGTACACAACTTTAAGCACACTAAGAATCATGCTTACGCACTTTTTGGAAACGGAGGGCACTGGCAGCGAAGCAGGAGGAATAGCAAAATTGTAAATTCAAGCCACATTTTCAGACTGTATATATTAAAAAAAATGTATAATTTTCTTTCCACTTTAAAAAAAATGAAGTTTTGCTCTGGTGTATCACATAAAATCTTGAAATGTGAAACAAAGTTAAAGAAGTGAGAATACTTTTGCCTGTAACGGTGTTGAATGCTTATTATAGGGATGTGGAAACTGCAAGATGCCACTCTGGGTAGTATCAAGAAAAACTTTGGTTTTTGTCCAACTTTGTTAAAGTTCCAGTTGTTTTACACTTTAAAAGAATTGCTCTGAACAACAGCAAGTTTAAGGTTTAGTGATTATCTTTTCTTAATTTCTTGATTCATGATGTCCAAAACATCTGTTTTATTTACATTGTATGTTCTCTTGTCTTTCCCACTTTAAGGAGTGGCTGAAAGTAATGGAAATCTGTGTCTTATCAAATAATTTACCCTAGAGGAAGAAAAAAAACATGCTAATCTACAAAAACTTATGTTACTTTAATTTATGATTTTTTTAGGGGTGTGTATGAGTGTATAAACAACAATAGTTTTCTGCAAATAATACATATTTCAATTCTTTTATACTAAACTTCAGTGGCAAATCTTATCACTCTAATGTAACAGTGGCCTCGGAAGATAGCACTTAGATTAAAATGTAAAAGTTTGCATATTGGTCCATATAAAATGATCACATTATAACATTTGTTCTTAAAACAACAAATAAACAAATCAAAAAGAAGACTTGAATGTATTTCTTCAAAAAGATTTATTTAAATTGAACTATGTACATGCTGTTGATATATTTCTAAACACATAGTAGTTTAGTTATAAAATATGTGTGATAAAACAAAGCTTGATTAAACAGCATTAAAGGTAGATGTGGTATTTTTAAAACAAAAAGACATCCAAATAAAACTCTTATAATAAGCTTTAATTACCACTTTAGACATTTATGATAAAAAAAAGAACACTTCTATCAAACTGAGAATATCCCCCTCTCCACGGCATCAGTGTTTCCAGAAAACATGGAAAACAGTTTCTCCCAAGGCAGCATTTTGAATTAATTTAAGTTGGTTTATGGTTATAAATCGTACACTGACTGACCAACAAAAGTGCACATGTATATGTAAACAGATTTATTTAAAACCTATTTTTACTATCAGCTGATGAGTGAGATAAACATTATTTGCTCTTGCCACACCTGCGGGGTTATTGGAATACCAAGAAAAGATAATTGGTTATTGACTGATATAACTTCAAACACCACATTTTGCCCAACACTTTTTCTTGCACAAAAATACAAAATTTGTGAAAGCATTTATCTAATTCATCTGCACTGGTGCATTTTGCCTGGCCTGACTAAATCCTTTTTGTGAACATGTGTGCATTTGTCAGTCCTTTTTGTGTGCAGTCTTGGATGGTAAAAACCCTGTATTTGACAGTGGACTCCATTAAGATTCAGCACAGCACACTGAGGTTTCACTTGAGGGTGGAAGGGGTATTCTCAGGCTTTTCCTACTCTCTGTTTCTCTCTTCTCTCCGCTTTTCTGCTTCACTCTCCCCCTGCTCTCTCATTCGAGACATGGCTCTGGTCATATCCACACACACGTTTATAGACTCTGATAAATCTGATAAAATTCTTCCCTGCCAAAAATATTTCTCTCATTTGGAAACAGTTTGGTCCATTGAGCTGCAATTATACGCCCCCGGGAAAAAAAAAGTAAAAAACTAAGGTACAATACGGTAGGCTAATAAAAAGTCTCAACCTCTTTCTTTGAGGCAGAAGAATCATTCATTTTTCATTGTTATGTTAGATAATTACCTTTCAACAGGTCTGTTGAAGCTATGGTATAAATCGATTTTTCAAAGTGTCACAAATGGGATAGCTGTTATATTAATGGGAAAGAACTCAAGATGTGCAAAAAGCTTTCTCTCTGTCCAGAGAGCCATCCATCCATTCACCCCTTGTCCGTACCCGCACAGCATTGCAGAGTTGCAGGGGGCTGTTGCCTATCTCCAGCAGTCTTTGGGCAAGAAGTGAGGTACTCCCTGAACAGGACACCAGTTTTTCGCACTGCAGCACAGAGACACAAAGCAATACTGTATGCTCTTGGGATCACAGAGAGGAGAAACAAACAGGGATGCACGAAAGACCTAATGAAGATGAAAGGCTAGATGAAGAAAACAATAATCTAAGAAAGAAGAAATAACTTGTCCAATTTAAATGCATAAACTATAGCAAATACAAAAGGATAATTACAGATAGAACCTATATTATTAGATAGAAAACTTTTAAACTAATCAGATTAATGAACTGAAGGAATATGTGAAATGCATGTACAATTCAATTTGAATTACTCTTCTGGTTAAATGCCTTGTGATTAGATTGTTGTGAATCTGCACTACATAAATTTGGAGTCCAGGGAGCGCTGCAAAAGACCCTCATTGACTCAATGGTAGCATCCATAATTTTTTACAGTGCTGTATGTTGGAGCAGCAATTTATCGACAGCAGAGAGGAACAGGTTGAATAAACTCATCAGGAAGACCAGCTCTGTTCCAGGGGGCCCCCTGGATCCAGTGCAGGTGGTGGGAGACAGAGGGACTCTGGACAAAATAACATCACAGATGGACAGTCTCCCACCCATGCATGGAATTGTTGCTTAACTGCAGAGCACCTTCAGTGACAGACTGCTGCATCCTAGATGCATGAAGGAGCATTTCCACAGGTCCTTCGTCCCTGCAGCTCCCAGACTGTACAATCAAAATGCAAGGCAATATTATTTGTATAGCACACTTTCAACGCAAGGCAATTCAAGGTGCTTTACATTATTACAGAAATGTGAAAATTAAAATATAGAATCAATAATAGAAAGCATGAACAAACATTTATAAAACAAACAATAGCATTGAATTAAAAACAACAATTTAGGAATAATAGTATCGGCAATAATAGTATCAGTTACACATAAGCCTACACATAAGTCTAAATAGGTACGCTTTTATTTTAGATTTAAAAGAGTGCAGTGTCTCTGCAGGTTTGCATTTATCTGGCAATTTGTTCCAGATAGGAGGAGCATAGAAACCAAAAGCTGCTTTTTCATGATTTGTTCTGGTTCTAGGGACGATAGTGATCTGGATGGTTTGTACCATAATAGCAGATCTCTAATGTATTCTGGTGCTAACCTATTCAATGACTTATAGACTAATAAAAGGACTTTGAAGTCGATTCTCTGAGCTAAATGGAGCCAGTGTAAGGACTTCAGAACTGGAGTGATTTGTTCTACTTTCCTGGTTTTAGTGAGAACACGAGCAGCAGCGTTCTGGATCAGCTGCCAACCTGTGAAGACACTGTTACAGTAATCAAGGTGGCTAGAGATAAACGCATGGATGAGTTTTTCTAGGTCTCCTTGCGCCATCAGTCTTTTAGTCCTAGAATTGTTCCTCAGGTGATAAAAAGCTGACCTTGTTATTGCCTTTATGTGACCTTGAAGGTTCAGGTCTGAGTCCATTATTACACCTAGATTTCTTTTTTGGTGCTTCTGTTACGACCAAATTTTCCCCTTGCGGGAAAATTTGCAAAATATTAGCAGAATATTCTATTCTATTCTATTCTATTCTATTCTAAATAAACTGAATTGAAACTCTAAACTGAGCTTACATAAGTGAGAAAATGATTTTTAAAAATGCAAACAGAGTAAACACAGAATCAACCAGCATCATGAGAGCTACCAGCTGTGTTACTGTGCAGCCCTTGTCTGAATTTATACATCCAAAAATCTATGGTTTTATGTTACCAAAAAAAGATTAGAAGTTACATCTCACCCAATCTACGTACATTGATTGGATACCAAATTTCAGTGTCATTGTTGGTATGCATTTAAACATTTTTAATGGTATTTTAGTTGACTGTGAGGTCAGAATCTGAAGGTATCTGTAGGCTGTCCTAACCAGGGCTTACCATTGGCATTTGTTTGTCTGCCCCACAGCAAGTAGTGCTGTACTTTAGCAAATAATTGTTTAAAACATAGCCTAAATTTCATGTGCATCCGGGCAAAACTTTAGCCCTGCATAACTGTAGGTTGTGTGAATCATTATGTCAATCAAATGAAACTGAGTTGGGATCAAAGTCATTTGCATTGAATTTTGCTAGAGTTTTTCCTACTTGTAATTGGAGGGTCCTCTCCATTGTCTTTACATGCTTGCTCATAATGTTAGATTGCTGCAAAGTCCATCACTCAGTCTACCCAGCTGTTTATTTTGGTTGCTAATTTTTCTCTAGGAATTTGAAACTTTATTTCATTGCACTGTGGTATAAGTAGGACTAAACTGAAATGTGTTGTACTATGTTGAGTTGTTGCTAAAAATAATTCGGAGCATGCATTTTTCTCCAAGTAGGTTTTGTAGGTTTTCTAGTTTTTGTGAAGGTTTAAGTAAAACTGTAAAATTTAGGGAGTGTTACTCATTGTTACTGTTTCTTAGTTGCTGTTAAAGTTGTGACAGTTGTTAAATATTTGAAACCAGGTCAGTTTTATGTTCAGCTAACACATATGAGATAACATGCATGATGATTTGGCAGTAAATAAAATATACCAAACTGCACTTAACTAGAGAAGGATTGCATCTAAAAGTTGCTGGATCTTAACTCTTAATGACTGGAGTTTGGATATTCATGTCCTAGATTTTATGGTAATTTACGTAACAAACTGAATTTTGTTATTCTAATTCTAAAATGGAATACCTTCCATCCCTTTTTATGAAGGTGCACAAACCTTATTGCCTTAGGCGCTTTCAGGGAATCTATTGTTTTTAATGTGTGCCATATCCCTTCATTCCCAAAAGTGTTATGAGGAAAAATATTTACCTCATTAAAAAAAGATAAAGAACTACAGAATGCCTTATTTGAACTACTTGGTAAACCCTAACGATACTTTTTTCATACTTGTTTCCAGGGGAGTAGGATTTATACAGGGAATCAAATGATATATAGTGACTTAGGTAAATAAAAAGTAGGCTATTGGTGCCACAGTGAATTTATAGTTGTAAATAATTATGAGAAATGTATTAATCCATTTTCTTAGACAATTTTCAACACATCACGACACATCACCATTTTTTATGGTTTTACATTTAATCCGACTAACATATTCCTGTTTTAAGAAAAGTTTTCATATTTCTACTTGCTAAGTGTCTGACTGAAAAGCCACTCAGACAGGAAGAAGCCATCACTACAAACTCAAAATAAACAGAACACACTTCAGTTTTTAAATGTACCAGGATGAAAATTGATTTTTTTTTTTACACATGTCCTGCATTTCCATAAAACGAAAGTTCAAGTATTTGACTATAAAGAATGTTTTTACATTAAGGGAAAAAAGCTATGAAATTGTTAGCCTGAGAACTCTAACGCAATGTGAACTATGAATAGAGGGGGCAGCACCGCGGTGTGCAGGAGTTTTGCTGCAGAAGGGACTGGTGGACTTCATACAATAGGTGGTATCTATAAAAGATGTGACATCATGTGAAAAATTTGAAGCATGTCAAGACAGGAAGCTAAAGCTTGAGTGCAAATGGTCCTTCCAAGTGAACAATCATCTCAAGAGTTAATCACAAAGTAACTAATTTGTAGTGCCAAAGTAGTAGCTAAAAAAACTGTGTTTTGGAGTAGCCATCACAAAACCCTGATCTTGGTGCTGAAGAATATTATCTGTCAGAGCTAAAAGGATGTGCGCATGCTAAGACGGCTTACGAACCTGCCTCAACTGCACTAATACTGTCAGGAGAGATGGACCAAAAATGTAGCAACATTTTGTGAGAAACATGATGATGGATTCACAGGATGTTTTAACTAACTCAGTTTTAAAGGTTACTTAATTGTCTCTGGTGGTATAACTAGGTCTTAGTTATACTATAAAAGTGGTATATTTTATGTCTTAGTTATACAGTGGCACTTTTTTCCTGTTGGAGATCAGCTGTTGTAGATACAAACTTACTTCTAATTGCTATATGCCAGAATGCAATGACAATGATTTAATGTCGTACTTTGAAAAACAAATATGTCGTGTTATTTTGCACAGTGTATGTAAAAAGTTTGTGGTATATCTTAGAAATCAATATATTAATTAGAGATAAAACACAGTACCATATCAAAATATATAAATATGTAGGCTTTTATTTGTTTCTTTCTTTTCACTAAATTCCTCAGAAGCTAGGTAGCCAAAAATAATAATAAACACAGTCTCCTTCAGATTGTCCAAACAACATTGTCAAATTGTACAAAACTATTCTTTTTCTTGAACTGAGCCAACTGTTAACATGTGCAATGAGTAAGCAAACAAAGCTCTTTGATGGTTATTATCTTTTTAAGGACACCTACCGTCCTCTGGGTGGACTCGAACATAAAACCAATCACTTACAAAATTAACAATTCATGCTCAAACCACGGAGAGCAAATTACAGTTAGTTAGGACTTAAACAACATTTATGAATTGCTTTGTATACTTTACAAAAAACTGATACACTCCTGTGCATCTCATTCTAATTTCCGGAGCCAATCAAATGTAAATAGGCCTGAGGCCTGCTTTTTTTCTGTTTTCACTTCAGTGGTTTAATGTGACAGGATTCTGTTTTCTATGCACATCCTTTCCATAAAAAACATTTTCAAAATAATTGTTTTTAAATGATCGAAGACTGTTGGTTGTCTCCTGCACAATGCATTTAGCAAACGTAGTGCCTTGCAAGAGTGTTTTTCCAATTAAACTTGGTCACTTTTTCACAAACAAACTTTTGTTTGTCTTAACAGCACAACTTTTCACAACTTGTCTCTACCATAAAAGCACTGTTATGAAGAGTATCTCAAATGTCTTAAAATTCTTCACAGACAGAATAACTAATTTCAAATGATTAACATTTGGTAATTTGGCTATAAAAAGTACATATTTTTACTTTTCAAACATTAGGGGAGCTTTTGATGAACTATTTACAAATTAAAAGAACATTACAATAAAGTGTAAAGTGAAGACAACCAAAGTATAATGGTATTATTTATTTAACAGTAGCACAAGTGATGTGAGGGATTGTCTTGCATGAAAACTACAATATTATGACATCATTAAAATTGTGCAGAGTTAATTAGGTTTGCTCCTTAACATAAACCAGCAGCTCAAGTGTGAAATAGACGCATCTGATTTAATTGCTTCTCTTTTTTTCTGGATGCAGTGTATCCACATAATCTAAAAAAAAAACTAACAAAATAAAACTAATCTTGAGTTTTTGTAACCAGAAATAGCTCACAAGAAAGAAATGAAGGACAGAGAAGGATGTGTTGAGTTTGGCGTTTCGCATAGAAAAGTCATTCAAAAAAGAGGGACATCTTGAGTAGGAAGATACATGTTTTGTGGAAGCAAGAACACTTTTTTAACCTGATGAAAGTCACCCAGATTGTAGCGACTGCAGTGATAGATGTGAGTGGGAAATATTTCAGAAATGTCATAAAGAGATTTCCTCATCAGCGTTAACTGTTGTGTAAATAAAAAAATTGTGATGATTTGTAATATTGTTACTGACCACAGTATGTTGTTTAATGCAGTTGGTTAGTTTTGTGTGGGTTGGTGAAGTGTTTAGAATTTTCAACTCATCTTGCCATAAAATCCATTTCATTTTCCGCTTTGGTAAAGATAAGTAATTTAACCATCTGTTTAGACTGTCCTCACCAGCTGCAAAGAAACATCAAACTAAGAATGTGTGTTGTTGCTGAAAAATGTATATTTTGTGTCCATAACAGCACACAAACAAACATATAGTGAAATTTCCTTTTGGTCCTGCATGCATGTAAACCGGAACACATGCGGAGTGCCTGTGTGCTGAACTAAAGTGCACAACTGTTGGTTTTATTATGGTAAAGATTCCCAATTAGAAATCTACTGTTTGTAATGTTTGTCTTTTGTTTTACTTAGTCTGCTTAAAAGCCATAGACATTATCAGCAAAGAGAAAACTTTCCCACACCTTAATAATACTGTTCACCCAACCATAAAGGTTGGACAGCAGAAGCTCCCTAGAACAACCCAGTCAGCTTAGCTTTTCACATTCATTTCACCTTGTTTATTTGTGTACCACTTCTGAGGGTAATAGAAAGAGGCAGGAAAACCAATCGTTGAGAATCCCAATCAAATTACCCCTGCAAAACAAGGCATGCATTGGCTCCCAATCCGGTGTGTCCTCCTTATTGATAGCCCCCAGATGAAATGGCTGCCCAATTAAAGTCACCAACATGTTAAAAAATGTAAACTAATACCATGTAAACTAATACCGTCCCTTTTGGCAAACCACCACATATCACAGAGAGAGAAATGGAAATTGAACTAATGTATTTTTCTTCTTCTCTTTTCTCATCTTGTTTTTCTTAGAAGCTCAGTGACTAAAATAGTTTTCGACATTAATCAGCGAACAGTGAGACAAAGTGATTTCAAGAGGACAAACAATAAAAGTTGTCATTTTTCTATAATGATGGTATTACATTTTACAAGTGTTTGTATTAAATGAGTCATGTTTTAATTAAAGACATTCATAAATTGATAAATAACTGTGATAATGCTACAAGAAAAAAATATGTTCATGTGTCTCAGTGTGACAAAAGATGCAGACACTGAATACAGCAAACAAACATTGTTTAATTGCACTGATGCATAGGAATGAATGGGCAGGTAGGAATCTATAAAAACTCTATATGCGGTCTTTTTGAAAACAAATGAAATTTCTTCAGGTCATCATCTGTGCAACTTTCCTTTTTAATAAAGCTCACAGTTAGAATGGCTTAGGGTCATCCTGAGCTATCTCTGTAGTCATACTGCTATAAACTTAGATTATTGGAGGACAGACTGACCAATTTTCTTTAGTCTGCTACTTGTCTCTTCTGGTACTCTCTAGTTGTATTGTTCTGCTGTTATTTTGGCTGTTAACTTGGTTTTCTTTTTTCAGTGTTTTTCTTGACTGAGATGATGCTCCCAGTAACCGAACATCCCCCATGTCCTGTTATCAACTTTTTACTTTCTTTAATATAGAAAGTACTCTTACATATGTTCCTATTGTTCTTTTTTGGGTCTCCTCTGTTTTCTCCTGTGCTGAAAAACATGGCGGACTGGCAAGAGCTCCTATTGGTGGAGGTTTCTAAATACAGACATCTTTATAATTCGGCGCGTAGAGATCACTTTGATCACCGGTGATTTAATGGACAAGTGGACCATCTCCTTTTCGTCTTTTTTCCTAACAGTAGTAAACAGCATAAAAGTTCTTCTGCTTTGTTTAAGCTTATTGTTGTCGCCATCTTGTAAACAGCAGCGATTTCTACTTCTACTATGGTGTAGTGTCGTATGCATGCTGTAGAGCCCTACACCGCCCTCTACAGTCTTCAGGAATATTGTCTCTCAGCAAAAACAAGCCGCAAAAATATAAACGCTGCTAGAAGGCGTCTCGGCCAGTTCCTCACGTCTCATTTTATTGCGGAATGTTCATGCGTCAAGCATAAACCAAGCTTTAAATAGAAAACTTTTAAACTGATTGCCATGTTTGTATCGTTGTATTGAAAGACTTTTAGTATAAAATGCCTTGAGATGACATCTGTTGGGACTACATAAACAAAGTGAATTGAAAACTGAATTGAATGGTGCAACACTCTAACAAGGAGTATGATTGTCCCTGCTCATCCGCGGACAGTTTTAGCAGACCTTAGTGGGTACAGATCACAAAATTTCTATCACGCAAGCTTTGCAGTTGAGTAGGCAGTAGAGCAGAATAGGAAAACTGACTTAGGTTAAGGCTTTTATTCTGTAAGCATCAAATTATTTTAGCTGAAGCCTTAATTAATGATATTCTGCCAATGAACAAATAAAAAAAGAACAGAAAATGTAACACTTTGAGGGGTCATATTTACTACAAGTGAAAGTTGCTACTGAAATATTAATATATCTCATAAATCAATAAAATTACGGTTTTGACAAAAGTTTGAATGTATCACAGTCTGATAAATGGATATCACAGAAAATATCAGTTTTAAAGAGGCAAGTTTAGTTAAACAAATTTTAGCAACACAAATATAAATTGATAAATAAGCTGTCAATAACATCTTGATACAAATTGCCAATGTACAACAGCAACAGACATAATTTGAAACAAGTTGCATAGGAAATGTTCAGACTGGATGGAATGGACAGTTTATCAGATAATAGATCTTCTCCTTCAGGGGTGAATGTTCGTGTACCTCCTGGGACAGGGAGAGTGAGCTCTCCAGGAGGGATGTTAGAAACTCACTTGGAGGCCACGAGGTAAACAGAAACCTGGAGAGTAGATTATTAGATCAAAACTACAGGTGGACTTCTCAGCACCTGCTTCAGTGTTCAGTGGGCATGAAATTGAGCATACCAGCAGTGGTGACATACTATACTATTTAATTTTCTACCTCAGATGCTTCCATTATTTTTGCAACTGCCAATAAGTTACTTTATTTTGCATATTTTGGACTCAAAATGCAATGTCAATTGAGAAAACTATCCTTTTTCTCACTATGATAAATAGCTTTAATTTAGTTACTTTGATGCAGTGTTTATATTCACATGGAACAGCTCTTACTTAATCACAAACTGAGTTGTTGCAGCGTCAGTAGTATTTTTTTCTTCCATTTTGCTCTGGAACCAGTGTTCCATCACAAACATTTCAACCCTTCTTGTCTCTCATACCTTGGCAAGTACAGACTGTAGCACTGCTATTGTGACATGTCAAGTATTCAACAAACCAGGGTGAGAATGATGCTGGCCTATTTGCACCCATCATCAGAACTAAGAATATTTATTTTTTCTTTTCTATTTTTTCTTTGTTCTTTACAATTATCGATACAGAAGTGCATCTGAAGCATTTATTTATTTATATAAAGTTGTTCAAGTTGATTCAAGTGCCACAGAAACCTATTTTTCATAGCCACCAAAAAACACAAGAATACACATATACGTTTATAAATGTAAAGATTGAATTAAGGCAAAGGTTTGTTGAGTTTTATAAGCTGGAAAATGGTAACATTTAGGATATTGTTCACCTAAACATGTTAATTGCTCAGATTAATTTAAAAAAAGGTTTTAACAACGGAAATTTTTACATATAGCCATTTGATTTTGCTACATTTGCCACTAAGCTATAGTGAGCAGGACGGTGAGGGGGTAAAAAAAATCAACCCCAATGTTTACTGAAGAACAGCAACTAATATTTCAAAATTATGCTACTGCAAAATACAAGAGTTTTACACAGACTGATGTGGGGAGGGTGGGTGACAATGCTGTTTTGTTGACAAATCAGCAAACTCAACTTTGCCTGAAATTTTAGAATTTCTGTTTACCAAGCTTGCAAATTTGTTATCAGTTGTTCAGTTGACGCATTTGAAGTAAGTAAATGGCCCATATTATGAAGGAAAAAAAACACATTTTCTGGGATTTGGGGTGTTATTGTATGTCTCTGGTGCATATACACGCAAATACATACAAAGTTGGAAAAAACACATCCACGCTATTTTGGTTGTGAGCTGGATATGCGTTTCTGAATTCCTCCTGCCTTCAGTCTCTGAGTGAGACATTCAAAATCATCACGGCTTTCTACGTCACAACCCAAAACTTTGGAATATTCACACAACCTCAGAGCACCATCTCCACCCACCAGGTACATCAGTAACGTCTAGGAAATCTGCCATTTTGTTAATGATTTGAAAACAGTTGTTTAGATTAGGAAACACCATGTTGAAGCCCCATGCAAAAGGTTCTGTTGTTGGCTGGTCAAAAGAGCACAAAACACTTCATCGGGTCCCAGTCGAAGAGGACAGAAGAACGGCAAGGCTTTAATTCATTTTTGATGGTAAGATACGGGTGGCAAGGGCGGGGAAGACAGAGGACGAGATGCAGGCTCGAGCGACTCTAACTGCAGGGAAGATGGAGGAAATGCCGCCAGCTGAAGCGACTATAACAGCCAGTGGGACAGAGGATGTGCCGCTGACTGGAGCGTCTCAAAGAGCGGGGTCTCCACAGTGCTTAGAGTCAATGAGTGGGGAGGGAGCCAAGATTCTAGAAGCTTTGGGCTTGGCCAAATTAACAGCAGCTCATGAATATGTAATAAGCAGCAGAAACGGCACAATCTGAAAGGGGCTGAAACAGAGGGTTAGGTAACAATCATTACCTACAAGCTATTTCCAGCAAACAACTTCAGAAATATGTTTTCTGGAACTCAAAGACCTATTTTAACTAGTGGAAAAATAATCCAGATATGGGAAGTTTGAGGTAATGATTTAATTCCGGTTGAAGTAAAGTACATCATCCATGCCCGTGGAAAACATCATAACATTCAAAGCAGCCAAAATTATTTCAAAACTCTAGACTTGCTAATATAACTGAACATTTTACAAGCTGATATTCAAATTTCTGATCATGCTTTACATGAATAATAAGAGTGGTCAGGGGACATATGAAACAGCTCTTGAGGATGAACAGATTTTCCCCCACTATGAGTAAATAAACTCAAATGAATTAAAGGTCTGGAATTTTAGATGGAAGAATATGCTAGTGCAATTAAAAATCCTTTATTCTAAGGTACTTCACATTTCTTTACAAGTGGTGCCGATGTATATGGAAATATGTGTATGGCAATATAACACAATATTTCAAATTAATGTTGACACAATACTCACAGCAGATGTCATTAATAACAAATGAAATAATAAGGAAATCAAAATAAAACTATCTATAAAGTGTGTGACGTTATGTTTAATAAGCTTTAACGGTACTTGGAAAAATATTGAACACATGAAAAATAGTCGCAAACAGTGCACACAAAGCGAAGAAACTGTTGAAATTATTTATTTATAAGCAATTCTTTACCTGCATCAAATTAAAACCACCTGGTTCAACAATCACTGGTGGACTCTGGAGCTCCCTCTACAGATATTTGGGGGAAAATAATTATTGCAAGACATACTACACTGTAAAAATAGAAAGTTGAGTTTACTTTTAAAAAAAAGGCAACACATTTCACTAGGTTTTTTGAGTTTTTTCAACTTGACTCTACTACTCTATTACTCAAAAAAGCTAGCGAAGTGTGTTGACTTGTTTTTTAAGAGAGGTGGCATTTTCTTCTCAGGGCGATTCTGTGGTACAGTACAATTATAATATTACCTTAAATCTATCTGTAAGTTCATTAAAGTATATATACTACCTATTTGAAATATAGCACTTATAACATGTCCTAACTGAATGCCTTGAAATTAGCTGCATGTCCCTTTAAGAGCCTCGGACGTTCCCCCTTCCACATGCTGTCTTCAACGTCATCACAACATTCTCGCAGCAGCAGCTCCAACGAGCCCAGCATGTGGAACACGGCTGCAGGTGGGCACTAGTCTCTGAGCTGATCGCATTATGTGTTTGGCCTGGCCTGATGGAACTGGGACCGCAACAGCAGGGAATCCGTAAACACGGGCCCCTCACTGTGTGTGCACGCCTAGTTTGAGGAACCTGTTTCCCATGCCGGTCCAAGCTTCGCCTGCCGAGTCACCAACCACAATGCTGAGCGGTTGTCCATCTGTCTGCGGTTAGTAAACACGTATAATATGTGAGTGGTTCAGGACGTGCTGTGGTGGAGCCATTACCAGGCCGGGGTCGTGTTTAGTCCTCCATAGAGGCTCTCTGGGGGAGGAAGCTGTTCATTGCTCACTTCTCTGACGGAGAGAGCTGTGCCTTTTGCAGCCACAACGGCTCTTTTAAGAGCCACCAACAAACCTCTTAAGAGCTTTCCTGTCTAAATTGTTTAACCTCTTTATAATATGTTTCTTATTTATGTGTCTGTATAGAAAAGAGGGTGATTAGAAACATTGTTTATCAGTATTTCTTCCATGTTGTGCTGATGCCATGACTTCCTGTCAGTCACAGCTGCAGTACTGTTGCATCTTCAGTGTGCCTGACTTTTTTTTTTCCCAAGAAGGCAATGCACAATTGAGAAAAATAACTAGGTATATACTGATTTACATAGGTGATAGCTGACTGCTGTTCTGTTCTGCTTTTGTGCTCAGGAAGCGAGGGCGGGAGGGCTTTAGAGTGAAGGGGGCGGTAAACAAAATGTTTGCGCGTTGCTGGGAGGTGAGGGCATAGCTGGGAGGACTCAGGCATTCAGAGCTCGACATGGCAGCGGTAAGAGTTTTAAAAGATTAATCAAGCATACATAAAGTAATCTAAGAAACATTTTAGGCATGTTTTTAAGGAGGGAATGACATAAGAATGTGATGAAAAGCTTTGGAAAAGTGGATTTTACACGCCACCCCTCCTCAGAGAGTTTTTCTTTTTACAGTGTAATGCCACTGGCTACAGATGTAATTCTAGATATATGAATGCCTCCATTGAGCACTGTTAGAGCTACATTGTCAGACAGGAAAAACATAGAATTTCCAGGTGTTACATATGAGACAACAGAGATCTGGAGATTGGGTCGTTTTGGTGTCAAGATGAAGGCTAGACCCTTCAACATTTGCTAAGAAAAATGTATATCACATCTGATTAATAAGCCCAACAAGTTTCCAAAACAGTAGACATCTTGAAATAGCTATTTCCCAAAGAAAGTGGGTCTACTAACTACTTAATATATTAAGAAAGTGTTTTCAGTAGTTCTTCCCAGTATCATCATGCATAACCTAATTTATGAGAATGTTTCTGATTATTTTATCATATGCATGAATTAACTGTAGTGTTGCCATAACCTCATTACATTTAAACTGAAAAGTCTCATTAGAAACATATTTACAGAAATATTTTGTCATGTATGCTGTATGTCTAATAAAAAGAACACTATGTATTATCTACAAGGTTTAAAGATCAGCGCTTCTGCAGTCACACGCAGAATAATGTGTTCTGTGCTGATTTGCTGGTGGCTTCTAACAGGCATCTATGCAAATCAATTATATATGTAGGAAGCAAAAAGGTGACAAGCCAGAAAAATGTTACACTTTCTGAATATCAAGTAGGTCACCAAAACCACAACCTGCAGTGAGGAGAAAAGGAAGCAACGTCGATGTGATTCACCAAGCAGACAAAGACATGACCATGACAGAAAACCAAAAGCCGACTGACGGCAACTGCTGATTTGAGCGATGGCTGTGAACGGCTTCTAATTATACTTCTCCAGACTGACTCAGGCAGTTTCACAACATTGTGATTTAATGTTGTGTTGGTTTGGTTGTGACAGAGTGAGTCATATAACAATATGTGTGAAGTTTCTTTGAGGTCTCATCTAATTGTCTGTTATGGTGACTGCAGAGAGCAAAGGCAAAGAGAAGTGGACCAGCAGGAAGGCAGAAAAATCACAGACACACCAAGCTAACAGGAGCGAGGAGAAAGAGAGATTTTTCACACAAGTTGAAATTTTAGATGGGTGCGGGGTTGTAAAAAAGAAAAAAAGAACTGAAATACACTGGTTTACTGCCAGCCTAAAAATAGGGCATAGGCACAAACACTCCCAGACTTGACAGTGTTTTGAGTTGGGTTTCTTGAGCTGTTATAGAAACAGAGCAGGACTGTCACAAAGAGAATGAAAGCCTTTGCAAAGTGACTGTGTATGAATCCCTGATGCTCAACCAGAGATACTTGGAAGGTTCCCACCAGGATGTTAGAGGGAAAACAGCTTGGAGGGAAAGCGTGAGAGAGATTTAGTCATGGAGATGAATGAAAAATGCTGCTGACATCAGTCCACAGCAGCCCAGCCCCAGTCCACAGAAAGACGATATGACATCTAAATTCCCCAAAGATCAAGACCTGGATTCAAAAAGTCTTTGTAATTTGGGATGTTTTGACTTTACACAGAAATGCTGCACGGCATTACAGATTTCAAAGCGTCTTTATGTATGTATCTTCTCTATCACATAGTTGCAAACGTGCAAAAAGTTTATCTGCTTTCATTATTAGGTTTTCTAAAACTATAGGGAGTTGTAGATTTGATTAAATCACACTAATGTAGGAGGAAACTGCATTCCGTGTTCATTATTTTCTCATTTAAAAGTTTTTTGCATATTTTTTATCTATTTATCGGTTGCAGAACAAAACATAGTATAAGACTCAAAAGCTTATTACTAAGCCCATATTCAAAACAGTTAAATAAAACAGTGTAAAAATTTGCATAAAGAATTTTTTTATATATATACAGTATATACAAAAGTTGGTCCTTCAGCATCTACAACATATGGAGAACACTCCATGATTCATTGCTAATTCTGCTTTTTGCAGCTGATCTATTATGACAAAATGATTATAAGACTCTAACAAAATCAGCAGGTATTTACAGTATATATTTTGTTTGAGGTTAAAAGTCTGAGTTGACATTTCAACGTGGAATGTTTGTCATTTTCTTCTTCTACTGGTGGAAGATGTGTATATTTAATTCCAGTAAATCATATCCATGAGTTCGCTCGTCATTTCAGTTTGATCAGGGGTCATTAACTCTGACATTTCATGGGTCAACTGTCCAAAATAGCCTCAGTGACTGGAAACAGAAGTATACCATCGTGTTCTCAACAAACAAGAGAGATTGATTGAAATGCAATTCCTTCTATGTTTCCTTCTATTTCAAATCCTAGTGAAATAAACTGAAGACAAAATGTGTAAAATCTATTTTTGCATGGTATTCTTTACAGATGAGAGAAATGAATAAAGCAAAAAAGTGTAAATGAATCATATCTGTAACACATCTGTAACATCTTTGTGATTTAACTTATGACTTAAAAAGATTCCTATAATCTAGAATGGAAGGATTTATATTTAGCTTTCTTTTTCATAGTAAGGTTCATGATGGTAATAAAGTATGAGTTGGATAGGCAATTTGATTAAAACCAAGACTAACCAAGCATGTCTTACACTTACAAAACTAAGTAACGCTACCAGTCACCTCAGTGCCTGCCATTTTCATTTTTTGTGTAAAAATGAGCTAATTCATCCTGAAAGACGTAAGTGGGTTAGAGAGGGGATTTTACAGTATTACAAAAAAGGAATTAATTTGGAAATAACATACATTTCAAAAACAAGGGTTATTAAACAGCATCTAAGGATTTGTGTGTCAATATTTCATTAAATCCTCCACACGTTCTGGCCTCTTCTGTTCTTGTCATTAATAATTAAAAAAAATATTTTAATCAGAATCATTATTGGATTCATCAAATTGATAATCCAGGAGATGCTTCACAGCCAGCAAAACATCTGTGGTGAGGAAGCAAACATGGAGGAAACAGCATTGCTTTAAGTTAAAGATAAAAGCAAATGAGGAGACCACTGAATTATTCCTGAAGACTGATCCACATCACAATGAGACTGATCAGCGCAGATATACCCATTCTAATTTATGATCTGACGCAATTAAAACTAAGCTCTTTTTTATCCCAGGGTCAAAAAGAAAATGTATTCAAAGCATTAAAGCAAGTGGTTGAGAGTGATATCAAAACAGGCAGGCAGCAGCTCATCTTTAGCCTAAAAACCTGACATTTTGAAAGGGGGAGATTTCATTATGATTATTTTATTTCAGTCTAAAATACCAAACTCATTTCCATGCAGTCTAACTCTGGGCAACATAATGAACCCAATCATGGCAATTTTACACAGGTATTTCACATGGAGACGTCTGCATCTTGGAATGGAGTAAGATGCTAACTGGCTGGAAGGACTAGAGAGGATTTTCTAATGGCATGTCTCTCACAGAGACACAGAGAGCTGCAACCTGGAGCAGCAGAAGACAGCTTCCGGGGTTTTTAATCCCTTTAAATTGCTCTTATTCATTTAGAGGTTCCCTCGCGTAAATCATGTAGAGTCTGAGGTCATCCTTTTTGTTTGCATTTCCTTAGCTCTATATGACTCAGATGCTGTTGATTGGCCATATCTTTGTTTCATTACTTTGTTCAAAGATCAAATGGTGACCTATTTTCAGTTTCTTGAGAGTACACCAGATCTTTATGATATGATTCTCTTGGTATTTCAAAGATTTAATTTAAAGATTTAGGTATGCCCTCTAACAAGGTTTCCTTGGCCTATAGAGGAGAAAAAGCCCCCCAGCATCACTAATCACCCTCCATACATCAAAGTGGGCAAGAGTTGTTTTTCAAATGATTCCTCATCTGTCTGATGTCAGACCAACCTGGAGTGTTTGTAGATGAAAAGCCTGATCTTAGTCTCATCTTACCTAAGCACACGTTTCTAAATAAAGTTGCATTAGAGTTTAGCAAACCCCATGTTTATATTTGTCATAGTAAGACCAAAGAGGCTTTTTTCACGCATTCACAGTAATTTGACAGGAAATAGACAAGGGGGAGACATGCAGCAAAGAATCGACCAGAACAACCATGTTGAGGACAATAGCCTCTACACATGGTGTGCCTGTTTGACCAACTGAACCGTCCAGCACCCAAAGAAATACTTTGTAAGTTCAAGCCCTGTTTGACTGTTGGAAACTTTGTAATTTTACTTCTATATTTAGCAAGTGTTCAGATCTCTTTAATTCTTCAAAAAAAGCAACTTACTAGCAAAAAAGCTACTTTTTCTGTTTTCTGTTGAATATCTCTTCAGCGGTTATTTACAAAGGTGGGGTTTAGAGGTCAGCAGTCAATCACAGACCAATGCAGAAACACAGGACAAAAAAAAAACATGCTGAAACACTCACTCCTACAGGCAGTGGGGGAGCATGAGTACTCAGAGAGAACCTACACATGCATGAGTGACGAGGAACACAGCAAACTCCATAACGAAGGACCCCACACTATTCAAGGACCTTTTTGCAGCAAAGCAACAGTACATTAACAGTCATTGTTATCAGTATGTTTAACTGAAATGAAATGACCTTGCCAGTTATTTGTCCCATCTTCTGATACATTCACTATCAGTGGAAAAAGGTGCATAACATTTTTAACATAGCCTTTTATGTCTTTGAAAAGTTTCCCTATGTGAACACCCCATAGCAGAGTCTGACTCATATGCAGTTTTTTTTTCTTACAGAGTAAAATGTGTTTCCAATTTTTCATAAAGTTTTTAACAATAGAAACAATATCTCCCCTTTTATATGTTAAATATGTGTTTAAACAAGTCCAAAGAGAGAATTTAACATTTGTTTCCCTCTCATAAAACATTCAGACCTTTTTGGGACAAATGGTTTAAAAAATGCAATAACAATAAGAAAGAAAGAAAGAAAGAAAGAAAGAAAGAAAGAAAGAAAGAAAGAAAGAAAGAAAGAAAGAAAGAAAGAAAGAAAGAAAAGAGAAAGAAAGAAAGAAAGAAAGAAAGAAAGAAAGAAAGAAAGAAAGAAAGAAAGAAAGAAAGAAAGAAAGAAAGAAAGAAAGAAAGAAAGAAAGAAAGAAAGAAAGAAAGATCAAATTTATGAACTACTTTTAAATAATTGAAGAGTTATCAAAGGGTAAACAGCAAGCAAAGGGACATAGGCGGTGGTACACCATCAGAGAGGAATAGGTCAGAGAAAGTGTAATATTCATGCAGGATACTCCCTCTGGGAAAATCTGCCTGGTCATGTAGGAGCAATATGCTCCCAAGGCATAACAGTCTTTGAATTGAATATGAATTTGAAGAGAGTTATGCTATCTGCTGAAAGAAGATTTGTTATATGAAACAAACCAATATATCCTAAATTCCTTTCAAATAACTTCAGAGCCAGTAGATAAGTGAGGTCCATGCTGTTCATATAACCCAGAAGTAAATACAATAAAATAAACCTCAACTAATATATCATAAAATTCAAATATACTGATCCATTGATTGAGAATGTCATACAGAAAAAAGATAAATGAATTCCTGAGCTAGCGTACTTTAGAGAAGTTACTGGTGGGAAGAGATTAACACACAGGAGTAGATTTAAGAAAGCGGCCGATAAGCCCTCCTGGATATGGCAAGCTCCACTACTGCTGAAGATAAAACACATAATGAATGATTCAGTGTGTAGGGCTCAAAATACTTTGGGAGGACACAGTAGATTAAAAAAAATATTTAGCTGGAAAGTTGTAGAATAATAAGCTGGGCACCTTACAGTTTGAGGAAAACATAATTTTTTTGTTGCGAAACATTGCACATACTGTTATATATAATAAATTAATTACCAATAAAGCCCTGATTAGCTCAGTCTAATCTACACATATAAGCTAAATATAATTATACAATATAAAGTTAAAATATATAGAGGTTCATAATATACAGGTGTATCTCAGTAACAGGGCCATGCTGTGAAGTTTATGGCTGGTAAAGATCACATGCAATGTAAATTTAAAAATATTCAAATTTTGGTAAAAACTGAAACAGAGGCCCCTTATTTGGATTTAACATCTCCAATTCCAGAGGAGTCAGTCAGTGCCTCACCAGTCATGAACCTCACCGCAAGTCACCTCGTGGTTATCTATTGGACATTGAGGGTAAGCAATAAAAGATTACTGCTGAAGAAGTTTCCTGTTCACCAACAGCTGTATCCAAGCACATTAAAGGAATGCTAGGTGGAAGGAAAAAGTATGGTGGAATAAAGGTCCAAAAGCAACAGGGATAACTGCTGAGTGTAGAAAAAAGTACAAGAAGACATAAATTGCAGCTGGAACAAGAGCTTCAACCACCACAAAGAGACATATCTAGACTAGGACCATGGGCTACAACTGTCCCAGTCCCTGTTAAGCCACCCCTCAATCATAAAAATAAGAAGATTTGCAGGCAAAGGGGGAAAAAATATGGTGGGAACTGTTGTTCAGATGCCCAAAGCTGTAATTCTAGATGATCGCAAATGTAAATTTGGAAAGTGAAAGTCCCAGAGTTTGGACAGAGAATGGACAGGCAGATTCCAAGTCGTTTCCACAGTCAATCAGTGGGTTTACATGCACACCTACAGTAAAAAAAGTTATGGCAATAGTCGAGCAAATGCCTTGACAAGATTTGGATTCTTCATCCAAGTATACATGTTCTATAAGAAAACCACATTATTGAATGAAGTGTTTTTCAACTCCACAACTGTAGTTGGTGACATTTTTCCAATATCTTCACATAAATAATAAATGTTGGCAGCAGGGAAGCAGACAGAGTAAAAGCAGGTTATGCACAATGAGCAAAGAAACGACGATGCAGCACGGTACTTTTAATACCTACTGTGATGATTGTTTTTCATGTGTTGCTACTGGTGTGTTGTTGTCGTACTGTAGTTGTAATAGCCTGACTTACCTGTGATGTTGTATGCACGAAAAAGTATTGTCTTTCTAACTGCATTATCTGGGTGTCTAAGCTCGATCATGAGTAGACCAGTTCGGTTTGACTTCAGGACAAAGGTGTACTGTATACGTGCATTTCAGGAGTACAGTTATTGCATTCAACCCAACTGAGTGATGACCTGGAGTGTGACAATCATCTATGTTTTATCACATCCAAAGTCAGCACAGGCATATATCAAGAAACTTTACAGCTCATTCTTCATTCTTCCCTCTGCTGACAGGCTACATGTAGATGTTAATTTCATTCTCCAGCAGCACCTAACAACTCTCCAAACTGCTTAAAGTAAAAAGACCTGGTTTACTGCAATTATTAAATACTAGAATCACTCCTAGTACAAGCACATGCTTCAGAATAAAAAGATTTCCTGTCATGCTTTCTACCCAACAAATCCTGTGACTGTCCTCCTCCCATTTCCCCTCCAATTGTTTTTTGGTCAACAATACTTAGGGGGAAAGCAAACATGAACTCCAGTCCAAGTCAACCCACCCCACAACCCCCACTCTCACCTTCTTAACCTTTAATTTTTTTATCTGCCATACCCAATATTGTACTTTTATGAGAACCTGTGTCTTTGGTTTTCATGAGAAATACAAAATTAAATATATCACTCTTTGCAATAACTCTACATATTATACTAGCTTTAAATCTCAGAATGAGATGCTGAAATAAACTTTTCAAAATTTTTCTAATCATTTAGAAGCAGCTCCACATTTAAAATAAGAGGTTGTATCAAAGCTAATCATCTATTTTCCTTTCTTCCGCATCAGCTTATGTTAGGGGGTTAAGTCAGTGTTAGAGCTTAGCACAGTTGTTTATGCACCCAATCAATTAGCCTATTTATAGTTTGTTTTTGTTTTTTATTGCTTATTTTTCTTTAGTCTGTTTAAAGTGAATCAGTGTGTGGCAGGGATTATCATACCTGGCAAAACATTCAGTGTTTATCTTATTAGTGTCATATTTTTAGAAATAAAAAATATGAAGAAAAACATACCTAACCCAATTAAAAAATTGTTCCTGCCTGTGTGGAATGTTTTTATTGGAAGAACAAATGTGTGCTTTAAAATTGATGAATCTACTGAAGCTTTTTAGAGTGGGTAAAGAGGTCCAAAAAGCTGAATATTAAGTCCATCGATTTTGTTTTTGTTGTATACACCCCATAAACACAGATCTTTCCCAGTGTACAGTTTCAATTAACATATAGTGTCTGTTCTAAATGAGCTAATACTTAGCCATAACACCTAGCTCACTTTTGAATATTTGAACGAACAGATCTTAGAGGGGAACAGGATTACTTAATTTGTCAACGACCAAAGGTTTGTATATATTAAAGCATACAAGGCTAATTTTGAAAAACCAAATTGTACAAAAATAAAATACAAAGTCACCATTTATAAAATAAAGTTTAAACAATACTTGCAAACTATTCATTTTTAGGCCACCTATAAATCTTAGTGATACAAGGAACATACTAACCTCTGCACAGCTAAAGATAAAACTGTTCCGCATGTGCTTTTTTTAACCTTTTGCAAGTTGGAGAAAATCCTCTAAAGTTTGGGTTTATTACACAATGGGTGTTTACACCACAGCATGCACAGGTGTGATGACAACTGTAATCCCTTGAGAAAGGTTGAATGACAAAAATGTGGATTTTTTTTTTTTTACCCTCTATCTAATCCCTTTTCGCCAGAGAACAGTGGTGAGGGGCAATGAAGAGGGATCCGTCTGTCCTATGTGATGTTCATGGACACGATCCGCTCTCGTATGTCCAGAGCTCATCCCTGGTGACACCACTCCGTCACAAATGTGACACACAAGTGGGAAGCAGCCGTTCTCCAGCTCAAGCCGAAGGTGACACGGCAGCAGTGTCAGTCTGAGGGTACCTAAAGCTATGAGTCGGAACTCACATTTTACGGTGAAGCACAGTAGATGTCGGTCACAAAGCAGGGGGTGTGCGACATTCCCACACCTCCGCAAGCACACGCACGGAAACCTTGTCACTCAGGCACACAGGCTACGTGATTCGACATAAGATGGAGGCCACTTATGCAACACTTGATTCATTTCAAAGGTGTAATTGGTTGTCTGTTTGGCCTGGGAGGAAGAGGCTCGTGGCAGCAGCAATTTCAAAGCTGTCATTCATCAGAATCTGCCAAATAATACACAGATCTTTTTTTAGGAGGGAAAAAACAAACAAACAAAAGTAATGATATTTATTTATTTTGCATGCAAAACAGATATGTCTTAAGTTTTTCAGTACAAATGTGTCTGCAGTGAAAATAGTATGCACAGTTTAATTATAAATACTGCTTATCATTCCTGTTAAAAGTCAAATTTAAGACAAAACATTTTTTTCTTCACATTAAATTTTCCCTAAGGTAATTGCTTTCCAAGGGAAAGGAGAAATTAATTCAATAATTCACATTAATTCAAAATGCATGCTAATGAAAGTGGTTATCTTTGCACAAACAAGCTTTAAAAAAAATCTAAGTTTAGTTAAAGTTCAGAGAACTTTCCACAACTTAGGGGCTCCTATTGGGTTTTAACAGCACAATTTTTTTTAGTGAAGACTCCCCATTATGAGATATCAAATAAGAATTAAAAGTGTAAACATGGTTAATAAGGCCTCATAGGTAACAGCTCAGTGGCATTCCCTACAGAAAGGAAGGAAGGGAGGATCTTCTTGTAAATCCGATAGAGATTTACGAGATATTCTCCACATATCAATTACTCCACTAATTTAACAAATGGCTCTTTCCATTTAAGATGGCAGAGAAATGACCTGAACTTGCAGCTGAAATATTCAGTTTAAATGAAGACAAATTGTAACAGAAAATAATATAACAACTCTGTAGCGTTTCAGCAGAGGAAAGGTAAAAAGAATACTCAACATGGAATAGTGTTTCTGGATATGAAGCATTTGGTTTGGGTAATGTTAGTGGTTTATTTTCCTGCTGAACTGCTAAATAGTTCACTCATGTAATGTAGGTCACTTCAACTGGAAATTATACATTAACTATGACAAACTCCCAAAATATAATCTCAGACTCACAGTGGAATAGCACAGTTTCTTCTTTATCATACACAGTCTATGCAGTTTGACTTGAATAAATTCCACATCAAATTCTTTTAAAAGACCTCTACACTCAGTCTTACTGTAAACATAGACACAGTTCTGTTGATATATTTCTGTTAGAGTTGGTGAGTTTAAAGCAGTTTATAATGTTCAGGCTGTTAGCTGGAAGGGGTTTGAAGTACAGTCGGGAATGTAGGATGGTGATGTTCCTCAATGTTACAGAAGGTTTAAAGTTCTTCAAAAAAGGCCACCCTTGACTTGGTGCTCTGGAGTGTAAGCTGCGGGGGACAAAAAACAAAACAAAACAGTCAAAAAGACTTTGGTATATGAACTAAAATATAAATATCGAACCTAAAAGAAGTAGATAACACAGATGCAAAATATCTGAAGCAACAAATTGGAGAACAGCCAATAAACAGAGTATTTTACTTTGATTATCCTGTATGGGAAGGACCAACAAAAAATACTGCTGTTATAATACTACTGCTGCTGTTCCATCAGACCATGGAGGTGCTGATTCTCATCCCAGCCATTTCACACTTTGCTATGAACTGTTCCATGGAAAGCTGTAGATCACGTTTCAATGAAGCCAACAGGACCACATCATCTGCAAAAAGCAGAGACCCAATCCTGAGGCCACCGAAACTAATCCTCTCCTCACCTTGGCTGTACTTACAAATTCTGTCCATAAAGGTTATGAAGAAAATCAGTGACAAAGGGCAACCTTGGCGAAGTCCGACTCTACCTGGAAAGGAGCCCAACTTACTGCTGGCAATGCAAACCAAGCTCTGGCACCGGTCATAGGGACCTAATCGTCCGTTTCAAAGGTCCTGGTACCCCATATCACCAGACAAACGGCCACAGGACATGGTCGAGTTCTTTCTCAAAGTCCACAAAACACATGTAGACTGGCTCGGTGAACTCCCAATTTCAGTAAGAAACATATAATGAATATTGAGGACTTGATACAGAGTCTGCAGGGGTCCAGCAGGACTACAACACATATAGAAAGCTACAAAGGGATGGCGTATATCAAACCATATATGCACACCACACTTTCCAGACTTTATTTGCAAATAAAATCTAAATGATCTATAATCTTTTTCTTTCTCTTCAGAAATTGTTGCACTACTTTGCATTGACCTGCCAAATAAAATCTACATAAAACAAAGTGAAGTTTGTGTTTTGGGTGTAACAAAATGTTTATCAAAATTGTGGAAAAGTTCAAGGGATTCAAAAGCTTTTGCAAGGCACTTTAACCCCTATGGAAGCACTGTGAATCAGTCCACAGAGGACCACTAAAAGCAGTAACTGAATGCTAAAAATCCAGTAGGGTAAATAAATATATAACTTAAACATGGCTTTCTGAGTCCTCCAGCTGTCAACAGGCCCTTTGGAGTGTGCATATATAAGCATGCAAGGCTGGAAGCTTTGGCACCTTGACAGAGTTCCTTTTCATGGGAGTTGGCTGCGTCATAAGAGCCTGCAGTGGTGTCAGGGTTTGGAAGTGCGCCACATTCAAATTTCTCAAACTGTAAAAAATATAAGGATTAAAAACGCCACTTTTTCCTCGGTTCATAGTCCGGACACGGCATTTACATCAAATATTCTTCCAAATCAGTGATAAAGAATGTATGAAGGTTCCTCAATTCAGGAAGAAAGTAGAAGTACCAAACTTTGAGAATTTTTAAGGCTGTCCCATTACAAAATGTAATTACAGCAGTGCAGAGCCCAAGGCTGCAGGGCTGTCAGGGGAAGGCCACACTCCAGGGGTTTTGTCATGGACCATTAGAAGTCATCTGCCCCAGACTATTCTCAGACACAGAATAATTTATATCAGGCTGTATGTTACTTTTAAAACACAACCTGTAAAACACAACCATGTAAAATCTGTTTATATCACTCAACATGTTTTCTGTTACCCCTGAACAACATCAATCTAAACTAATTGATGCCTTTCTGAGTTTAGCTACAAATTTTTTCATGAGCTAATAGGAGTCTGGAAAATGTAAGTTCAAGTTAATACGTCTGCTTTAAGACAGATCATAAATTCTGCGGCGGTCTAACATGCCTATTTCCTTGTTTAAACTCGGAATATTGGAGAAATCTAAGATTTCGAAGTCTTTGTTTGTTGTAATTGTGTTCAGACTTTTGTGCTGAGAGCAGATCTGAAATACTTTGTGATTTATTAATAACCACAAAAGGATTCTGTTTTCAAAGACTGGCATAAACTATGCAGAATATTCAACTATCTTAAAATTAAATACATTGAAAAAAATATATTTAATTAGGATTTTGATTTGTATTGTAAACTTAAAGATTTTTTTTAAACTATTTTGTCCAGGATTGAATAAGTGAGACATGGTTTTAAATCAATTGAATTCAACCTTTAAAAGCAAAGTGAAACACTGACTTATCTTATTCAATAGAAGGAAAACAGAGAGTCAGTTTCCTTCCTGTAAAAGCTGTAGGATAAGAGGAATTAAAGAGACTGCCAAGGTGAATATTAGACTGCTGGGGATGAAGGAGGACAGTTTGGGAAAATCAAGGTTATTTCAGGGAAATGTGGATGAAGGACTTAAGCAAATCCAACTAGTGGAGGTGTGAGAGGGAAGGATTTGCTGCAAATTATTTACTGATTTATGTGCATTGTCCCTGCAGACAGGAAGTTTGAAAGACGCCTATGAGTGCAAATCTTTGACTATACATTTGTTTAATTATCTAATATTGCTGTGAACAGTGAAACTCCTATTTGGCATCTACAAATGTATTCCTTGAATGGCAAAGAATAGATGTTTTCTGAAATGAATCTCAACAGTCCACCATCTGTGCGCCACTTTGTGATTATTCAGATTATGCATAATTTTCTTTCAGTATCCCAAAAGCTTTCATTTTCTGGTGTAGTGGTTGTAACTGAGCTTTTCCTGAAAAAACAAAAAAAACAGCACAAGCAGAGCAGAAAATGTGACTTGGGAGTAGGGCCAAAGTGCACTGATCTGTATCAAGGGAACGTCCATTAATCATTTTTGAGGAAAGAGAATGTCTAGATGCAAAAAAAAACAAAAAACAACAAAACTTTGACTAAGGTTGGAGTCGGTTCAGATTCTTTTCCCTAGTAAATAATGTGCTTTGTTCCACATTCCTTTATCAATCATTTCACTTCTGCCTCTTATTCAGAATCAGTAGGAAAGTTTCCCACTTCGGAATTTCAGGGTTATTTTACTCGACTTTCATCTATTGGGGTAATCTGTTGGCCACTCCTCTCAGTCATTGTGTCTCCATACAAATTTGGCCCTTAAGGACTTAGCTAATTCCCCTTTTCCACTAGGGCCAGTACGATCTGGAACAGGTAGCTTCAGAACTGCCCTGGCTAGGTTCCATTACCTGTGTCCAGTCCGAACAAACCCCTTTTTTTGGATTACTTCTGCCTTGGTCCGAAGCGTGCTGAAGTGACCCACCTATGGACTGATTGGTCCAGTAATATGATATCCATCTCATTCCTACCTATTAGTGGTAGCCGCTGATTGACTTGGCGTTGTTTGTTTGAAGTGATGTCTCAGTGTGTAATGCCAGTAACAGCACCAAAATCCGAAATGTTCTCCATAAAATTTGAAATATTAAAAGTATCAGAGAATGGTTTATTTTTCTTTGCTTTAAGTAGCTCTATATAAAAAAAAATGAGTACTTTAAAAAGTGTAAGAAGCCGGTATAGGAGCAGAGAAGCAGGAGGTCTCTGCGATAATCAGAGAGCTGGAGCCGGCTAGATCGGGCTGGAAGGCTGCAGATCCGGAGTCTCAACAGACTGGATGATTGCTGGTTAGATCAGTACTGGCCTCAAGAACAGAAATCAGGAGCTGGAGGCATTAAAGGATCTATGTCTAAGAGATGTGAGGTGAGAAATGGACGTGGGTCAAAAGCGAATTAGAATTTAAGAATTCGTCAAAAGCGCATCTTTGAAGCGCTTCAAGCCAGAAATACACAACTTGCCAGGCCTAGGTCATGTTGCTGCCACCAACTCCTCTAGAGAGGCTGTCGGGGTGAGGAAGCTGTTCATGGCTCACTTTTAGGCGGAGGGAGCTGTGCCTTTGGAGCCATGATGGCTCTTTTAAAAGTCACCCACAAACCTATTAAGAGCTTTCCTGTCTAAATAGTTTAACCACTTTATAATATTTTTTTTCCTTCTTTTTATTCCTGTCTCTGTATAGAAAACAGCTGGGGACATACAGCTCGGGGTAATTAGCCACACTGTTTATCAGCATTTACTCCATGTCATGTTGATGCTGTGACCCCATGTCAGTCACAGCATCACTGACACCACATCACAAGGCCCCTGGATTGGTTGATGTGGCACAAATTGACGCCGAAGTTCAGATTTTTCGACTCCAGCAGCAAACACAAAAAGCGCTGGTCACGCGAGAATGCAAAAAGTGCAACACATAAAATGATGTGCTACCATATCGCTTCAAATCTCTTTGGGAGCGTTTCTGAAGAGGCCAGTGTAATGACAGTTTAACAAGCTCGCCAAGCAAAAAAAAAAAAAAAAAACCGTCAAACTAACGGTGCGTTAGTTGGTAAACTGTCAGTACCAAGCAGTAATGTTGACTAATAAGGTACATTATTACGTCTCAAAACGTGTGGTTTGCTTATATCATTTAGTAGCGTGTGACGTAATGACATAAAAAAAAACTCAGTCAGAACTTCCGGGAGGTGTCCAGAGATACAAAAGTTTTATAGTGCAGTTTTCAGCAGCAGGACACACCTAGGCAGTGACAGCTCAGAAAATGAACATAATAATTGCTGATTTGCCATCAAAATGTTTCAAAAACACATGTTTTAAAGGTATAAAAGGTGTAGAGTGCATCTCTCTATACGAGCTCATCCCGTTTATGGAACTGTGACAGGACAGTCAATAAAGTCAATATTATAGTTTGCCTCTACCATTATTCCAGAAGCTTTGTAATTATTTCAAGTGCCCGTCTCTGTATTTATTAAAAGGATTAAATATTTCTGAGAAAGTAAATATAAAAAAAAGAAATAAAAAACGTAATAAAATGTTTTAAGGTAGAAGCAAAAAGATGGCTTAAAAATTACTTTACAAACAATAGTTTGAAAAGTGAAATACAAGCTGGTATTCCCCCTTTACCCTGATACACCTAAAAGTCTGTGTACCCCAGTGTCTTCACAAGTGCCCGAGGTTATTGTCTTTTTTATCTGTCCGAGGATGCCAATGATTCAGAGGTTCCAAACAGATGGCATGAGATATTCTATCATCACGTCCTGATGCTTGATTGATACCATCTTATCCTCAAAATGCTGCAGGTTTCCACTGCCAGGGGAAGCAAAATAGCCACACAGCATCACCGAAAAACTGCTTCACTAAATGCATGGGACTTTTTTTCAGTGAGCCTCTTTCTTCCCCCCTCTAGACATACTGCCTACTGGCCCAAAAAGTTCCATTTCGACTTTACCACATCACAGAACAGTTAGCCTCTTTCTTCCCCCCAAACACATTGGCTTATGTGTATAGTTGTGAGTTATCTAAAACTGACCAGAATTGCTACCACCGAAGACATGGTGTTACAATATATCATAAATCATACAGAGTGTGAAAGGCAAGCAACTTGACTTTGTTCCTTGTTTTATTTTGTCGTTCAAAAGGCTTCAATTCTCATCATGGATTGGACATTTCTTTTTATAGGTTGCTGATAAGGATATCGCAATGGAAGAAAGAAAAGAAAACAACCAAAGCTGCATAGGTGTTTTGATAGACTTGATCTGTCTTTAATGCCTATAGTCTTCACCTCATCTCTCAAACTTCTGTCTTTGTTGAAATTTTTTTTGTAAATTATAGCCCTTAAAAGACTTATCATTGGGATGTACAGTAGGTGGACTTCTAAATCTGAAAAGAAGTGCTGCTCTTCTGTCATGCTAAATGTGTTTTGGTTAACAAGAAACCTTTGGATTGATCCATAGTTTTTTAAATCCCCTTCTCTTCACTTTTCACTACAGAGCAGTATGCCCTTGCCTTCTCAAACAAGATGAATGTAGACTGCCACTGGTTCAATTAAGCAAACACTTTTAACTTGGCTTTTCCTCGTCCTTCAGGTCAGTGTTTCCCCTATCAATCCAGATGACTAATGACCAAGCAGAAATCCCTAAGCACTCTCTTAACAAATACATTTTACATCCAGAATCAGAATAGATCTATGACACAATGTGCTAGGAAAAAAATAGTTTATGTGAATTGTTCATTTATGTTGAATTTATTAGAGGGCATAACAATAGAAACTAAATGTAAAAAATAAAAATGTGTATAATTAATCAAAAATAAAATTAATAATTAAAATTCCCTCAAGGTTAAAAATCTAGGGATTAAAAATGTTTGGTCACTCTGACATTAGCTGAGAGGAAGTGACTAAATCTAACACAGTGGACAAGCAAACAACAACACAAGTTCAGCTCTCGGTTCTCTAAGGTTTATGTATATATACAGTTAATGCTTGAAATCACTGAGCACTTTCAGAGGTCCCTGTAGAAAATGAATAATGACTACTAATCCCTGGACAGGCTCCATGAACCTGCAGGCTGAAGAATGAAGAGGGAACCAAGCAGAGAAAGTTGCTATTAAGTGATGGCTAGAGAATCAATACCCTGCTTTGATATAATACACTATGAAGCCTGAGTGTTATGAGAAAAGAATATCAAGTGATGATAGTTGTCTGTGAGAAAATAGTGTTAAATCAATGTTGAATTGATCAGTTTCGGTCATTTAGCTGGTTAAACATTGATGAATGGACTGCCATAGCATCAACAAAATGCATTTAGAATAGACTTTCACCAAGGGACCACACGAATGACTGATTGTTAATGGCTGGATAATTGGCTAAAATCAATTATTACAAAACATATTTGAGAAAATACAAATCGTTGTTTTTTTTTTCAGTCAAGCTTCAGTTAAGTTTTTCTTTTTTTTCTTTTTAACTTGCAAAAAAAATAAATCAAAATTTTGCAAATCTTGTATTTCTATGTAGGTTTAGGCTGATAATATTACATCAGTGTTTAGCTCAGTCCCCTAAGGATATCAGTCTGTTCTCTACAAATAGAACATCAATAAATATTCAAGTGTTGTTCCATATTCAACTTTTAGATCTTCTTTCTTTTAAATTTCTCACACCTTATTGGAAATTTTCCAGAGTATATTAAAAATAAACAAATTAAAAGCTATGGACTAGCCTTTACACTTAGCAAAAATTGTTCTGTGGAATGTTACAAAAGACTGCTCCCAAGTTTGTTTGTTTTTTTACTCTATTTAATGCTTGTATCAAAGATGTCCTGCACTTTTACAAAAAACACATCTGTTTACATACACAGTTAATTTCAATCACACATAAACATAAATGTGATTTTTTTTTTTACTAGAGGGATATGAATACTTTCCTTCTGATTTACTCCATATACACAAGAAATAGGAAATTTGGATCAAATTGTTATACTATATATGTATTTTTACTTTATAGTTATTTGATATTATCTGGGTGGCAGCTTTATATAAGATGACAGAGCTTTCTGCATCTCTTCCTGGAATGTGCTAATGGTTTCTTTTTCCTTTTTTTGCATTTTATTGTGCTTAGTGCACGGATTTTAAACAAATATAAGTAATTGAATTGGGATAGTATTGCTTCCAACTCTCTCTGATTTTTCGCATTACCTGCCAGCTGTTGAGACTCACACTAGCAAGGATGATCTAGATTCTATTTAAGCATCGCTCTTTTGCCTGAGCTGACACAGACGTGCATACATAGGAGCTAAAGTAGTTACCCAAATAAGCAAACAGCAGTCACCTTCAAAGTAAAAGGAGGTTTCTCAAAATAAATGTACATGCAGCGTTTAACACTTACAGAACGATAGATTTCATATCGAAATCCAAACCAGTCAGAGACATTGAAAATGTTGGATGTTGTCCTTTGGATGATGTACCCCCCCTCAAGACTGTATTTTTAGTAATTTATTTGGATCATGCATTAAACTTTTAACAAAAAACATTAAATTAAGAATTATTTCCAATACTGTATGAAAATCCTGTCAGAAATCACACAAAATATCAGTTCAATAGTACAATGTGTTAAACTTTCTTAAAAATCTCTGTATATGTTTGTAATGTTTCAAGTGTATGGGCTAGGGGAACAATTCAGTATTGTCATTTTTGTGCCTAATATTGCACTGAATGCTGTGATCCTGGAGCTGGTACCAACCTTTTTAAAGTTGCTGTGCTTACTGGTGCCCTGTTCTGTATTCTGATTGTGAATGATGTCCAGAGGAGTCTCCCTCTCCTTCAGCTTCAGACTTTCAATCTCTGTCTTCAACTCATTCAGCTGCTCTTGCAAGTGTTTGCTCTTCTCCATATACTCAACTCTTAAAAAAAAAGCAGTGCAAAGATTAAGAGTAAACTGTAAATACAGTAACAATAATTAGAATTGGAAAAAAACTTGATTTATAGTGAAGAGTTTATCACTGCAGTCCATCAGCAAGTAGTATTAAAGTAAGATTGGAAAATAAATCTAAATGTACCCTAATCACAATTGCAATGTGTGCAATATTAATAGAGCAAAGAACTGTTTGTACATAAATATCCAGTAAACAGTTCAATGCATTCATTCTCTGTACGTCAATAATTAATTTGCTGATGCTTATGTTTGAGGCATCAGAAAGCCGTTGAATTATCAAGAAAGTGTGTTCCCATAACACTAAGGTGTTTCATTTCAAATAGATAAAACACTAATATATATATATATATATATATATATATATATACACACACACACACATTTTATTTGTATTTGTTGCATGCTTGTTTTGTCTTAGCGTATGTTTGAACAAGTACCACAGCAATTTCGTAATGTTGTAAATCTGCTCAACATCTGGCAATAAAACTTTTCTGATTCTGATCAGTTTGTTTTGGATTGCTCTTGTTTTTAGAAATCAACCTTATGATTTACTGAAAATGATTCTAAATTTACTAGGGGTATAAATAATTGTGGGCTTTACTGTAACTTATTTTTATTCAACCTAGGTCATATCAAGTTTTTTTTTTCTGAAATTATCCAGCAGTATAAATATAATCACATATCTTCTAGAAATGTAACCAGTTTAGAATATAAAATATACTAATCCTTAATTAAAAAGGCATGGTTTAACATATAAGCTTTACATATAAATAAAAAACTGGTCATCTCTGCTGTAAGATTTCCAACCAAGTGGACAACAGGTTTCATTCTTGTCAAAATCTGATTTCAGCATGCTTTAAATGTTCCAGAAATTTGTTCAGGTAACTCATCTGAAAACAGGTAACATAATTAGATCCAGCTAATGCTACGGGCCATGTGTTAAACAAAACTCTTGACTCACAAGGGTATTTTGTGAAACGAAGATGTTTTTCTTGGTTGCAACTCACTTCTAAAAGCATTTTGATATAATTTCCTTCCGTTGATTAAAGATTTATTCTTCAAAGGACTAAAAAACACGGACCCACATTACTAGAAACTCTAAAAGGTGCAAACTAAACTTCCACAAATGGATGGGCAACTCACTTCTCCTTCTCAATTTCCATGGACAGGCGTTTCATGTCGGTGTCTTTGAAGTCAAAACTGAGATTCTCCCTGCTGAAGTTAAGGTCTTGAGGGACGCTGTCAGATGGAAGTCCAGGTGACTACAGCAGAAAAAGGAATCAAAGATGGATTTTGAATCACTAAAAAGGTATGAGAAAGAGAAATATAGTGTTTACAAGACAGCTCCAAATGACACAAATGTATCCCCAAAATTGAAGCGTGTAAAAAGCAAATTAAAACAACATCATAAAACATACATCTACATACATAGCATTTATAAAAGAAACAATAGCATTTGATTAAAAACAACAATTTAGGTAGTATTTGCAATAACAGTATCAGTTACTCATAAGCAAGTCTAAATAGGTAAGTTTTTATTTTAGATTTAAGAGTTCAGTGTCTCTGCAGTTTTGCATTCGTCCAGCAGTTTGTTCCAGATGTGAGGAGCATAGAAAGTGAAAGCTGCTTCCCCATGCGTGGTTCTGGTTCTAAGGACGATCAGTCGGCTAGACGTGGAGGACCTGAGTGATCTGGATGGTTTGTACCATAATATCTCTGATGTATTCTGGTGCTAACCCATTAAATGATTTATAGACTAATAAAAGCCCTTTGAAGTCTATTCTCTGAGCTACTGGGAGCCAGTGTAAGGACTTTAGAACTGGGGTGATGTGTTCTACTTTCCTGGTTTTACTGAGAACACAAGCAGTAGCGTTCTGGATCAGCTGCAGCTGTCTGATTTTTTTTAGGCAGACCTGTGAAAATACTATTACAGTAATCAAGGCGGCTAGCAATAAATGCATGGATGAATTTTTCTAGGTCTCTTTGTGTAATCAGTGCTTTAATCCTAGAAATGTTCCTCAGGTAATAAAAAGCTGACCTTGTTATTGTCTTTATGTGACACTAGAGGTTCAGGTCTGAGTCCATTATTACACCTAGATTTCTGGCCTGGTCAGTAGTTTCTAGTTGGACCAACTGATGTTGTGTACTGATATTTAATCTATCTTTTTTGGGTCCGAAGATAAGTACTTCAGTTTTATTTTTGTTCAGTTGGAAGAAATTATGGGACATCCAGCTGTTAATTTGCTCAAAGCATTTATTGAAGATTTGGACGGGTTCAACATCACCTGACGACATTGAGATATCAAGTTGAGTGTCGTCACCATAGTTGTGGTAGTTGATGTTATAATCTGGCTTAATGGGAGCATGTAAATGCTAAATAGGAGGGGCCCTAGGATGGAGCCCTGGGGGACCCCGCATGTGATTTCTGCGTTTTTGTGATGAGAATTGGCTACTCGACTCAAAGAAGTTCCTGTTCTTGAGGTAGGATTTGAACCAGAAAAAAAAAAGTTTCAAGATGGTCCAACCTGAGGAAATTAAGAGGATTTTGAAGCACATCAAGTCTGTTCCAATTTTTTAAGTGTGTGTTACTTTGAAATACTTAGGGATCAACTGACTGTCGAAGAATAAAATTTGAATCTCCTCAGTGCCTCCAAGTGGTCTGATTATTAAATTAATTATCAGGTGGGTCTACCTATCAGTTTCTCTTCCTACATCCCGGGCTGAGTAAATCTCTATTCATCATTAAGTACCATTATTGGGCCATCTCTGCGATACACATATATGTGGTATACAGTTGAAGCATACACCTAATTTCCCTCACAGTATAAAGGTAAAATAGACCAAGATTCTCTTGTTTTAACTCAGTTAGAATGTCCTAATTATTTTTATTTGCTAAATGCTAACATAATAAAAGAAATAATATATCACAGATTTATGTATTAATGTTTTCAAAATCAGAACTTGACACAATATATACTGTACTGTGCAAATGTTTTTAGGCAGGTGCCAAAAAAATCTGTAAACACAATGTTTCAGAAATATAAATTGTTTATCTTTTATCAATTTACTAAATGTAAAGTGAGCAAATAAAAGAAAAATCTAAATCAAGTCAATATTTGGTGTTACTACCTTTTAGCTTCACACCAATTCTTATAGGTACACGTGCACAAAGTCAAGGATTTTGTAGGATTATAGTCAGGTGTATGATCAACAAATTATACCAAGTAGGTGCTAATAATCATCAATGTAACAGGGGTTGAAACACAGTCATTAACTGAAACAACTGTGTAGAAGGCTTAAAACTGAGTGAGGAACAGCCAAATTCTGCTGACAAGGTGAGGTTGTGGAAGATGGTTTCATGTCATGGTAAGACTGAGTACAGCAACAAGACACAAGGTAGTTATGCTGGATCAGCAAGGTCTCTCCTAGACAAAGACTTCAAAGCAGACTCTGGTTTTAAGATGTGCTGCTCAAACTCTTTTGAGGAAGCACAAGAAAAACGGGCAACGTTGAACATCGTCGACACAGTGGTCGGCCAAGGAAACGTAGTGCAGCAGATGAAAGACAAATCAAGCTTATTACCATTTGAAACTGAAAGATGTCCAGCAGGCCATCAGCTCAGAATTGGCAGAAAACAGATGGACTCAGGTACACCCATCTACACACAAAATGTATTGTGCAGCAGGACAACAACCCTAATCATACAGCCAAAGTCAATAGAACCATCTTCACTGCAAAGAAACACAAATATTCCTGGATGTGATGGTATGGACCCCACAGAGCCCTGATCTCAACATTACTGAGTGTGTCTGGGATTACATGAACAGACAGAAGGATGTGAGGAAGCGCATATTCACAGATATGTTTATGTGGGTAAACCTTTCATTTAAAACCTGCAAGATAACACACAAGCAAGTCAACTGTACATAATATCTGTATTCACAAGCTGAATAGATGTTAGTTTTCCATTGATGGCTGCCATCTCTCTATCTATTCAGTGTGTATATGTGTACAGGCAGATAAATGTGCAATATGTGGGTTTTTAACATGTTGGAAACTCTTGCGTAGGCTGACTTATGTGCAGCCTGGTCTTATGCAAGTTTCATCAGTTTAATGTGGCTTTGCAAGGTTGCCTCAGCTCATGTCAGTGTGTGTATGTCAGAATGTCTGTCCATCTTCTAATATGTAGAAGATGGACAGACACACTATATATGTATGTATATACAGCACACTAAGAAAAGAGTGTAGAAAATTACTTGAAATAAAATGGGGGAAAAAATACAGGGACAGGTAAAAGAATATATACATTGTTGGCAGGTCATTGGCAGATGGTGTCATGTACTGGCCACAAAGTGAAGTATGAAACAACTTTTGCTATATTATTGGTACAAAAAGACAAAGAGGTTAAATTCCCTGCACCCATTCCAACCTTCTTGGGTGGCAATGACAGAGAGAATGATCAGTTAGACTTTACACATATTGTGGACATCGGAATCTGACACAGAAATCCTGTCTGTAAAGGACAGGAAGTTGGATAGTTACCGTATAGATGGCCTTGCTGGTAATCTCCAGCAACTTGTTTTTTGCTCTACGCTCTGAATTCCGGGCTTCCTGCAAGTCCTGCTTCAGCTGCTCAGCCTCTTTAGCCCTGATGACCAAACACATAGAAAACAACATAAAAATGCACCTCCCAAACCTAAGAAATAAAATAATATAAAGTGAATCTAAATGATCCTTGATATCTAACACACACTGATTCAGATATGTTTCAACCAGGTGATCAGTGTAAAACACTACAAGGCAATTATTTCAAACTACCCTTTTACCACCAATTAGTGTGCAAACAGAGATCTAAGTGTATTTTTACCCAATTATAATTTTTTTTTTCCCTATTCCTCATTTTCCCGAGCATTCACAAGTTCCTTGCTGATGTGGGTGAGCTATGTGCCTCCAGCATTTGAGTGGATGTCATTTACATGTTGAGTGGTGCAGGTTGAAATTTTCCCTGCTGCAGAGAAGTGCTCATCCAGAAATTGCAGTTACACCCAAGTGGTTAATGGTGCCTATTTGAAACGATTGCCTAATAAACCATGGAGTAGAAACTGTGAAGTGATATTGGTGTAGCATCTATTTTGCTATGAATTTGAAATGATTATCATTTTTCGAGCTGCATGGAAAAGTGACTGAAAATCTTGTGACTCCAAGTCAAGATGGGATGTTATGTTTTTTTTGCCTTGCCTCGGACCTAATTATGAGCCCTGATGAATGAAAGCTTCCCCCCCTTATGTTTTTATTCAAAACTGAGAAAAATGTCCTACTTTTTGACCGGGTGCATTGTTCTATGCTTTTAGAAAAGTTAATATCTAAAGAGGTACGAACCTGAAGTGAAGAATCGGTGAGGGTTTGTGTAAGCTTCATATCAACTTAAAAACCGCAGGGTGGTGTGTGAGCTGGAGGAGTTATTTACGAACTACCTTTTCAAGCTTCTCTCTTTGAAAGGTTTGCATTTTAAAACATTGGAAAAACAAACTCTTGGAAAGTTAATACAAAGAGGGAATAAGTTGTTTAAAGATGTAAGAGTACTGCATACGTTGAGTGCATATATGCGAGATAGAACTAACGAGAGGATCTGATTATATATGGGTCTCTCTAGCAATGAAAAAAAAGAAGTTGCCTGAGCCAAAAAGATAAACCTTATAGTTACTTCAGCATGGATGGCTTGCATTCTATTCTTCACCCCATTCCTTTGTCCCCCCCACCTCCTTTCAGACTCCTCAGCCATCTTGAGTGCTCGCATCTCAGCCTCAAGCATCTTCTGCTCCATAATGCGCCGCTCCTCCTGGCCACGCATGGCGGTCACTTTGATGCGCTGCATCTCTGTCTCAGCCTCGGCAGCTTTCTGGGCCAACAGCTTGGCCTCCTCCTCTGCGATCTGGGCCTTTTCAGCCAGCAGGTCTGCCGTCTGTTCTGAGCGCAGCTGGAGTGGAGATGGAAATAAGGGAAAGTCAGAACTGGAAGAGAATATAGAAAACCAAAAAAAAAAAAGCACAGCAAATACAAGAAAATTATAGAGGACAGGATGTGAGGAAATAATCAGAAAATAGAGTAGCTTTTAAAGGATATGACAAAGTCGTTCAAAAAGAGTAAAGACATAGAAGATAATTTGCTAATTCCACCTGGTGCTTCTCCTGCTTTAAATCTTTATTTCGTGTGTCACTACAAACGGAATGCAGACCTGCCAAAAATTTTGAGTACCACTTGTGTTGTGCAGATTTTTTTTCACAGACTTTTGTGCATGCAGTAATTCACTGGCTGGAATTTGGTTAATAAAATATATATATACACTACCGTTCAAAAGTTTGGGGTCACATTGAAATGTCCTTATTTTTGAAGGACAAGCACTGTACTTTTCAATGAAGATAACTTTAAACTAGTCTTAACTTTAAAGAAACACACGCTATACATTGCTAATGTGGTAAATGACTATTCTAGCTGCAAATGTCTGGTTTTTGGTGCAATATCTACATAGGTGTATAGAGGCCCATTTCCAGCAACTATCACTCCAGTGTTCTAATGGTACAATGTGTTTGCTCATTGGCTCAGAAGGCTAATTGATGATTAGAAAACCCTTGTGCAATCATGTTCACACATCTGAAAACAGTTTAGCTCGGTACAGAAGCTACAAAACTGACCTTCCTTTGAGCAGATTGAGTTTCTGGAGCATCACATTTGTGGGGTCAATTAAACGCTCAAAATGGCCAGAAAAAGAGAACTTTCATCTGAAACTCGACAGTCTATTCTTGTTCTTAGAAATGAAGGCTATTCCATGCGAGAAATTGCTAAGAAATTGAAGATTTCCTACAACGGTGTGTACTACTCCCTTCAGAGGACAGCACAAACAGGCTCTAACCAGAGTAGAAAAAGAAGTGGGAGGCCGCGTTGCACAACTGAGCAAGAAGATAAGTACATTAGAGTCTCTAGTTTGAGAAACAGACGCCTCACAGGTCCCCAACTGGCATCTTCATTAAATAGTACCCGCAAAACACCAGTGTCAACATCTACAGTGAAGAGGCGGCTGCGGGATTCTGGGCTTCAGGGCAGAGTGGCAAAGAAAAAGCCATATCTGAGACTGGCCAATAAAAGAAAAAGATTAAGATGGGCAAAAGAACACAGACATTGGACAGAGGAAGACTGGAAAAAAGTGCTGTGGACGGATGAATCCAAGTTTGAGGTGTTTGGATCACAAAGAAGAACGTTTGTGAGACGCAGAACAACTGAAAAGATGCTGGAAGAATGCCTGACGCCATCTGTTAAGCATGGTGGAGGTAATGTGATGGTCTGGGGTTGCTTTGGTGCTGGTAAGGTGGGAGATTTGTACAGGGTAAAAGGGATTCTGAATAAGGAAGGCTATCACTCCATTTTGCAACGCCATGCCATACCCAGTGGACAGCGCTTGATTGGAGCCAATTTCATCCTACAACAGGACAATGACCCAAAACACACCTCGAAATTGTGCAAGAACTATTTAGAGAAGAAGCAGGCAGCTGGTATTCTATCGGTAATGGAGTGGCCAGCGCAGTCACCAGATTTGAACCCCGTTGAGCTGTTGTGGGAGCAGCTTGACCGTATGGTACGCAAGAAGTGCCCATCCAACCAATCCAAATTGTGGGAGCTGCTTCTAGAAGCGTGGGGTGCAATTTCTCCAGATTACCTCAACAAATTAACAGCTAGAATGCCAAAGGTCTGCAATGCTGTAATTGCTGCAAATGGAGGATTCTTTGATGAAAGCAAAGTTTGATGTAAAAACAATCTTATTTCAAATAAAAATCATTATTTCTAACCTTGTCAATGTCTTGACTCTATTTTTTATTCATTTCACAACGTATGGTGGTGAATAAGTGTGACTTTTCATGGAAAACACAAAACTGTTTGGGTGACCCCAAACTTTTGAACAGTAGTGTATATATATATATCAATTTGACCTGACTCTAAAATATCTGCGCTGCGGAAATTTTAGTAATGAACTCTACAACTAAAAAGGTTTCACTTGCTTTGATTATATTTGTCCTTATACAAGCTGATATCCACAAGTTAACTGCATTTTATTATTTCATACTTATTTAATAAACATTAATCAAAAAGTATTTGAATATGTATTTGATTAAAATGCTAATAGTTTATTTTTTATATTGCAATAGGTTTTTGGTTTTTTAAGAATGTATAAATTGCACTGGCTTACAGCACGCATGCAAACATCACTGGGGCTAATTTATACATGGCTTATGTCCACATCATAATTGCACACACTGTAAATTGCATGATGAGGATCTTTGAGGGTTGCAAACATGGCTACTGTTCTTGATATTTATTCAAAAACTTCTAAAGGGACATGGACACTCTTCTTTTTGGCAGGTCTGTTGCTGAACATGATAAATAGATTTCCTTAGAAAAAAAAAAAAATTTATTTTTTCTTTCACTTAAACTTTGGCTCTATCTTTTCCATAGTGGAGGTAACTTTACGCGCAACAGTTCACATTTATCAAAAGCCGACAGGTCGATAGTACTTGCTACGCAAAATGCGTACAGTTTGACAGGTTTAGAAATGGCAAACTTTGGATTGAGAAAACCATTTGAGACCTACAAGTGCCTCATTAGCCATGTGAGCTTCATCCTGTAGCTGAATGAGTCTCCTCTCCAGCTCGTCCCTGGCTCTTTCTGCTTCCTCTCGTAGTTGCTTTTCCCTCTGCAAACGTTGTCGCTCTACCTGCAAGGCAAAACCAGTAAAGAGGGGTAAAAAATTGTATGTATTGTTTTAAATGCAAAATATTACAATACATATATTTGTTTTTAAGAATACAAAAACATGAAAACTAAATGTAAAGTCATATTTAAATGTGTGTGTAATAAGTATAACCATTCTCTTGACCTATTTTGTAAGATGAAAAACAAAATGGTTACCTAGTATGTATCTGTTTGATATAACAATGTTTAATACTGCAATATTTAAAAGGAAATTACGCAAAAGAAAGTACATCAAAGTGTCTGTCTATTAGGGATGTGCCAATCCACTTTTTTCGTTTCTCATACTGATACAGATATCAGACGTTCATAATCTGCTGATACCAGTCCGACACCGATCCAAACAGTACTGAATTACATAAACTGTGTGCAGTGAGGAAAAGGCATTAGGGATGCAATGATACCGCTTTTTTCAAACTGATACAATACCAATACTTGGATCTGAGTACTTGCCAATACCGAGTAACAATATTAATACTTCCAGTACCACACACAAAATAGCAATAAATTGAAAGACGGGTTTTATCATGTCTCTGCTTGTTAAACAAATTATTGTATTTAAAGTATCGGTTCATGGTATCGTTTAACTTTAACAGATACCCGTACAGTACATAAGAACGGTATCAGTCCCAATACCAGTATCAATGCATCCCTACTGTCTATTACAAATGGAGATAAAAAAATAAAGAAATACTCAGTTATTCACTCTCAGACTTAAAGGTTTTCCTAACCTTGCATGTTCATGACATGACATTATTAAAGCAACCTCAAGAATGCCCACATTTTCTTCTGTTTTGCCTGGTTAAATATGGCTTGTGTGCGGTTTCACACCAGGATAGTCTCAAAGACTTAGTGTGAGAAATGTGAACTCAAACAGCCAGAACAACGTCATACAGTTACGACTGGGGTTTTTGGTCGCTGTCAAGAGAAGCTGTGATCTGCTGCGGTGGCACAAAGGTTGAACAACACTTTTTCTTTTTGGGTTACTTGACAGTTTGCTAGTTTTCCCGCTGTAAGGGAACCACACAGAGTTTCACCTACAAGCGAGCCGAGACTCACGGACCAGAGTTTGCTTGTTTGCTCTAAGCTAGATGTTACAAGAGCTATCACACCTGACGAAAGAAAGCAGGCTGTTGGAGGTAATAAACTCTGGTCCGTTTTCAGGTGTGGCGTGACCATAGACTGTTAAAAAGAATAGACAACGCCTCCTCACTCCTCCCCGTTTATCAGAATGACACACGTTCAAGGGGGAATTCATGGCGGATTCACAGAGTCCTCCTCCCCAGCTCTGACGAAGCATGTTCCTAAAAAGGGCATAGGGTCGGGATCTTCACTGTAGACTCTGTCCCCGCGGGGCGTGTAGTTTCAGCCTGTCAATCAAAGTCCGGCCCTTCATTAATTATGCAAGATTTCAAAAAAATATCCTACGAAAACCAGACTGGTTTCTATTTTATTGAGTAGCCCAGCGTTATCTCAGGAGGAATATGTAGCCATATAAAGTTTTTTAAAAATTGAAACCAGGCACTAAAGTTTTTTTTAACGTGTCTAAAGTCCAATGCTTTTCATTGGGGGCCTAGCGGCCAAATGGAGGTACTACAGCAATGGAGGAGCAATGGCGGCCTCCAGGGTATGCGGTCACAAAGCAGAGCAGCCAGCGGCCATTTGGAGTGACAGTGTCCAGAGATTTCAGTGTTACATTTGCAAAATTCTCCTTTCTCCTGTCACTACCTGCTTTCTGGCCCTCTCCTCTCTGGCTTGAGCCTTCATCTGCTGGACTTCGAGAGAATCCACTCGACGTCTGCGCATAAAAAGGTCATGGTTCCCTATGCATAGCTGCAGGATCTGAAAAGTGGAATCAAAACCAAGCGCAGGTTTAAGCCACATCGGCGACATGCTTATCCAAACCGATTTAGTTCTGCTGAGCTCACCAGCTTGTTGACTCTTAGTCGTGAAGAGTTGAACTTGAAGACATTGGTTTTCTTGTCCAAAGGTTTGATGGTAAACTAGTCATTGAGACAAGAAAAAAATACCAGAGTTGCTTCTTGAGAACACAAGATAATGTATAGGTCTGTTAATCTGATTGGCAGGGCTACATTTTTGGAATGAAAATCCGTGCTTAAAATATTATTTAAATCGAAATCGCTCTTAATAATTTAAGAAATTAAAACATTAAAGTTAAGTGCAGATTCCCCCACCTCCTTGTCGCTG